>CM019070.1:94213545-94376337 GCA_009667805.1 Leptobrachium leishanense | reverse complement strand
TGCGGCCTCTTTCAGATCGGTTGGTCCGGGTCCCTTCAAGCTGCCACTGGACCTTTGGAGGGGCCATCCTGCGTCAGGAGGGTGTTAGGACCCCGGGGGAGGTAAGTTGAGGTTGGGGTGCCCCTTGTAAGAGCCGCTGGAATGAAAAAACCGAGCGCCGCACACAGAGCTCTCAGCTTGTGTCGCCGGCTAGCCACGCCCCCTTCTTTCCTTTATCTTCTCAGATCTCTGGCAATCTAGTATTGCCGAACCTGCTGGGAACTCTTGACCTTGACCTTCTGCCATTCTCCATCATCTTCTTCATCCCAAGAATCTGTCTCTTCACCTGTAGAAGAGGGTATTTCTCGGAAATCCTCTTGCCTGCACTGGGCCAGGCAGGATAGCACCTTGCTTGAAGAAGGACTGTTATGGCTAGGATTGTTGTAAGGAGTTTTTCTTGCTGCTTCTTTTGCTGATTGGTCTGCTTTTCTGTTGCCTCTAGGAATTTCTTCTTTTCCTTTTTGATGTTCTCTGCAGTTTACAATAATGACAGCTTTAGGTTTCCACACGGCATTCAGGAGCTGGAGTATTTCTTGGGCATACTTTACTTACTTTTTTTATTTTACAATTTTTATTTTGCAATATCAATTTGTTATCAAACATAAGAGGAGGGCCTCGCAGGGCCACACAAGGATTGTGTATAACACAGTGTAACAAGAACGTCAAACAAGAGAAAAAAAAGGAAATACAGTTATAAAAAGAAAATTAAAAAATAAATAAATTTAAAGAAAAAGAGGGGTGCTTTATACAACTCAAAGGAGAAGATGGTGGCTTGGGGGGAAAGGGGGTGAGGGGAGTGGCAAAGGCCAGTACCGTGACGCTCCTGGCACACTCCCGAAGGAGGCCATGGAGGGACAGTGTCACGAGGCCTGGGAGCCTGAGGCCAATCACGACTGACAGAGCCATGGTGGTGCGTCTCGGGGCAACCCAGAGAGTGCCAAAAGGGTGGGGAAGGGGGTGGGAGAGAGGGGAGGAAAGGAGGGTACACCATTGCCAGCAGTGTGAGCACCAAGAAAAAACTAAATTGGAGGGGGAACATATAAAAGTAAGAAAGAAAACAAGAAAGATAAAATAAATAATAATAACGAAAAAAAAATTAAATAGAAAACGTAGTATGAATCAGAGTCCCCAAAAAAAATCACAACAAAAAAAAGATAATCTCTGGTGCGACAGAAATGTCCCCAGCTGGATAATATTCTCAAAAGGGCATCAATGGGAAGTCACTGACGGGGGGCTGTCAGTATAGGTGGGGTGTCGCAATAAAGAAAATCGTGGGTTCGGGCCAAGAGAGCACCAGAGATGTCCCGTGATAGAGACCAAGTCGTTCAGTCTGGCTCTCTCGAAGAAGCGGGAGAAGAAGCCGTTAACTCCACAGTGTCCCGACTCAGCGTAGGGGCGCCCAGGCCCAACTCCTGTAGATAGATGTCTGCCTCCTCCACCTTGGCTGCTGAGAGTGTGCACCCATCACCGCAGGTGATCAGCAAGGAACCCTGTGCTCCCCATCTATAACAGACATTGTGGGCACGCAGGATGGCAGTGACAGGTTTGAAGAGCCTCCGAGCCGCCAAGAGAGAAAAGGGGAGGTCCCTATAAATCGCAATGAGGCATCTTCAAAAATAGTCAGGGGAGTATTCCTCACTGTGTTCAGGATTGCAGAGTGTAGGGACACATCACGGAGCACCACAATAACATCTCGGGGGGCTTTCACGGGGGCCAGAGCCGCCTTTCGGATTCCAATGGCTGACAGCACAGGATCCATAGAGATCGCCTGGGTGGGGAGGACAGCCAAAACAAGATGATGAGCATAGGCAGGCAAGTCAGCATCTCGTACGGTCTCTGGTACGCCCCGGAGCTTGAGGTTTCTCCGCCGATGTCGTGTTTCCCGAGTCAGCAAGCCACTGACCTGCTTCTGGAGCGTGAGCAGGAGAGAAGAGGTCGTGGCCTGCACCCTCTCCATCTCCTGTGTACGCGCCTGGAGCTCTCCCACCTGAGCTTGGGTAGCCGCAAGGCTGGCATCCAGAGACTGTAGCTCAAACTGCCAAGAAGACCTGGCATTCACCAGTAAGGTGCGTATTTCCCTCCGTGTGGCCGGGAGATCGTCCTCCGGCATCTCGGGTAGCTGCACTTGTAGAACAGACAACATGGTCTCGACGTCCCCTCTTGCAGGGATATCAACAGCAGGGACAGGCAGGTCTATAGTCGGTGCTCGCCGGCCTCTTCCCCTACTCAATGAAATCCAGATGTCTGGGGTGCCGGGGTCCTCCGCAGCCCCACTGCCTTTGCCTCTCTTACCCATCCAGGAGCCGTGAAGTAGGGGGTGCAGGGTTTAGGCAACTGCAGGCTTTGATGAGAACCACAGGCCGCAGACTGCGCCAGCAACAAAACAGGCCCGAACATCTCGTTGGTCCGGAAGGGGGGAATCCGGGCGCCGGAACACTTCCTCCCAATGACCAGCAGAATAGGAGCAGGGCAGAGAGTTGAAAATCAAGTTTTAAGTCGCTAAAACCCCAAATTTAGGGTTATAATTGCAGAGCTCTGCCAATACATGTCTGTTCACTGCTGATGTCAGCCACGCCCCCTCTCTACTTTACTTACTTACCCGCTGAGGTTAGTACTGTAGGCCTCGTTCTTTGTACAGGGCTCCATGTGCATGAGCAGTCATGAAGGCGTACTTAGAATCGGTGTAGACATTCACTCTCTTATTATCGGATAGCTCCAGGCCTCTTATAAGAGCAATTATTTCTGCCAGTTGAGCAGATGTTCCTGGTGCCAATGGTTCTGCTTCGAGAATTTCATTGAGGGAAACAATGGCGTATCCAGCATATCTCTTCCCATTCTCTACCGAGCTGCTCCCATCAGTAAACAGTTGCATGTCGTATTTGTCTAGGGGTATATCTTTCAGATCAGGTCTGCTACTGAATACTTCATCCATCACTTGAAGACATTCATGACTCCGGTCTTCTGATGATTCTGGGAGCATGGTTATTGGATTCAGTGTAAACATCAGTTCCAGATGAACTCTTGGATTTTCACATAACATTGCTTGATACTTGGTCATTCGGCCGTTACTGAACCAGTAATTCCCTTTGTAGTCCAGTAGCGTTTGGACTGCATGGGGAACTAAAACATAAATTTCACCCCCTTTTCCCCAGTGACCCCTAATTTCAATAAGCACACTGATTTTTCCCCAACGGTGGCCTGGCTTCACTTCTGATGGTCCTGCGCCTCTTCCTGCAACCCCTCCCTCTCTCAGTGCCACTGGTATTTGGCTGCCCCCTCTCTTTCTCCTGTTATCGCTACAGTCAGCATACTTGCATTCGCTTTCATCTGCCTGTTCTCCTCTCTCTTAACTTCTAAATTCCAGTTTAGATAAACTTTATGAGCAATTTCAAGTAATTGGCTAATGATCATTCCAGCAAATCCTTCTTGCTTCTGTAATTTATCCTTAATATCTCTCTGTGCCTGTCTTACAAACGAAGCATTCACCATACGTAAATTGTCTGCAACTTCCGGATCAAAAGGATTGTACATTCTATATGCTTCCATTAATCTCTCTAGATAGGCACTGGGAGACTCATCTACACGTAGTATCATCTCTGAGACCTTACTTATATTAACTGGCTTTTTAGTGCTTTCCCGTATACCCGCCAGGAGAGCCGAACGGTACTGCTTAAGTTTTCCATACCATCCTTATCAAGTGCCCAATGTGGGTCCTTGTTGGGGTACCGCTCAGCTGCCCAGACGTCAAGATTATCAATATCCTGGGTTTGTGCTGTTTTCACCAAAATCTTACGAGCATTTGTGTTAATTATATATCGTTCGTCCATAGTGAAGAGGGTTAACAAAAGCTATTTACAATTTACCCAGGTGGGGTTGTGGATCTCAATAATACATTCCACCAAACTAGCCATGGCATCAGGTTTTTCAGATTAGGAGGGGGTGTAGGTCCTCCAGTTAAACAAAACGGTGGTAGTAAACAGGACATACGTTAATACATCAGGACCCCGTTCGCCATCGGGCAAGTTCAAAGGGACAGTTCTAAGGGGCGCTTGGTATTGGTACGAAGGAAGGAAGGACACAATATTATCCCCTCGGGTTACAGACTTCTTAGGTGGAGATAGGACAGTATCGAGGGTGTAGATCTCAGAGGATGTGGACGAGGGAGTTATCCGTGGGGTTTCCACCCCAGAACCGGCTCCTCGCACCGGGTCGGCTATTTTGGGAACCTCAGGATCCTGACCACTGGTAGCTCCCAGCTCTTCCCCTTGGTGCTCCCGTGCACACTTCCCAGAGGCGGAGGAGGCCGATATTCCTGTTGCAGCTTCGGCCTCCCTCAACCCCCGTGGAGGCACATTTACAGTAGGAGCTGGGGCCGTGGCCGCAAAATAAGATGGGCAAGATGGGGGGTACAGGAAGTCTTCAGGAGGGTCCGCTAGGACCGGAGGCGCTAATGGCTTAGGGGCAGTTTGGCCGAGAGACTGCCCCACAGTTAACATAATCAGGGCACTCTTATCTTTAACACTGTATCTCCAAACATCAATATATGGATACTAATCAGGGTGTTTGGGGCTTCCGATGATGGCAGAATAGACCCACTGGATCAGCATGGGGTCCACTGACCCTTCGGGTGGCCAGGAGGGGACGAGGGAGGGCCACTCTAGAGTACACAGTGTCTGCAGTTTACCCTTACTCAGTTTTACCCTGTACTGGTGTACCATAAAAAGAACCTCAAAATTATGCATCAAATACTCCAGAGGAGTCTCGCCCGGCTTCCCTTTCTTAGGGCAGGACTCTCCTTTACACATTTTCAACCCTGTGTTAATACAACCCAACAAATAAAAACAGTTACAATTACGGTCTGGAATGTCACTCAACTGGTCTTTCGTGTCTTTCACACTTTCCCTATTAGTGGCCGTCCGCAGTCGCCCAGAACGGAATCACACTTAGTAACGGTCCACACTCAGTTTCACTTCCCCACTGAAGGGTAGGCACGCACTCACACAGCTCTCAGGTGTGACTTATTCTGGGCTTCCAACATGGATTTTTGATGGAGAAGTGCAGTCACTTGGATATTTAAAATTTAATAGGCCGCACTCGTTGTTAAAGTGACCCCCAATAATATAATAACATAAGCTCTATGGGCTAACCATGTCGTGGACACTACTATGTCATCCCTTACATTCGTATGTACAGAATCTCGCAACACCGTGGAGGCGGCATCCAGTGCCACCATCAGGGCATTAAGCCCTATGCTGTACTAAGTGGCCCGGGGGGGGTTCGGCCTGCCAGGGCCCCGCCGTCAGCGGCACCCTTACTTTTTATCAGCTCTGGTATCGGACTCTAGGAGTCCTGGCTGGCTGGGCGGCCCAAGCAGCATGCGTGTGCCTCCATAGCACAATGCTTTGGTTCCGCCCTCCAGTCACATATGTGACAGATACAAAGAAGACGTGGAGAAGAAGGGAAGATGTGGAGAAGAAGGAGCAGGAGAAGAGGAACCAGAAGGAGAAGAAGACTGGACCAGAAGACCGGTGGAGCGGCGAGCCAATGCACGGCCAGACCCAAGGCCCAGCCAGACCCCAAAGACGCACCAGACCCCGGGCCCAGTCAGACCCCAGGCCTAGCCAGAACCCAGCCAGACCCAGGCCCAGTCAGGGCCCAGTCAGGGCCCAGCCAGACCTAAGCGCCAAGCCAGACTCCAGGGCACAGCCAGACCCCAGGAACCAGCCAGACCCCAGGCCCAGCCAGACCCAAGGGCACAGCCAGACCCCAGGCCCAACCAGACCCCAGGGCCCAGCCAAACCCCAGGGCCCAGCCAGACCCCTGGGTCAAGCCAGACCCCCGGGTCAAGCCAGAACCCAGGGCCCAGCCAAACCAAGGCTCAGACCCCAGGGCCTAACCAAAGCACAGCCAGACCCCAGGCCCCAGCCAAACTAAGGCGCAGGCAAGGCTCAGCCAGACCCCCAGGCCCAGCAAGGGCCCAGCCAAACCAAGGCCCAGACCCCAGGGCCTAACCAAGGCCCAGTCAGACCCCAGGGCCAGCCAAACCAGGGCCCAGCCAGACCCCAGGGCCAGTCAAACCAAGGCTAAGGGCCCAGCCAGTCCCCAGGGCCCAACCAAGGCCCAGCCTGACCCCAGGGTCCAGTCAGGGTCCAGGGCCTAACCAAGTCCCAGCCAGACCCATGGGCCCAGCCAAACCAAGGCCCAGTCAGACCCTAGGGCTCAACCAAGGCCCAGCCAGGGCCCAGGCAAGACCCAGGTCCCAGCCAAGACCCAAGGCCCAGACCAGCCCCAGCAAAGGCCCGGCCAAGCCCCAGGGCCCAGACCAGTCCCAGCAAAGGCCCAGCCAAGCCCCAGGGCCCAAACAAACCCAAAGACCCAGCTAAGCTCATAGGCACAGACCAGTCCCTGGTTCCAGGCCAGCCTTTAGGGCTTAGGCCAGCCCCAGGGCCCAGTGAAGCCCAAGGGCCATCACACATACAGCATATTTCTGTGAGTTTTATTGCTGTGGAGCTCTGTGATATGCTCATACACACTGCACATTACTGTGAGTTTATTGCTGTAGAGCTCTGTGATACGCTCATACACACCGCACCTTACTGTGAGTTATATTGCAGAGGAACTGTGTTATGTCCTTATTTTTGTTTTTGGAAGGGGTGAAAAGCTGTTAAAGGTTGAGGGAGTGCACAGGGCCCCATCATGAGGTTCAGTAAGGGGCCCCATCATTTCTAATGGGTGCCCTGGCGGTGTCAGGGTGGCACCTGGCATACGCCGTGGTGGGACCCAAGTTCAGGTGGTTTGAGCCCTTTAGGCAAGGATAGGCAGGTTGTACCTGAGGTGAGGCTGGATGATGCTGATCACAGTCCAGGGCGCGGTACAAAGGGGTAAACCAGGGAGAATAGTGAGGACGGTCCGTGATCAGTGGCTGGCAGCAATGAGGCAAGGTCGGTGGGTCAAGCAGGGTCTGGTACACGGTTAACAGCAGGATAACAGAGAGGACAGAACACTTTCAGGGAATGACTTGCAATGCAAAGCAAAGTTGCACAGGGGGAGGTTTCTCTTTTATTGATAGACAGACAGGAGGGTGTGGTGTGTGTTTGGTGTTACACTTTGGTTAACCCCTATCAGTGCTGGACAGGTCTGAGGCAGCACTTTACATGGATAGCACTGACGCAGGTCTGGTTGTTGCACCCACGGGTGCTGATCCTTGACAGAAGACCCTCCCAAAAGTAGCGGCCTCAGGACGATCCTCACTTGACTGGAAGCTGGGCACCTGCGGGCAAGAGGATTAAGTCCATTTTTTTGCCACCTGGTCCCAGGTGGGGAAGACAAAGGATCCCTGGACTGTATAGGGTCCTGGTTCTTCCTGTAGAGGGTCTGACCACGTAGCACTGCCATAGTCATGGAGAGACCTGGAAACACATGGGCACAGATAGGGGTCAAGGGCGCCAGAATACATTGTGCTCACGTAGGCAGAGGGCAGAGCGGCAACCTGCACCATGTCTTCAGCCAGGGGTCTTATATTGTTAGACTAAATACGTTTCTTCCGCCGGCGTCATCCGATTTCTGGCTTCGGATGCGTTACAGGTCTCGCTCTCCAGGGTGTTCTGGACAGTAAAATCGTCCGTCATAACAGTGCCCACACGATGAGGGAACTTCAGTTTCTTCAGGCTTTTCATCACAGGAGGAGTCACTGAGCGGTATGCAGTTCTGCCTGGGTTTCTTATGGGGAAGAGTGGTGATAGCCCCCACATATGTGGTGCGTTGACCCAGGGATCCCCTGGAGCGCCGAGTGGTCTGCAGCTGAGGCTCACCCTCCGAGTCCACGGTGTCCCAATCCTCTGACTCGGGGTCTTGTAGGAAACAGTGCCAGGGAGATGGAGATGATACTTGCTGGCTGGGAGTGATGGGAGTCACTGTCAACGTTATCTGTGTGGTCTTGGGCAATGATGCAGCTTGCCTGATGTACAGAGCCTCCTCAAATCGTGCCAGATCTTCCTTCCGCACCACCGTCCCAATGGATGCAAATACACAGTCAGATTGTTCTGCATATGCAGGTTCTGGGGTGGTACAGGAAATGACAGTTCTTGGTAACATGAAGGTTCCTTGAATACTATATGGGACCTCTTCCTTAGGTACCTGCTCTGGATCTACATAATCTGAGGATAGATGGCCAAATGGCAAGAACTCACACAGAGGGTCATAGCCACCAGCACCCTCCACTTCACAGATGGCCGGGTCTTGCTGGAATCTGCATGCACATAATCTCCATAGGGAACGGAGGTTCTGTTTCCACAGGTGTACTCTGATAGTCCATAGAAACAGGAGGGTCAGACTCCTCAGGTATGGGGGTCTCGTACTCCATGGGCATTTCGGGTTCTTCCTCCTCTCCTGCATAGTCCTCCAGAGACTCCCTACCCCTGGGTACAGTGGGCTTGAGTCGTCTGGGCGCAGGCTTCGGTGTAGGAGGCTTTCTGGGTGCAGGCTTGGGAACCTGTGGTCTCCTGGGGGCAGGCCAGGGGCGGATCCAGGGGGGGGAAACGGGGCAATTGCCCCCCCCCGAGATTCTGTTTGAGAAATTTATTTTTACTGCCCCTTTCATCTCAGCAGACTTAGCATTGCCGGGCCAGCTGCCGCCAAACTGAAGGCAGCAGCGCGCGCTGCGACCCGCGGCGCGCACACTGCCCATTATCATCTCTCTGTCACTGTCTGACTGCTCCTGTGCTGCTGTAGTGTGTGCTCAGTGCTGCTGTGCTGTCTAATATTTTTTGTCTGCTCCGCAGCCTCCGCTCCGCTCATAGCCGGGCCCTCACTCACGGGCCACGCTGGCAGCGGCTGCTGGCAGTGCTGGGCCAGCCCAGGCTTGCCGCCGGCCCGGGCCGGCCCGCCGCACTGACTCAAAGCGAGCGAGGACTCGGAGGAGGAGGCGGCAGGGAAGTAGGGAACAAAAAGTGAGGTGAGCGCGACCAGCAGCCCAGCCCCACGTCACTAGCTCAGTCACGTGACAATCCGGGGCGGGCGCTGGACTGGTGAGTGACGTGGTCACATGGTGAGTGTCACATGGGCAGGAAAGCCATCAGGAGCAGGAGGCGCCACATTGTCTATGGCTCTGCTGCACACAGTGCAGCAGCCTGTGCCCTGCTGTGTGCTCAGCTCTGCTGCTGCGCAGCTGAGCAGCCTGCCCTGCCACCAGTTTGTCATGAGTGAGTGCTGTGGCTAAAAAAATCCGCTGGCCTGCTGCGAGTGCGTGCGCACGCCACTCGCACAGCATCAGCGGCACAGTCACTGTCAAACTGCACTCGAGTGACTGAGAGAGAGAGACACTGACTGAAGAGAAGACACTGTCTGTGACTGTCATGATTCAGAAGACACTCACTGTCACTCAGAGACTCCGGTGAGTGAATGATAATAAATGGTGGTGGTGTGATTGTGTGCCTGCCTGCCCTCATCTTCTTCATGCCCAGCCTGCAGCCAGTGCCACTGCCTAGTGCCCGGCCCCAGGCCAGGGCCCAGTCAGTGCCCAACTTCACCAAACCTCTGGACATGACAATCTGCCAGCTTCCTGTAAGCCGCAGCATGTCACATCATGGTCACAGGGGGCTGCTGGACACTCCATTAAGCATCAATTAAATCCAGTGGGATGGGATGGAGGGGATTTATACCTAAATTGGTTCCCACTTCCTGGTTCGATTCTTGAAGCTCATATAGGCTTTCACTGATCTCAGGCTTCTGGGAGGAGTGAAGCCTCTGCACTAGGAGGATTGAATCAGAGGTGGCAGAGGAGACTGTGAGGATGATCCGGGCACTATGACCACTAAAATAACAATCAGTGGTCACAGTGTGTTGCAGAGAACTTTAAAAGTAACATTTTAACTTATTCAAGGAGTAGCATGGAATTTGATTCTCTGTAATGTGAGCTAACACTCTACTGCTGCATAAATAAAGTGTATGTAGGTCCGTGATATATAATAAAGGGTCTATTCACAAAGCACCCAAATTGCGTTCAATTGCTGACTGTATTTTATACAAAGTAATGATAAGGAGTGCATGTGACAAGCACAGACTCCAATTAGAACCAAGATATCCACATCAATATGACCAGCACATGCCACAAATTATCATAAAGCGAAGGCACCACCTGGTATCCTAAGAATAAAGCAAACCAGAATACATACTTGAGGAGAGATGATTATTATGGATATAGATAGCCCCCAGAGTGAGACGTAAGAGACTACGAGTCCAGACTAGGAAACCCAACGTTTTGGCATATCGCCTTTATCAAGGGGTTACATCACAGCATGTGGGCTCTTTGAACTCCTCTGAATTAACCCTTCACCTGTTGGCCTGGCCATGATTTGGGGGTTACAGACAGGATGAGAGTCTCCATCTGTTTATTCCTTTTCCCCACACGCACGGAGTTGTTTGTTTTCAATTCAGCTTTAATTACCCATCACGTCATGTGTGATATGAGGCCACGTCGCAGCTGGCATTGTCAGGGTACTACAGTGAACCTTTTGCACAACAAAATAGTTTGGCTGAAAAAGTTCAATTGAGTTCAGGGTTTTCATATAACCGTTGTGATTATATATTCTATGGGGTGTGCTTGTTAAAAAAACAATAGAACTGGGAAATTACATGATTTTAGCTAACCCCACCAAAAAAGCATCATTGTTCACATTATAATTGAAACGTGAACAATAATGCTGCATTAATAAAAAAAAACACCTTTTTTTATTTTAATTTTATTTTTACTCAAGTTCTAACATGGTCATGTTTGGTACCATTGGAAAGGCCATGCTCTGGCCCGGCCCCCCTATCTCCACCATACGATTTCCTTAGGAAATCCCTGGGCATCTAGGGGTTACCCGGTTAACTGACATCATCACACCATGCGCGATGAGTCAGTTGACAAGGGGAGACCCAGAGGTGGTGCTGCCACCCAACTGGAAATAGACCGTGATGATGATCCGGCGTCGATTGGTCACGTCCATGCAGCCAATAGGTTAATGCAATGCATCGCTGAAACAATCAGACTGTGACCTTTCCAGGGATGCCTGGCATTAGAGGGATCTAAAGGATCCCTTTATGGAAGTCAGATCAGCGTTGGAGCCTCCCGAGAGAAGTGAGTATTGGCGGGAGGCAGGCAGGCTTCAGACACGCAGGACGTACTTTTCCTTTCCATCCTACGGCTTTCAAGCCCACTTGATGCAGGTAATAGTATGTTCTGCGTCTTTAAGGGGTTAAATGTTAAGTTTTATTTTTGTGTCGTCCATCTACCAATTAGAGACCTTGGCCTCAGGCCTCTTATATAAGAGTATTTGTCCTCCTCGGGGTTATGTCCCCAGAGTCAGACTGGTACATTGGTTTATCCCTGCATCGGATTCCCTTTAAGTATTTCTCGATAATTTTACTTAAGATAAAATCTCAGCCTGCGTCTGGGACAGAGCAGCAGGACAGCCGAGTCAGCCTGCAACATCGGGGACAGAGCAGCAGGACAGCCGCCGAGTCAGCCTGCGTCTGGGACAGAGCAGCAGGATAGCCGAGTCAGCCTGCATCTGGGACACAGCGCAACACTGACTGCAGAGACATCATTTAGATAATTGGTGAGTGACTGTAAACTGTATTGGGGGTTGTGAGGGGCCTGCTGGGGGGTATAATAAAGAATGAGATGGGCCTGGGAGGGAAGAAGAATGTGAGGGGGCCTGTTGGGTGTGTAAAAGAGGATGAGCTTCTGGGGGGTTGTAAGGCTGGCCGTCCACTGGGTCCATAGTTGGACGACTGACTTGGTCGTCTGATTACGGAAAACAGTGCCATGCGACGGCAACTGTCAGCAAAGCGTACCTGTACCTACATGTTAACGATGTGCAGTGCTGTTTTATAAAGCCAATTACTTTATGTGATGTGCACTTTTGTGCTTTAATTATAGAAACAGCAAAATGAGTCAGAAAAGAGTGAAGTGCAGAACTATAGACTCCTTCTTCAGCATTAGTGCAAACAAGCCACCAAGAGCACAGTCAACAGAAGAAAGCCCTTCAAGCACGGAAACTGACACTACCCTTCCATCCTGTTCTGGTACATTTGTAGAGCCAATATCTTGCCAATCAGAACCAGATGCTAATGTGTTGCCACTGTCTGTTGATATTGATACCCCACCTCAAACCGGCAGTATCCTAATGAATGACATTGGTGCATATCTTGGAAAAACAATCAATGACTACACCAAATGCTTGCTATTGGAAAATCCCTGGCAACCTCCTCCTGGATATGAACTACCTTTCTCTGTTCAGAACATGTCTTCCAAGACTGGAGAAACTCGGCAAATAAAGAGATACTTGTCAAAACAACATATTGACAGTTTTCCTTGGCTAGTGTATTCACCCACCAAAAAGGGGTTGTTTTGCAAATACTGTGCATTGTTTGCGCAACATCGGAAAGGTGGACATAACAAAGGCATGGCCCTTGGAAAATTGGTAATGGAGCCCCTTATTAATTTTAAAAAGCTTAAGGGCAAGGAAGGAGATTTGGAAGTCCATGCAAGGCTTGTTTATCACCAGGACAGTGTAGTCGAAGGAAATGCTTTTCTAAAAACCTACCATTCACCGGACAATGAGATTGTCAATCAAATAAACTTGCATCGTCTTCAGAAGGTGAAAGAGAACCGAGAACGAATTCGTCCTATTATTGAGTCCATCATATTTTTGGGTAGACAAAATATACCTCTACGTGGCCACCGAGATGATGGTGCTTTAATGGATGACTCCACTCCAGAGGTGAATGAAGGCAACTTTCGGGAATTGCTGAGATACCGAGTGGCATCTGGAGACAAAATATTAGAGAAGCACCTCCTTACTGCATCTTCTCGTGCTACTTATATTTCAAAATCCACACAAAATGATTTAATCAGTTGTTGTGGTACTGAAATCAGCAATGTCATTGTAGCAAGAATAAAGGAGGCTCGCTATTTAAGGCTGGTGTCAGACGAGCGTAGTGTTCACGTCCGTGATTGCGCCTAAAAGTACGTCCGTGATAGCATGAAAGAAAGTCCATTGGAGCCTGACACATGAAGTACGTCCGCACTGAACTGCGGACGCACAACGGCCGCGGCAAACGGACGCAGGTTAGGCAAGAACGTAATACTGCTAGAACGGACGTGCGGAGTGCGCTGCGTCCACAACGTCTGCATAGCTTTGTGTGTGAGTGATGGAACGTGGTCAGACGGACTGCATTTATACGTCCAGCATTTTTGACGGACAGAATGTTTTTTCATTGTAATTTATTTTTCCCTCCTACATCCGTCAAAAAATAACTTCAGTGAAAAAACGGACTGTGTGACCACTACTGCGTCATCCGTACTGACGATGTCCGTACTGCACGGACGTACAGCCCGTAGAAATCACGCACGTCTGACCCCAGCCTTAGTGTCATCTTCGATGAAACTACAGACATTTCACATACAGAACAACTTTCGCTTAACTTTAGATATGTCTACAATGGATCTATTCGTGAAGATTTTGTAAAATTTGTAGATGCTTATGATTTTTTTTAACCCAGGAGGAGTCCGGATTTATCAGTGCAGGTTCAGAACCAAGGCTTACAGGAAAGGTTTTAGGCCAGATGGTTATTCAACTAATTAAAGACCTCTACTTGGACATCACTGATTGTGTGGGCATTGGAACAGACAGTTGTAGTGTTATGTCTTCAGAGGTGGCTGGTGCTGTGTCAGAGATTCTTCATGCAGCACCCAACAGCTGCAGATGTCCATGCTACAACCATTCGCTAAACAATTCCATTTCAAAGTCTTCACAAGTAGCAGCAGTTCGCAATGCAGTAGCAGTGGTTAAATCAACCATCTCATTTTTCAATCAATCCGGAAAGCAAAATTTTATTTTAAAGAAGGAGCTGGGCTCTCAACTGGCCGGTCTTTGTGAAACTAGATGGGTAGAGCGCCACGATTCTCTTATGTAAAAGTGGTGAGTGTACTGTCAGCAATATCTCAATGGAAAAGCTCAAGCAGTAGCTCTACAGCATCTACTCTCATCCATTCTCTGTGTAGTGCAGAATTAATTTAATCCTTGGTATCACTCATCAGTGTTCTGAAAGTAACCCTACCTCTCAGTCGCTTCCTTCAATCACCAACAATTGATTTAACAAGCGCATCTGACTGTTTGACTGATACCATGACAACCCTGGAGAATATGCGATGTAACGCAGATGACATTTTTTCCACTTTGCATATGGAAGCTACAGAATTGGCATCAGAACTTGGAATGGAACTAAAATTGCCACGTGTTGTACATAGACAAGCGCACAGATTGAATTACAATGTAGAATCTATTGACGAATACTACAGGAAATCTTTGTATATTCCCCTGCTGGACAACATTATTAATGATTTAAAATCTGGAAAATGCAATGCAGTGTTTGCAGATTCAAATCTTGATGCCAGCAGTACTTTTTGGGAAAAAAATGGAAAACATGGTTCCTGTTGCTGTGCAAGCATTATCAAATCGTTTTCACCGTCTCCTAGCTGATGGTAAGCAGAAGGTGATGGAGACATTACTACAGGGAGAACTAAGTCTCTGGCTTATAAAGTGGAAACGAGAGTTATCAAACCAGAAGGATATTCCACAAACAGTCCTTGAAGTGTTGGACTTGTGTGACCAGGACCTCTTCCCAACCATCAGAAGTTTACTTCTGATCTTAGCAACTCTCCCTGTAAGTGTGGCCTCAGCAGAGAGATCTTTCTCAACCCTCCGTCATGTTAAAACATGGGTTCGGTCACGAATGGTGGAGGACAAGTTAAATGGCTTATGTTTACTTTACATTCATAGAGATATTCCTGTGAATACTGACCAAGTCATTGAGCTGTTTGCCAAACAAGGAAAACGAAGAATTGAGCTAATTCTGTAAATTTATCATGTTATGTACCTTACAAGTAAAATGTTTCTTTTGTTGCTTGTGTTTGGAAAGTGATAAGGTTTGGGTTCTGCTGCTATGTTTTTTCTTTGTTTTTTTTACACATAATTTTATATTGTTTGTGAATATTTTGTCTGGAAATATTATAAGTATACAAACTGATTGATCTTTGCAATAATAATAAAGTTATATATGGTTAAATGTATCCTGTCTGTTTAATGTAAGAATCTAATCTGTAATGATAAATGTCACAGTCTCACAAGGTTAGGACTGTATGATACGTTAAATAAAATATTTCAGTTCTGTAAGCAACACCTTATTTTCAGTCATTGCCCCTCCCGAGACTAGGCTCTGGATCCGCCCCTGGGGCAGGCATGGGGCGGATCCAGGGGGGCAACGGGGCAATTGCCCCCCGAGCAGTGCAGATGCCAGGCTGAGCTTCAGAACTCAAATCACGATGTGTGCAGTGAATGCAGACATGGCGATTTGCAGAGGCACACACTGAGCAGAAGCACTGTGGATTGCCCCTCCCAGTCATGTGTCAGGGGCGTGTCACGTGGTGATCCTTTTCCCAGTGACCATGTGGCTGAGCCTGTCTCCTTCCATGCCTGCCTGACAGCTACAGGAAAGGGCTGGATCTGAGGCTGCACTGAGCAACAGGATCAGAGGAGAGAGGCTGGAGCCTCCATGCAGGGACACCAGGGAGGTAAGTAATGGGTCCCTGAGAGTTTGATCCTTCCTCCAGGGTGTATAACAAAGCTAGAGCTGCACAGTAATAAACCTCTCAGATATGAGTCTGTAACTGCTCCTCTAGATTGTAAACTCCTGGGTGTCCTCTGCTCCTCTAGATTGTAAGCTCCTGTGTGCCCTCTGCTCCTCCAGATTGTAAACTCCTGGGTGCTCTCTTCTCATCTAGATTGTAAACTCCTGGGTGTCCTCTGCTCCTCCAGATTGTAAACTCCTGGGTGCTCTCTGCTCCGCTAGATTGTAAGCTCCTGGGTGCTCTCTGTTCCTCTAGATTGTAAACTCCTGGGTGTCCTCTGCTCCTCTAGATTGTAAAATCCTGAGTGCCCTCTGCTCCTCTAGATTGTAAGCTCCTGGGTGTCCTCTGCTTCTCTAGATTGTAAAATCATGTGTGCCCTCTGCTCCTCTAGATTGTAAGCTCCTGGGTGTCCTCAGCTTCTCTATATTGTAAGCTCATGTGAGCCATCTGCTCCTCTAGATTGTAAGCTCCTGGGTGCCCTCTGCTCCTCTAGATTGTAAACTCCTGGGTGTCCTCTGCTCCTCTAGATTGTAAGCTCCTGGGTGCCCTCTGCTCCTCTAGATTGTAAGCTCCTGGGTGCCCTCTGCTCCTCTAGATTGTAAGCTCCTGTGAGCTGGGCCCTCTGCTCCTCTAGATTGTAAACTCCTGTGAGCCGGGCCCTCTGCTCCTCTAGATTGTAAACTCCTGTGAGCCGGGCCCTCTGCTCCTCTAGATTGTAAACTCCTGTGAGCCGGGCCCTCTGCTCCTCTAGATTGTAAACTCCTGTGAGCCGGACCCTCTGCTCCTCTAGATTGTAAGCTTCTGTGAGCCGGGCCCTCTGTAAATTCTCGTGAGACGGGCTCTCTGCTAAAACAACTTATTTTCTGTCAGTGCCCCTCCCGAGACTAGTCTCTGGATCCGCCCCTGGGGCAGGCTTGGGCTGTGGTGCAGAGATATGAGCATGGGGTGCATCTTTCAACACCAGAGTTTTTTCACACACAGTCTTTCTCCTAGGGGTTTGCTGTGAGACCCTAGCCAGCTCGGGTGTGGGAGCTGACCTTTTTGGGGGTCTTGCGGGACAGGCTGCGAACCAGTGGTCTCTTGAGGCACAGTAAATACAGAGACCATCCTCCTGGCGTGCTTCTCTGGAGCTAGCGGGCCTTTGGTTTTTCTTCCTGGGGAAACACACATCTAAGAAGCGGTGCTTCTTAGGGAGTCCATGAAATCCCATACGTCCCCCAGTACAACACATAGCAGGTGGGGCAGATCTTCCAAGGCTGGTAGCATCCCTGCGGGGTCAGTAGGTGGGCTTTGCATTCTGTCAGGGTGGCACCTGGCATACGCCGTGGTGGGACCACCGTTCAGGTGTGTCAGGTATATTACACAAAGGAATTTTAAAATGGATGCCTGTAGCCATTTTGTTTTTAAAGACAGTTTCTTTTCTTTAAAATTTTCTCTAGGTTTAGAAATGAACGAGATTTTTTTTTACAGAGTTCATTCCTGGGTGAAGTCTTTTATATTTTTTTTTTAAGAAGTGCCAGACATGAAGGAACCTAGAATGTTTGTGTGTGATAAGGCTAGAGTTAAGTGCTAAGACGTGTCATAATTAAATTTATTGGTCTGTTTTAAGTTTTAAAACAAAAGATATTTTGTCTTTTGGGTATAGGAATAAGAGTTAATATCTCTAATATAGATTTATATTTACAAAATATATGTTTATAATCAAGGTATATTTTATTATATTTACAGTAGGAAATATATACTCCAATAAATATTGTAGAAAGTATATAATTGGTAAATAATAAAACTTACTAAAGAATAGATTCTGTTGAGCTAACCAGAAAAGAATTTAGCTGATAGTAAGTAATTTCAAAAGGGAGTAGGGATATAAATCAGATGGAGACATCGTGTCTAGTGACTGAGAGAGAGGTTCTTTGTGACGTCAGATTGAACTTTGACCCGAGATAGGAATATTAAAAAAAAATGGTGGAATTAATTAAGAAGTGCAATACTGCCCTCTAGAGGATAGTAAATATTAGATTTGATGTATCAATAATATTGCCAGTGACATCAAATTGGCTATAATAAGTGGCCGTGTTGGTTGCAAGTCAGACGGAGATTCCAGCATTCAGACTCACATCGCAATGCATTCAGACGTCCAGTACACATGACACTCTGAGAGTCGGAGATTCCAGCATTCAGACTCACACTGCAATGCATTACTCATGACACTCTGAGAGTCCAAGATTCCAACACTCAGACTCACACCACGATGCAGGCAGATCCCAAGACATGAGGCAATCAAGATTCTCACCAAATTTCTGACTCTCACCAAATCTCTAACTCACATGCATTGATTATCTGATATCGATAATCTTCACAATTCCAAAACAAAGCATCACATAGGAAAATTCCAAGACTTATCAAAATCCAAATTGGACAGGTAATGTATGAAATTAAGGAATTAATGTAATTATATAT
Source organism: Leptobrachium leishanense (assembly GCA_009667805.1). Classification (NCBI taxonomy): domain Eukaryota; kingdom Metazoa; phylum Chordata; class Amphibia; order Anura; family Megophryidae; genus Leptobrachium; species Leptobrachium leishanense. Next base: position 94,358,162 of record CM019070.1, on the reverse strand, counting down.
TTTGTAGATATTCTTGCAACGTAGACTGAGATTTCTCAGATACTTGGGTAGATCCAAATTCTAAGTATTTTCTATTCTGCAGATAGAAATATGAAGAAGTGGATATAAGGATTTATTCCTAAAAGAAATGTTGTAAGATTGATACCAATATATATATTGAATTTGAAAATTACGGTGATTATAATTAATAAGCAAAGAATTATATAACTACAAAATAAAAAGCAAAAGATTAGAAGTTTAATTCTCGAGATTAGGGGAGGATTCACTAAATAAGTTTTTATTACTTATCATTAAATTAGCTCATCTTTTGTTGATCCATGTAGCATAGAGATATATATATATATCTATAAGAGCTGGCTGGTTAAACATTGTTTGCTGGGAAATGCATGTTGTATTAAGCAGAAATGTTTATTAACCATTTGTGTATTAGTTACTAACTGATAAGGTAAATGATATTAATCATATATGCAGTTACTAACCGGAGATACATATATTGTGAAGCTAGTTTTTATATGCTGATGGATTGTGGTTTATAAATTTTTGTTTATGATATGAGATTTGAAACTTTTTTGTATACGTAATAAATATATATATATTTTTATCCGATTATTGATTATTGTATTTTTCAAAGCAAAACACAGACAATTAAAAGAATTCAGGATAATTTCTAAGAAATATAGACGATTGATATTTGTGTCTCGTATAAATTTCTTATGAAATAATAATCCCTGATATATTGGAGGCAACTGCCGAGGTAGGTCCAGTAAATCCAATATAGACATATTGGAGGCTTGGCTGAGAAGTCCAATATATAACGTGTTTATTCACGTGCAGAGATAGGAAATATAAACGATTGATATTTGTGTCTCGTATAAATTTCATGAAATATAATCCCTGACATATTGGAGGCTTGGCTGAAAGTCCAATATATAATGTGTTGTATTCACGTGCAGAGATTATATCCGACATATTGGAGGCTACTGTTGAGATTGTAGTTTTTGTTGGAATATAATTGTCAGTATTGTCTGATTAGACAGAGATAAAATATATATATATATTTTGACTCCTTGTTGTATTTTGACTTGTGGTTTTACGGTTGTCTACTAAACAGTGTAAAAATGTCAGAGTCAGAATCTGAGACTCAGGAAGATGTAGAGATACATGCAGATCAAATAGTATTGATAGATGTTATGTCTTATCTAAAGGACAAGTTACACGTCACAGACGATTTATTTGATTGGATAAAAGAATTTAAATCAAATGTATCCAATTATGTTGATTCAATCTGGTCAGATCAATCAAATTTTCTTGAGTGTTTGTGAAAGATAAGTGCAGCCACAAATAAAAAAGACAAAGAGATTTTTGTTTTAAAAATTGTGCCTGAATGCATATACTTGATCGCAGAAATGAACAAGAGATTGAATGATGACAAAGAAACCAGAGACAGATTAGAAAATAAAAGTTGTGAATTGCATGATACCGTAAATAAATTAAAAGATTAGTCAGAACGAATGATAATGGAGTTGAAAGTGTGTGCAAGAGAAAAAGATCAATTGCAAGATGAGATTGCTCAATTATCCAAATTAAATAAGGAGCTGAAAAAAATTGGCGAGAATGAAACGCGAACATGAGAAATTCGCTGATGAGCTACGTCAGGTTGAAACTGATGTTCAAAGGGTTAAAAATACTTCGTTAGAGAAGTTCCCTTTGAAAGCTTTGAGTCATAACTCACTGATTAGGCTTGACAGCTCCGTTCTGGAGAGTGAGCAGAGCGAATGTGAAAGTGAAACTAAATCTCATGATGAAAAAAGAGCGAAGCCTCTTACACAGGAGTATTTCAAATCACATCACTCTAGCCAGCCACAGCCAATTAAGAAATCTCATAAAGTTCAGGATTTAACGAAAATAGTTAATTTCTTAAAAAACTCAGTAGGTATTTTTGACCTTAAGGCATCGCCAAAAATAATAAATCATTTAAATATGTTTGAAGAAACTTTGGCAATATTAGGAATTAATTCTGATGCCCAGAAAATTGAGTTGATCCCATGGGTCTTTGAAGGCAAACATAGGTATTTTTTTTCAGTCTTTGAAAGAATCTGGTATACGTAACTGGAGTAAAATAGTCTCCGAGGTCAAATATGAATTTGGGCCTCACCGTAACAGTCTAGCTGCGAAAAGAGCAATTTTAACTCTAAAATGCAGACCTAATCAAAGACCCCGTGAATTTCTTTCAGTCCTTAAAAATGCATACAGCTTGGCTGAAAGAAACCCAGATTTTGAAAACCCTGAATTTATCCGATTATTTTATGACGCATTGCCAAATAAAATTTAAATTGTTTTGGCAAGAGATTATGACCCGAGAAATGGTTTGGATTGGGTACTAAAAGAAAGTATGACCCTATTTACTGTATTTGAATATAGTGAAGAAACTCAGGGGAAAAGAGTGAAAAACTCACCTGAGGAAATAGCAGAAACTCACGTTAAAAAGGGTGATATTAAATTTGAGTCCCACAAAAAGAGTTATGCGGAAATATTGCGTGACTCCATACCTCAAAGGGAAAAATCCAAGCCAGATCAGGAAAGAGGGTTTGCCAGAGAAAATTCAGGAAGTAAATTTCAATCTAGGAAGCAATGGGTACCTAGAAGTCAGTGGGTTAAATCAAGGGAAAATGTACCTAGACAGGAAGCAACCAGAGGTAAGACTGAATCTGAGGAGTCTGATAATGCGCAAGCTTCGTCCCCAAGGACGAATAGAAAGCGGAGATATAATGTACGCCAGCGTATTGGTCAAATGCAGGAAAGTTTCCGTGTGCTGACAGAAAAACTGGATCAGATCACTCAGTTAATGACTGGAAATAACCCTGGTCAGGTTGTAAGCAATGCAACACCTGCAGCCCCACCCAACCAGTGACTAGATGATGTTTCTGATGAAGTAACCAGTATCCATGACAATTTACCAGAAAGTGATGATGAAATGATTAATACAAATGTTTGTATGGTTGATGATTTAAACCCTTCCCTGCAAAGAGAAGGAAAATGTATTTTATCTCCCCAGACTAAGTGCGAGCAAGCTGAGAAGACTGGATCCGAAATGGAAAGCACAGCTGCCAAAAGCACGTTTGAGAGAGCAAAATCAGTCGGTAAAATCTGTACAAAACCTAATTTCATATCTCACTCTAAATTTCTCTGTAAATTGCATAGCATTGAAGACCGATATTATGTGAATGTAGAATTACAAGATAATTTACCACATATTCCGTCCTTGCTAGACAGTGGAAGCCAAGTTACGTTAATATCAGCCCATTATTTTGAACAGGTCCAAGAACTGTCCTCCAGGAAGCCTAGATTAGATAAATCTAATGCTAATCTAGTGAGTGTGAGTGGCACATCTCTGAAAATTCTGGGCACGGCTAAATTGGATTTTAAATTGGGGAATAAAGTAATTCGGCATCCAACGCTTGTTGTGGATCTGCCCCAAAATCGCCTAATTATTGGAATGGACCTTCTCAAAAGGTTAAATCCAATCATTGATTTTATGAATGAGGTTATTTGGTCCCAAGTAAATGTTCCAATCAGCTATGATAGATCCCAATCCCATTACACTCAGCGTAACTGCCACGTGATTGAGGAAAGGCCGGATTCTATTGAAGTCCACTTCAGAAATAGCCAGACATCTGATATCTCTTTCTTAAGGCCAAAGCCCCTGACTCCAGGAGAGCAGGAGGATAACACCATATGTGTTCCCCCCGAGAGAATTCGAGATATATGTCTGGAAAATGACGTGCTAATTATTCACCTCCACAAAAGGGAAACAGAACCAAATGGGCATAGTGACCATTCTCAGTTCTTAACTGAAATAGAGAAGATAAATGAAGAGGATTTTTCCCTATACGTGTAAATAGTTTAGCTGGAGAAAACATGGCTAAACTAGATTTGCGCCAGGAATATAGCTATATTAGCAAGAAGATGCTAAATAAAATAGCTGACCTTAAAGTGATCAGATACCCAAATCCTCAAGATGAGTGGATAACAGATCTAGATAATGATGGAGACAGTCCTAATGTTATTGGAAGAAGTTATGTTATGTATTTCTAGAAGAAATAAAACTGCCAAGCTCAATTGCATGATTGTCATCCTAGATCACCTTAGAATGTGAAGATGGAACAGCAGAAGACACTTAACTGGTATCATGTGAAGTGATGTTTTAATTAACATGTGATTCTTCTTCCCAGCATTCAGATGTTTAACTCAAGCTAGTAGATAGACTAGATCCGTACGGTTAATTAAAATTAATCAGAGATCAGAGTATCTATAGGGAAATTGAGTGAAGTCGCTAGTCTATGAATGGTTATTTATACTCTTTCTTTCAATAGAAATTGAGAAAAGTGGTTAATCCGAACTGCGACGCTAATTCACACAGATGAATCGGACCACCAAGGAGACTGCGACTATCTGGAAATTCTACGGTTTTCCGCACAATTCCAAGCGGATCCAATGCTCAAGTCCCATGCGAATCAAGCTCATGCAAGCCTGAAAGACATGCTGGATAAAGCCAGGATACCGTTGATTGCTATGTACAAGAACCACCAAAGGAAAAGATTTGCTGCACATTTTATTGCAACCGCTGTTTGATACAGAGAGAGAAGCAAATTTTTACTGGAAGGATCTGGTACAAAACAGAGAGTGTTCATACCCACACCAGTGATTCTCGTGAAAGTTTCTAAAGAATCAAGAGTTGTTATCGAGAAGTTACTTTTTATGAATTAAGTCTGGTATTACGAGATGCAAATCGTTGTCGTATTCCAAGGGCAAGAGATACCCATGAATCCAGATTTGAAATCTTTGCTAAAGAACTAGCATGACCATACTATTGAACTTCTAATAAAAAGATAATCTAACAATTTATGCTCCAATGTATTCACAGATTGATCATCAATTGCTATCTGCTTATAACGGGCCAAAGATTACAGAGATTGTGATTTGTATAGTAATTATGTTTCTAACTGTCTGGATGATTGTACTAACAAAGAAAGTACGTACATTGAAGTTTAAAAACACTGCATCTTCAATTATTAAATGGATGAAAGAAGAAAAACATGTTGCGAAAGGTGGAAACCTAGCCTAATTGGTAAAGGGGGGAGATATTGTATGTTTTCCTCAAATTTATTTGATCAAAAAATATAGATGAAACCAAAGGGGGGTTATGTCAGGTATATTACACAAAGGAATTTTAAAATGGATGCCTGTAGCCATTTTGTTTTTAAAGACAGTTTCTTTTCTTTAAAATTTTCTCTAGGTTTAGAAATGAACGAGATTTTTTTTACAGAGTTCATTCCTGGGTGAAGTCTTTTATATTTTTTTTTAAGAAGTGCCAGACATGAAGGAACCTAGAATGTTTGTGTGTGATAAGGCTAGGGTTAAGTGCTAAGACGTGTCATAATTAAATTTATTGGTCTGTCTTAAGTTTTAAAACAAAATATATTTTGTCTTTTGGGAATAGGAATAAGAGTTAATATCTCTAATTTAGATTTATATTTACAAAATATATGTTTATAATCAAGGTATATTTTATTATATTTACAGTAGGAATATATACTCCAATAAATATTGTAGAAAGTATATAATTGGTAAATAATAAAACTTACTAAAGAATAGATTCTGTTGAGTTAACCAGAAAAGAATTTAGCTAGTAAGTAATTTCAAAAAAGGGAGTAGGGATATAAATCAGATGGAGACATCGTGTCTAGTGACTGAGAGAGAGGTTCTTTGTTACGCAGATTGAACTTGAACCCGAGATAGGCATATAAAAAAGAAATGGTGGAATTAATTGCCCAATACTGCCCTCTAGAGGATAGTAAATATTAGATTTGATGTATCAATAATATTGCCAGTGACGTCAAATTGGCTATAATAAGTGGCCGTGTTGTTGCAAGTCAGACGGAGATTCAGCATTCAGACTCACATCGCAATGCATTCAGGCGTCCACTACACATGACACTCTGAGAGTCGGAGATTCCAGCATTCAGACTCACACTGCAATGCATTACTCATGACACTCTGAGAGTCCAAGATTCCAACACTCAGAGATCACACCACACGATGCAGGCAGATCCAAGACATGAGCGTAATCAAGATCTCACCAAATTTCTGACTCTCACCAAATCTCTAACTCACATGCATTGATTATCTGATATCGATAATCTTCACATATTCCAAAACAAAGCATCACATAGAAAATTCCAAGACTTATCAAAATCCAAATTGGACAGGTAATGTATGAAATTAAGGAATTAATGTAATTATATATATTTGTAGATATTCTTGCAACATAGACTGAGATTTCTCAGATACTTGGGTAGATCCAAATTCTAAGTATTTTCTATTCTGCAGATAGAAATATGAAGAAGTGGATATAAGGATTTATTCCTAAAAGAAATGTTGTAAGATTGATACCAATAAATATATTGAATTTGGAAATTACTGTGATTATAATTAATAAGCAAAGAATTATATAACTACAAAATAAAAAGCAAAAGATTAGAAGTTTAATTCTTGAGATTAGGGGAGGATTCACTAAATAAGTTTTTATTACTTATCATTAAATTAGCTCATCTTTTGTTGATCCATATAGCATAGAGATATATATATATATCTATAAGAGCTGGCTGGTTAAACATTGTTTGCTGGGAAATGCATGTTGTATTAAGCAGAAATGTTTATTAACCATTTGTGTTGTCGGGTATATTACACAGAAAAGGAGATTTAAAATGGATGCCTGTAGCCATTTTGTTTTAAAGACAGTTTTTCTTTCAAAATTTCTCTAGGTTTAGAAATGAACGAGGTTTTTTTTTAACAAAGTTCATTCCTGGGTGAAGTCTATCCAGACATGAAGGAACCTAGAATGAATGAATGTGAGATAATGTTAAGACGTGTCATAAGTAAATTTATTGGTCTATTCTAAATTTTTAAAACAAAAGAGATTTTGTCTTTTGAGTATAGGAATAAGAGAAAATATTCTGTAATATAAAATTATATTCACAAAATATATGTTTATAATCAAGGTATATTTTATTATAATTACAGTATGAAATATATACTCCAAAATATTGTAGAAAGTATATAATTGGTAAATAATAAAAATTACTAAAGAATAGATTCTGTGAGTTAACCAGGAAAGAATTTAGCTGATCTAAGCAACCAAAAGGGAGGAGAGCTATAAATCTCAAGACAGAGACAGTCTTGTTAGAAGACACTGTGTCTAGAGACTGAAGTGAGGCTCTTTGTTAAGTTAGTCTGACCTTTGACCCGAGATAGGACTATTAAAAAGAAATGGTGGAATTAATATAAGAAGTGCAATACTGCCCTCTAGAGGATAGTAAAAATAATTAACCATGACGTCAAATTGGGTATAATAGGCGGCAAAGGTTCTTTTGTAAGTCAGTCAGAGATTCCAACAGACAGACACTCACATCACCATGCACTCAGACATTCATTATACATGACATTCTGAGGAGTCGGGAGATTCCAGCGGAGAGGCTCACATCGCCATGCACTCAGATATTCATTATACATGACACGCTGAGGAGTCAGAGATTCCAACAGACAGAGACTCACATCAGACTCACATCACCATGCACTCAGATCCCAAGACATGAGGCAATTAATATTCTCACCAAATCTCTAACTCACATGCATTGATTATCTAATATCGATAATTTTCACATATTCCAAAACAAAGCATCACATAGAAAATCCAAGGCAGACTCATCAACATCCAAATTGGACAGGTAATGTATGAAATAAGGAATTAATGTAAAAATATATTTGTAGAGATTTTTGCAACGTAGACTGAGACTTCTCGGATAAGGTTAAAATCCAAATTCTAAGTAATTCTATTCTGCAGATAGAAATATGAAGAAGTGGATATAAGGATTTATTCCTAAAGAAATGTTGCAAGATTGATACCAATATATATATTGAATTTGGAAATTACTGTGATTAAAATTAATGAGCAAGGAATTATATAACTACAAAATAAAAAGCAAAAGATTAGAAGTTTAATTCTCGAGATTAGGGGAGGATTCACTAAATAAGTTTTTATTACTTATTATTAAATTAGCTCATCTTTTGTTGATCCATGTAGCAGAGAGATATATATATCTATAAGAGCTGGCTGGTTAAACATTGTTTGCTGGGAAATGCATGTTGTATTAAGCAGAAATGTTTATTAACCATTTGTGTATTAGTTACTAACTGAGAAAATAAATGCTATTAATCATATATGCAGTTACTAACCGGAGATACATATATTGTGAAGCTAGTTATATGCTGATGGAGTGTGGTTTATAATTGTTGTTCATGATATGAGATTTGAAATTCTTTTGTATACCTAATAAATATATATATATTTTTATCCGATTATTGATTATTGTATTTTTTAAAGCAAAACACAGACAATTAAAAGAATTCAGGATAATTTCTAAGAGATATAGACGATTGATATTTGTGTCTCGTATAATTTTCTTATGAAATAATAATCCCTGATATATTGGAGACAACTGCCGAGGTAGGTCCAGTAAGTCCAATATAGATATATTGGAGGCTTGGCTGATAAATCCAATATATACAAACGTGTTGTATTCACGTGCAGAGATTATATCCGACAGTGTATTAGTTACTAACTGATAAGGTAAATGATATTAATCATATATGCAGTTACTAACCGGAGATACATATATTGTGAAGCTAGTTTTTATATGCTGATGGATTGTGGTTTATAAATTTTTGTTTATGATATGAGATTTGAAACTTTTTTGTATACGTAATAAATATATATATATTTTTATCCGAACATTGATTATTGTATTTTTCAAAGCAAAACACAGACAATTAAAAGAATTCAGGATAATTTCTAAGAAATATAGACGAATGATATTTGTGTCTCGTATAAATTTCTTATGAAATAATAATCCCTGATATATTGGAGGCAACTGCCGAGGTAGGTCCAGTAAATCCAATATAGACATATTGGAGGCTTGGCTGAGAAGTCCAATATATACAAACGTGTTGTATTCACGTGCAGAGATAGGAAATATAAACGATTGATATTTGTGTCTCGTATAAATTTCTTATGAAATAATAATCCCTGACATATTGGAGGCTTGGCTGATAAGTCCAATATATAATGTGTTGTATTCACGTGCAGAGATTATATCCGACATATTGGAGGCTACTGTTGAGATTGTAGTTTTTGTTTGGAATATAATTGTCAGTATTGTCTGATTAGACAGAGATAAAATATATATATATATTTTGACTCTGTTGTATTTTGACTTGTGGTTTTACGGTTGTCTACTAAACAGTGTAAAAATGTCAGAGTCAGAATCTGAAACTCAGGAAGATGTAGAGATACATGCAGATCAAATAGTATTGATAGATGTTATGTCTTATCTAAAGGACAAGTTACACGTCACAGACGATTTATTTGATTGGATAAAAGAATTTAAATCAAATGTATCCAATTATGTTGATTCAATCTGGTCAGATCAATCAAATTTTCTTGAGTGTTTGCGAAAGATAAGTGCAGCCACAAATAAAAAAGACAAAGAGATTTTTGTTTTAAAAATTGTGCCTGAATGCATATACTTGATCGCAGAAATGAACAAGAGATTGAATGATGACAAAGAAACCAGAGACAGATTAGAAAATAAAAGTTGTGAATTGCATGATACCGTAAATAAATTAAAAGATGAGTCAGGAGGAATGATAATGGAGTTGAAAGTGTGTGCAAGAGAAAAAGATCAATTGCAAGATGAGATTGCTCAATTATCCAAATTAAATAAGGAGCTGAAAAAAATTGGCGAGAATGAAACGCGAACATGAGAAATTCGCTGATGAGCTACGTCAGGTTGAAACGGATGTTCAAAGGGTTAAAAATACTTCGTTAGAGAAGTTCCCTTTGAAAGCTTTGAGTCATAACTCACTGATTAGGCTTGACAGCTCCGTTCTGGAGAGTGAGCAGAGCGAATGTGAAAGTGAAACTAAATCTCATGATGAAAAAAGAGCAAAGCCTCTTACACAGGAGTATTTCAAATCACATCACTCTAGCCAGCCACAGCCTATTAAGAAATCTCATAAAGTTCAGGATTTAACGAAAATCTTTAATTTCTTAAAAAACTCAGTAGGTATTTTTGACCTTAAGGCATCGCCAAAAATAATAAATTATTTAAATATGTTTGAAGAAACTTTGGCAATATAAGGAATTAATTCTGATGCCCAGAAAATTGAGTTGATCCCATGGGTCTTTGAAGGCAAACATAGGTATTTTTTTTCAGTCTTTGAAAGAATCTGGTATACGTAACTGGAGTAAAATAGTCTCCGAGGTCAAATCTGAATTTGGGCCTCACCGTACCAGTCTAGCTGCGAAAAGAGCAATTTTAACTCTAAAATGCAGACCTAATCAAAGCCCCCGTGAATTTCTTTCAGTCCTTAAAAATGCATACAGCTTGGCTGAAAGAAACCCAGATTTTGAAAACCCTGAATTTATCCAATTATTTTATGACGCATTGCCAAATAAAATTTAAATTGTTTTGGCAAGAGATTATGACCCGAGAAATGGTTTGGATTGGGTACTAAAAGAAAGTATGACCCTATTTACTGTATTTGAATATAGTGAAGAAACTCAGGGGAAAAGAGTGAAAAACTCACCTGAGGAAATAGCGGAAACTCACGTTAAAAAGGGTGATATTAAATTTGAGTCCCACAAAAAGAGTTATGCGGAAATATTGCGTGACTCCATACCTCAAAGGGAAAAATCCAAGCCAGATCAGGAAAGAGGGTTTGCCAGAGAAAATTCAGGAACTAAATTTCAATCTAGGAAGCAATGGGTACCTAGAAGTCAGTGGGTTAAATCAAGGAAAATGTACCTAGACAGGAAGCAACCAGAGGTAAGACTGAATCTGAGGAGTCTGATAATGCGCAAGCTTCGTCCCCAAGGACGAATAGAAAGCGGAGATATAATGTACGCCAGCGTATTGGTCAAATGCAGGAAAGTTTCCGTGTGCTGACAGAAAAACTGGATCAGATCACTCAGTTAATGACTGGAAATAACCCTGGTCAGGTTGTAAGCAATGCAACACCTGCAGCCCCACCCAACCAGTGACTAGATGATGTTTCTGATGAAGTAACCAGTATCCATGACAATTTACCAGAAAGTGATGATGAAATGATTAATACAAATGTTTGTATGGTTGATGATTTAAACCCTTCCCTGCAAAGAGAAGGAAAATGTATTTTATCTCCCCAGACTAAGTGCGAGCAAGCTGAGAAGACTGGATCCGAAATGGAAAGCACAGCTGCCAAAAGCATGTTTGAGAGAGCAAAATCAGTCGGTAAAATCTGTACAAAACCTAATTTCATATCTCACTCTAAATTTCTCTGTAAATTGCATAGCATTGAAGACCGATATTATGTGAATGTAGAATTACAAGATAATTTACCACATATTCCGTCCTTGCTAGACAGTGGAAGCCAAGTTACGTTAATATCAGCCCATTATTTTGAACAGGTCCAAGAACTGTCCTCCAGGAAGCCTAGATTAGATAAATCTAATGCTAATCTAGTGAGTGTGAGTGGCACATCTCTGAAAATTCTGGGCACGGCTAAATTGGATTTTAAAATGGGGAATAAAGTAATTCGGCATCCAACGCTTGTTGTGGATGTGCCCCAAAATCGCCTAATTATTGGAATGGACCTTCTCAAAAGGTTAAATCCAATCATTGATTTTATGAATGAGGTTATTTGGTCCCAAGTAAATGTTCCAATCAGCTATGATAGATCCCAATCCCATCACACTCAGCGTAACTGCCACGTGATTGAGGAAAGGCCGGATTCTATTGAAGTCCACTTCAGAAATAGCCAGACATCTGATATCTCTTTCTTAAGGCCAAAGCCCCTGACTCCAGGAGAGCAGGAGGATAACACCATATGTGTTCCCCCCGAGAGAATTCAAAATATATGTCTGGAAAATGACGTGCTAATTATTCACCTCCACAAAAGAGAAACAGAACCAAATGGGCATAGTGACCATTCTCAGTTCTTAACTGAAATAGAGAAGATAAATGAAGAGGTATTTTTCCCTATACGTGTAAATAGTTTAGCTGGAGAAAACATGGCTAAACTAGATTTGCGCCAGGAATATAGCTATATTAGCAAGAAGATGCTAAATAAAATAGCTGACCTTAAAGTGATCAGATACCCAAATCCTCAAGATGAGTGGATAACAGATCTAGATAATGATGGAGACAGTCCTAATGTTATTGGAAGAAGTTATGTTATGTATTTCTAGAAGAAATAAAACTGCCAAGCTCAATTGCATGATTGTCATCCTAGATCACCTCAGAATGTGAAGATGGAACAGCAGAAGACACTTAACTGGTATCATGTGAAGTGATGTTTTAATTAACATGTGATTCTTCTTCCCAGCATTCAGATGTTTAACTCAAGCTAGTAGATAGACTAGATCCGTACGGTTAATTAAAATTAATCAGAGATCAGAGTATCTATAGGGAAATTGAGTGAAGTCGCTAGTCTATGAATGGTTATTTATACTCTTTCTTTCAATAGAAATTGAGAAAAGTGGTTAATCCGAACTGCGACGCTAATTCACACAGATGAATCGGACCACCAAGGAGACTGCGACTATCTGGAAATTCTACGGTTTTCCGCACAATTCCAAGCGGATCCAATGCTCAAGTCCCATGCGAATCAAGCTCATGCAAGCCTGAAAGACATGCTGGATAAAGCCAGGATACCGTTGATTGCTATGTACAAGAACCACCAAAGGAAAAGATTTGCTGCACATTTTATTGCAACCGCTGTTTGATACAGAGAGAGAAGCAAATTTTTACTGGAAGGATCTGGTACAAAACAGAGAGTGTTCATACCCACACCAGTGATTCTCGTGAAAGTTTCTAAAGAATCAAGAGTTGTTATCGAGAAGTTACTTTTTATGAATTAAGTCTGGTATTACGAGATGCAAATCGTTGTCGAATTCCAAGGCAAGAGATACCATGAATCCAGATTTGAAATCTTTGCTAAAGAACTAGCATGACCATACTATTGAACTTCTAATAAAAAGATAATCTAACAATTTATGCTCCAATGTATTCACAGATTGATCATCAATTGCTATCTGCTTATAACGGGCCAAAGATTACAGAGATTGTGATTTGTATAGTAATTATGTTTCTAACTGTCTGGATGATTGTACTAACAAAGAAAGTACGTACATTGAAGTTTAAAAACACTGCATCTTCAATTATTAAATGGATGAAAGAAGAAAAACATGTTGCGAAAGGTGGAAACCTAGCCTAATTGGTAAAGGGGGGAGATATTGTATGTTTTCCTCAAATTTATTTGATCAATAAATATAGATGAAACCAAAGGGGGGTTATGTCAGGTATATTACACAAAGGAATTTTAAAATGGATGCCTGTAGCCATTTTGTTTTTTTTTTCAATTCACAAATGTTTTATTGTATAAGGTTAAACAGTACAGAAGAAAGCGTAAATACCGGAAAATCATATGTCCCATATGATGCGGATAGGAGAGCAAAAAATCACAGTATACCTTGCTGCAAACATTGTAACCCGCTTCCCCTCCAGTTATATTATAACAGAAAAAAACCGTACGTAGATTAAACCACTGCTGCTACCATCTAGGTATAAGAGCGTGAGAAGAGCTTTGTGAGAAATAGAATAAAGAAGAAGAAGAGAGAAAAGAAGAGAGAGAAAAAGGAGAGGGAAGGGGGAGAAGAAAAAAAAAAAAAAAAAAAAAGGGGGGGGAGGAAAGGGTGAGCTGAGAAGAAAGGAGAAGGGAAGAAGTGCCCTTGGCGAAATGTATTAATTGTAAAGAGAAAAAGGCCTCCCGTGGATGCTCACAGAAGATATGAAAGAGGTGGGAAAATAGAAGGAAGGAGAGAAGAGAGGAAACAGGTGGGGGGAGAAGTGGAGGAACCACGGGCCCGTCCCCTCCGGGTCACCGTCTAACCCGAAAAAGCAATGCGAGCCGATGCCGGGGAGGCAAATGTCGCCAGCCATGGCGCCCAGACTGCTTCAAAGTGGGCCATTCTATCCAGTACCACTGCCGTCAGGCGTTCCATTGTGATCATGTGCCAGATTTTGGCCTCTATCAGCTGGCGCGGGGGAGGGGGGCCCTTCCAGGTCCTAGCCAAACAGATGCGTACCGCGGCGCACACCCTAGAGACCAGAGAGTGTTCACCTCGTGTAAGGCGTGCCTCGGGGTGTGGACGATTGAGAAGTGCCACCCAGGGCTTCGGACTTAGGGGTGTCCCTAGTGCCCTGCTCAAGTCACCAAACACCTCCGTCCAAATAGTGCTGACCATGCCACAGTCCCACCATGCATGCCTATACGTCCCCTCTTCGTCGCATCCCCGGAAGCAAGTTGACGGCGTCCCGGGGTACATCTTTGCTAGGCGCTGCGGGTGGATATACCATCTTGCCATGACCTTGTAGCAGTTCTCGCGAACTGCTGTGCATATGGTAACTCGAGAGGTCCTGTCTATAATGTCCGCCCACTCGTTCCCTTCCAAAGAGCTTCCTAAATCGTCCTCCCACCGTGTAATGTAAGATGCGTCCTGCGGGAAGGTCGTTTCGAGGATGAGGGTGTAGAGCGAGGATATCAGACCGCGCCCTCTATGCTTCTGTAGCCATTTTGTTTTTAAAGACAGTTTATTTTCTTTAAAATTTTCTCTAGGTTTAGAAATGAACGAGATTTTTTTTTACAGAGTTCATTCCTGGGTGAAGTCTTTTATATTTTTTTTTAAGAAGTGCCAGACATGAAGGAACCTAGAATGTTTGTGTGTGATAAGGCTAGGGTTAAGTGCTAAGACGTGTCATAATTAAATTTATTGGTCTGTCTTAAGTTTTAAAACAAAATATATTTTGTCTTTTGGGTATAGGAATAAGAGTTAATATCTCTAATTTAGATTTATATTTACAAAATATATGTTTATAATCAAGGTATATTTTATTATATTTACAGTAGGAAATATATACTCCAATAAATATTGTAGAAAGTATATAATTGGTAAATAATAAAACTTACTAAAGAATAGATTCTGTTGAGTTAACCAGAAAAGAATTTAGCTGATAGTAAGTAATTTCAAAAGGGAGTAGGGATATAAATCAGATGGAGACATCGTGTCTAGTGACTGAGAGAGAGGTTCTTTGTTACGTCAGATTGAACTTTGACCCGAGATAGGCATATTAAAAAGAAATGGTGGAATTAATTGCCCAATACTGCCCTCTAGAGGATAGTAAATATTAGATTTGATGTATCAATAATATTGCCAGTGACGTCAAATTGGCTATAATAAGTGGCCGTGTTGGTTGCAAGTCAGACGGAGATTCCAGCATTCAGACTCACATCGCAATGCATTCAGGCGTCCAGTACACATGACACTCTGAAAGTCGGAGATTCCAGCATTCAGACTCACACTGCAATGCATTACTCATGACACTCTGAGAGTCCAAGATTCCAACACTCAGACTCACACCACGATGCAGGCAGATCCCAAGACATGAGGTAATCAAGATTCTCACCAAATTTCTGACTCTCACCAAATCTCTAACTCACATGCATTGATTATCTGATATCGATAATCTTCACATATTCCAAAACAAAGCATCACATAGAAAATTCCAAGACTTATCAAAATCCAAATTGGACAGGTAATGTATGAAATTAAGGAATTAATGTAATTATATATATTTGTAGATATTCTTGCAACATAGACTGAGATTTCTCAGATACTTGGGTAGATCCAAATTCTAAGTATTTTCTATTCTGCAGATAGAAATATGAAGAAGTGGATATAAGGATTTATTCCTAAAAGAAATGTTGTAAGATTGATACCAATAAATATATTGAATTTGGAAATTACTGTGATTATAATTAATAAGCAAAGAATTATATAACTACAAAATAAAAAGCAAAAGATTAGAAGTTTAATTCTCGAGATTAGGGGAGGATTCACTAAATAAGTTTTTATTACTTATCATTAAATTAGCTCCTCTTTTGTTGATCCATGTAGCATAGAGATATATATATATCTATAAGAGCTGGCTGGTTAAACATTGTTTGCTGGGAAATGCATGTTGTATTAAGCAGAAATGTTTATTAACCATTTGTGTATTAGTTACTAACTGATAAGGTAAATGATATTAATCATATATGCAGTTACTAACCGGAGATACATATATTGTGAAGCTAGTTTTTATATGCTGATGGATTGTGGTTTATAAATTTTTGTTTATGATATGAGATTTGAAACTTTTTTGTATACGTAATAAATATATATATTTTTATCCGATTATTGATTATTGTATTTTTCAAAGCAAAACACAGACAATTAAAAGAATTCAGGATAATTTCTAAGAAATATAGACTATTGATATTTGTGTCTCGTATAAGTTTCTTATGAAATAATAATCCCTGATATATTGGAGGCAACTGCCGAGGTAGGTCCAGTAAGTCCAATATAGACATATTGTAGGCTTGGCTGAGAAGTACAATATATACAAACGTGTTGTATTCACGTGCAGAGATTATATTCGACAGGTGTTTGTGTCCTTTAGGCAAGGATAGGCAGGTTGTACCTGAGGTGAGGCTGGATGATGCTGATCAGAGTCCAGGGCGCAGTACAAAGGGGTAAACCAGGGAGAATAGTCAGGACGGTCCGTGATCAGTGGCTGGCAGCAATGAGGCAAGGTCGGTGGGTCAAGCAGGGTCTGGTACACGGTTAACAGCAGGATAACAGAGAGGGGTCAGAACACTTTCAGGGAATGACTTGCAATGCAAAGCCAAGTTGCATAGGGGGAGGTTTCTCTTTTATTGACAGACAGACAGGAGGGTGTGGTGTGTGTTTGGTGTTACACTTTGGTTAACCCCTATCAGTGCTGGACAGGTCTGAGGCAGTGAAGGAGAATCAGGTTAGAAGATGGTCGCCATTATGAGCCAGGCGGCCCTCTTGTTCAGAATATTGGTTCACTTGAAAATAACTAGGTAGATTTTAGCTGAAACTAGAATGAAGCATACATAGAAATTTAGGAATGTGTTAGATTAGCAGAAAAGCAATTAAAACTGAGAAAGATCCGGACTGTTCCTGGCACGCAGGGACAGGATGAGAAATGGATACACCAAGGTTACAAAGGCCTGCAGCGAGACAAAGAAGAGCGTAGAAAACAGACCAGGTCTTATCTACAACAAATAAACAGGCTCTAGGGAGGTGGGCACAGGCCGGATTGAGCGTAGCAGCAAATCACTTTCTGTCAAACTAGAATGAAGTTTGGCAATTTACGGCAAATGTATGGAATGTCTTTGTAATTGACCAAGGGAGGTACTAACCCACGTGGGGTGGGATAGTGTCACCGGGAGGTGGGTTAATTGGGATGTACCTAATTATGTATTCGGGGTATAAGACCCCTGGTCAGGGTGAGTTCGGGGCTCACTCTTTGGGATTCAATCCTGTGTGAGCCTTCTGTGTGACGACACAATAACGTTTGCCTTTCCTGAAGAGACTCGTGTTCAGACAATCCTTGCTCGTGTCCGGTCCGGCCTCGTCCCGTGTGAACCAAGTGGATTCCGGTAACAGCAGCACTTTACATGGATAGCACTGATGCAGGTCTGGTTGTTGCACCCACGGGTGCTGATCCCTGACAGGCGGCATCCACATCCTCCTTATTGGTTATTAGGGAATCGTTGAGACACCAATTTACTGGCCAACAAGGTTTTTGTTTCCTTTACAATTTCTGGTGTACCAGATAGATTTTGTCATGCTGAGCACAGGAATAATTTTAAAAATGTGCTATCACGTAAGGTTTTTGAGAAACAGCTGATTTTAAATTCAGAATTTTTCAATTTTCAAAGCGGAGTGTTTTCAACAGTAATGTGTATTCAGGTTAGCTGTATAGCATTAGGTTATATATATTGATGATCTTCTTCGGCTAGAATCTTATGTAACACTCATAACAGATGCTACAACAATCCATCCGAATGGCGACTGTTTATTGACTCGTCAATATCAAGTTTGAAGGCGGTTTTGCTGCACAATGGTAATATGTACCCTTCCGTACCCATTGGGCATGCTGCTCACATGAAGGAAACGTATGAGAACATGCAGGTATTATTGAAACACATCCAATACTTGAGATACAACTGGAATATATGCGGCGATTTGAAGGTTGTTGCAATTTTACTCGGTCTGCAGCTTGGATACACCAAGTACTGCTGCTTTCTTTGCGAGTGGGACAGCCGAGCTAGAGATTCACATTATGTGAGAAAGCACTGGCCACCGCGCAGGGACTTGGTTCCAGGACAGAAGAACGTTGCACATGATCCTCTCGTTGATAAGAATAACATTTATCTCCCACCTTTGCACATCAAACTTGGGTTAATGAAAAACTTTGTCAAAGCAATGAACAAGCACAGTGAAGCCTTCACATACTTAAGGCAGAAGTTTCCACGCATCAGTGATGCCAAGATCAAAGAAGGCGTTTTCATTGGCCCACAGATTCGAGAGCTGATCAAGGATAGTCACTTTGATGACTTTCTGCAGGGTGCTGAATGTGTTGCCTGGGCAGCCTTCAAGAATGTCGTTGCTAACTTTCTGGGCAACTACAAGGCACCAACCTATGCTGAAGAAGTTGAAAATCTGCTCCAAGCTTACAAGTCAATGAAATGCAACATGTCACTTAAGATACATTTTCTTCATTCACATTTGGATTTCTTCCCGACCAATCTTGGCGCCGTCCGTGATGAACACGGTGAAAGATTTCACCAAGACATTGCGAGCATGGAGAAACGCTACAAGGGGAAGTGGAGTCCGTCTATGCTGGGAGACTATTGCTGGACATTGATACGTGAAGCAGAGGACAGTGGCTATAAACGGAAATCTACAGCAAAACATTTCTAATTTCTTTAAGTGTTGTTATAATTAATTAATTATAATTTAATAGCATATACTTCAGTAGCATTATATTGCAGAAGACGTTACAATGCTAAATTTTCAAATGTCGATTTCTGAATAACCCTACGTGACACAAAAATTACAATTCAGTAAGTCAAACTCTATTACTTACACCCAAAATTTTAGAGGAAACATAAACTTTAATAAAATTTGTTGGCCAGTGTTACCTATAACCGTGCCAAGAAGGTGACGGTGAAAGTGAGTTTGAGGGGTGCATGGTCAGACCAGGTAAAAAGCCAGATTTTGGCATTTTAAAGATGAGGAATTGTAGACCCATAGATAAAGCAGAGATCCATTCTAGTAAATGAGAAGTGAACGTGTGAGAAGTAGGAATCGTACCAGAGGATTGGAAAAAAGCTGATGTGGTCCATATATTCAAGAAAGGCTTAAAATGTATGCCTGGGAATTATAGACCTGTGAGCTTAACATCTGTAGCTGGTAAAGTACTGTATTTGGGGGCGTGGCCGCATTGAAGGGAACAAGACGTGTTCTGCTGGAGCTCTGTCTCTGCCTACTCTATACAGGACATTCAGCTGACTTTACTGCTCTGATTTTTCGCACCTGAATTTCCTGGGCAGCTGGCCACCGAGGGTGAGTTGTCCGAAGCCTGCTTTGTCCCCCCCTTCGGACCAGAGACTTACTTTTAACAGATGTTTCTCCTGTGGCTGGGCGCTGCCGGCGGCCATTTTGAGGCCTACCTCTGCGCTCCTTCTGTCTCCCTGCAGTATTCCTCTGAGGGTCCTGCTTGTGGCTGATCCCTTATTCCCTCGGCTTGGGGGAGCCTGGTCACTTCCAGCTGCATTACTGGGGCACTGCCCGTATCTGGGCCGGCAGCCCTGCATGTCTTTCCCGACCGGCGAATTTCCTGAGCGGCCATCTTGGGGCCTAGCTCCGCACCGAGGTGTCTCGGCTACCCCCCGATACCTTCTTCCTACCTAGATGACAAGGGCTGGGGATACGGAAGGCCCCCGTCTCCTGGCCACTACAGCTGACCTGGTGAAGGGGGGGCTGGACCACATGCAGGGCGGCGGATAGAAGTCCCACCACTTCCCCCTGGAACCGGCCTGGAAGCAGCGGTCTTACACCTGGAGAATCTGCTGTTGGGGATGGAAGACGACGGGCGCCCGCTGACGTGAGGCGACATGCGGCGCTTCACGGAGGCATTGCAGGGTTGCAGGAGTGCGGATATCCCTAGCGATGTCGAGCCTGGAGCCTTCGGACAAGTGGCTGGTGCGCAGGGCTGTGCGGCCTTGGAGGAGTCTGCGGACCCGCAGGGGATGCGTGACGGCTCGGTGCCCCGGATCCTGCCGGTACCCTCGCTAGTGGATGGGATGATGCCACGATGTGGATTGGGGGTGCACATCGCTCACAGAGTGCCAGAGAGCATGAAGTCAGCAGGGATGCTGGAGAGGCCTGGTGATCCCTTTCGGAGGTTGAAGAGGTGCCTCCCCTTGTCGGCCGTGAAGAAGCAGCCTAGATCTCTCGCCCTGGCTCTCACTCAGGGGATGCTCCCGGGCATACTTCAGAAAGTCGGCAGCGTGATTCGCTGGGTGTCTCAGGGTCCGCCGGAGCTGGAAGCCCTGCTCGGGATCACTGGGATGATGTGGGCTGCGTATTCCGGCCTTGCTAAGCCAGACGTGGACGCTCAACCTACCCTTTGGACGGATACGGGCTAAAGAGGACTGTCTTTTCCTTCTGCTGTGCCAGTTACTGACCCGATCCACTTCTGGATAACTGTTTATTGAGAACACGCTTTTTCTTACGTTGAATCCCCTATGAGATGACTCTCGATTATGATTTTATTCTCCTATGCCGAGTCCCCTTTGAGCTGTCTTTTACGGTTATTTTTATTATGTTGAAGTCCCCTTTGAGATGACTCTTGATATTATTTATGCTGAGTAGGGATGTGCGTTTCGGGTTTCGGAATTTCGGAATTTTCACGAAATTTCCCGATTCGTGTTTTCAGATGCGGCCGAATTTCCCGAAAATTTTTAGATCCGAAAATGTCAGATCCGAAACGTTTTCCGAGCCGAAACGAAATATTTTCGGATTTTTCGAATGGACTTGAAATGTGTCAAACGAGGAGAACAGACGTTCCGAAAAACGAAAATTTTCCGAAAAACGAAAATTTTCCGAAAAATGGTCGATATTCCGAAAAATGGACAATTCCGAAAAACGAAAATTTCCGAAATCACGAAAAGTCGATACAAGAACCGAGCATAGTGACACGAAAATACGAAAAATGGTCAAAATTCCGAAAACAAAATGTACCCGAAAAACGAGCCGAACCGAATCGAATCGAAACCGAAATCGGTCGAAACGAGCCGAATCTAAAATTTTAAAAATCGGAAAAATCGAACCGAATCGAACCGAAAAATAAATCGGTGCACAAGCCTAATGCTGAGTTCCCTTTTGATTTTATTTCTTTTTCTTTTCTTTTATTTTCTGAACCTTCTTTGAGACTTACTGGTCCCATGCAGAGTTTTCTTTTATATCGCAACTGCTCTTTACTTTACTGTTTCTTTTCTCAAGATATGTTTATGTTGAGGATTATTTGCGGCCCTGCGTGGCCCATATTTTCATTTGTCTGACAACTTATTTACAAAATAAAAATATAAATAAAAAAATTTAAAAAATACTGTATTTGAGGGGTTACTAAGGGATAATATTCAGGAATTTATTGTGAAGTATAATGTAATTAGCAAAAATCAGCATGGTTTTATGAAACACAGATCATGTCAGACAAAGCTAATTGCATTCTATGACGAAGTAAGCAGAAGTATAGATCAGAGAGTCACAGTGGATGTGATTTACTTGGATTTTGCCAAACCTTTCAACACAGTTCCACACAAGAGGTTATTAATTAAATTAAGAAAAATTGGTCTAGATGAAAAGACTTGTTCTTGAATAGAAAACTGGCTAAAAGATAGGGTACAGAGGGGGCGTGTCCTGGCAGGCAGGGAAGATGGCCGCCTGACCTTGTGACTATGAGCCCGTGCGATCCCCTTTATGCTTTCTCAGCGACCCGCTACTCTCCCGCCGAGTTCTCCTGGTGGGGACACGTTCTGGACATGCCCAGAACGAAAGCGAGCCGCGACCCGAACCAGTCTGACATTTCTAAGTGCTTCACCCCGGCTCGCTCAGCGGCGACTCCCTCCTCCAAGATGGCAGCGGCCTCCAGGGATCCTGCGGCGCCCGATGAGCCCTGCACACGCCGCGACATCCAGGATCTCAGGCAGCTCCTCCGGACGATAAAAGATGACTTGCAGGACAATCTAAGGGCAGGCATTGATGGGCTGCGTGCAGATGTGGGTGTCTTGGGAACACAAACTTTGGCTCTTGAGGTGCGGGCGGAAGAGGCACAGACGGCGGGAGCAGTGACACGTGCTAAGGTGGACAGGCTACAAGACAGATATGAAGCCCTGCAAGAAGCGGTGGAAGACCTAGACAACCGGTCCCACCGGTCCAACCTAAAACTTCATAACATTCCCGAGGCAGTGGTGCATTTGAGGGACTTTTTACACCGATACTTCCGAGCGCTGTTACCTGAAACACTGGAGGAGGAACTCCTCCTGGACAGAGCCCACAGAGCCCCCCGCCCGAAGCCCGCAGAGATGGAGCCCCCCCGAGACGTGGTACTCCGGTGTTTTTACTAAACCACGAAGGAGGCCATCCTCAGAGTGGTTCGCAGCGCCGCCCCAACCCTGGATGGGGTGACCCCCCAGTTTTACAATGATTTGACACCCTCCACGCTCCAGAAGCATCAGGCGTTGAAACTGCTCACCGATCTCCTACGACAGCGAGACGTCAGGTACCGCTGGGGATTTCCCTTCCGCCTTCTCATCCCCCACAATGGTACTTTCCTCACCTTCCGTTCACTGTCGGACTGCCCGGCGATCCTGGAGGCACTGGGCCTCCCGGAACCCCCTGACATGTTTGAGCGTCCTGATCCGGGCCCGCGTGGGAGCACTGAGGACAGGCCCGGGCGCCCAGCCTGGAGGCAATCCCCGCTTCGTTAGCCGCTTGACCGGTGGCAGCGGTCCCCCTTCTGTGCCTCCCCTTCGCCCATCCCTCCCACCCCGCCACCTGCACAAGCTCACCCTTTGTCTTCTCTCCGAGTGCCAGAGTGTCCCGTGGCACCCTACACGGTGGGCGCTTTCTTCAGAAAACCGTGACTGTTGAATGGTGGTGGGGTTCACTCATCTTTTTAGTCGGCGGTGGCCTTTGGGGGGGGTCCCTCCTTTCCCTGTAGTTTGGTTCCCTCCCTGGTTTGACTCTATCACCGCACCCTGAGACTTCGCTGCAGCCGCGGCGAGACCAGGAGGGGGAGCTTGGTTACACCAGCTACTTGAGCCTTGTGCCACCCTATCCTGGTGGGGGGTGTTATATGGGTGCTGGACTCACAGACATTACCACCCATTTATCACTCCTTTGCAACGGGAATCATTCCGGCCCCACCATGGGATAAGGTACCTTCGCCGGCGCTTGCTGTTTACTTATATGATGCCCCGGTGTTCTCGGGGGGTGGGCTGTTGAGGGGGTTGGGGGGGAGATCTGGTTTCATCTATCTCTGTCGTTTGATACTGGGTTTCTTTTTTTTACATGCTCCTGGTTGCAAATATGTTCGGCTATATTTAGGGTCACTGCTCATATTTTTGGGATCTGGGGCCTACGGCCCTCTCCTAGTCACCTCTCCCACCCCTGAGTGTGCCCCTTGTCATCGCTACAATCCACCACCTGACGATTTTTTTTGTCCTTCACACCATTTTTATTCATTGCTGGTAATGCATTCCCCTCTAGGCTAGTCTCCCCTTCTCTCCCTAGCATTTCTTTCCCCCTCCTCCCCTTTTTTTTCTCTCCCCCCTTTCCTTGTCCCCCTTTTTCTTTTTCCTTTCGCTCTCTTCTCTTTTTCTTCCTCTCCTCCCCCCTCTCCTTCTGGATCCTGAATGGCAGCACGGGAGAGAGGGGTGCGGACCCGCCTCAAGGTGCTCACTCACAACGTCAAAGGCCTTCTTTCCCCTCATAAACCGCGAAAGGCGACCAGATACTACAGAAAGTTACGAGCAGATGTAGTCCTTTTGCAAGAGACCCACTTCACCTGCGGTAAGGTCCCGGGATACTGAGGAGAGGGGTACACCACCCACGCATTTTCACTCGACAGGTACCTCCCGTGAAACAGGGGTGTCGATCCTCTCCAGGAGTCGGCCCTCGATGGTAGATACTTACAGGTTACTGGGACGATAGGGGGTCAGCCGATCACCTTTGTTAGCATTTATGCCCCTTAACCTCCCGAGAGATCGTTTTGGGGACCATTGGAGGATCGGCTTGTGCAGCTCCCGAGTAGGGGGATTTTTGTAGGGGCAACTTCAACGCGGTTATGGATCCTTAACTGGACCGCAGCAGCACAGTGGCTAGCCGCGCTCAATCACGTCTCTCCAAGAGCTTCCGCAGCATAGTCAGCTCAGCCAATTTATATGATTCCTGGCATTTGATGCACCCTAGAGACCGAGACTTTTCCTTTTACTCGCACCCCCACGACGCGTACTCCAGATTAGACTATGTGTTTTGCAGCAGGGACATCATTACGGCCCTCGTTTCCACCACTATCCACGAGATCTCATGGTCTGACCATGCCGCAGTCGAGACGACCCGGATGGGGTGGGGGGACTGGGTCAGCCAGTTTCTGGCGCTTTAATGCTTCTCTTCTCCTAGGCCCAGATCTGAGGGACGACCTGAGCCAAGATTTAATAGATTTCTTCGCCCATAATTTCACCATGGATGTCTCCACCACTATGGTGTGGGAGGCACACAAGGCGTACATGCGCAGGAAACTCATTGCCATAGCCTCCCGACGCAAACAAGAATGTGCTGCGAAAGCTGTGGCCCTCACGGCCCGGGTGAGAGAACAAGAGAACTGGGGACTCCTCCCTGCTTAGGCAGCTTATAGAGATGGAGCCCCCCCCCCCGAACCTGCTGCTTCTCTCTCGCCAAGTTCAGGTGGCTCTTCAGTGGACGGGCTAAAAGTTTTTCGAGAAGAGTGATAAACCCGTCTCGCTTCTGGCCCGAAGATTGAAATAGTAGACCAGGGAGTACACGGTGTGAGCGGTCCGCCTCGGCTCAGGTAACCTGATGCATAACCCGCGTGAAATCACGGAGGCCTTCCGCTCGTATTACGCCTCCCTCTATGATGGCACTACCTCGACATCGCATCAACCCGTGGACGTCCCTCCTCGAGAGTTCCTCTCCTGGGATTCCTTGCCGACATTTAATTGTTCGCAGCGCGCTGCATTGGCATCCCCTATCTGATGGACGAAGTACTGGAGGTCATTAAGGGCCTGCACTCCTCTAAAACCCCCGGCCCAGACGGATTCTCTGCAGCCTACTTTAAGGGCCTGCGCACTACATTGCTCCACCCTCTAGTCCGATTGTTTAACGCCTATATGAAGGGAACAGAGGTCCCATCCTCAGACATGCTCCTTGCCTGTATTGATGTTATTCCCAAGCCGGGCAAGGATCCTGCGGTATGTCCCAGTTATAGGCCCATATCCCTCATAAATGTGGACATGAAGATCTTCGCTAAGATCCTAGCTGTATGGTTGGCCAGAAGAATTGCTGAGGTTATTCACCCGGATCAGGTGCGGTTCATTCCGGGCAGAGAGGCCCCAGACAACATCAGACGGGTTCTCAACCTGATCCACATGGCCCGGTCCTCAGGGCGAGCGTTGATGTTGGGGGATTCCTTTTAGACCCCTTTCCTATTCTTAACGGGACCCGACAGGGATGCCCCTTGTCGCCACTCCTTTTTGCACTTTCTATCGAACCTCTCTCGGCATACATTAGGGCTCACCCGGACATCCGAGGGGTGGAGGTTGGTGGGAGACAATACAAGATGGCCCTCTTCGCAGATGACGTCCTTCTCTCTCTCACCTCACCGATCACCACTCTCCCATCTCTGATGTCGATACTTCGGGACTATGGCAGGGCCTCGGGATATAGACTTAATGCTGACAAGAGCGACATCCTTGACTTTACTTTGTCGGAAGTGGAGAAAACGGTGGTCCGGGATAGATTTCCTTTCCGTTGGTGCCGGTCGTCCCTAGGCTCCCTGGGGACTCAACTGACCCCCTGTTGGGAATGCCTGTACAAGGAGAATTACGGAGCCTTGCTCCCTACCCTCCACACCCTGTTGTCCACTTGATCCCACCACCGGCAGAAGCTGGGGAGGCAAACGTTGCCAGCCACTGAGACCAGACCGCCTCAAAGTGAGCCATGCAGTCTAGAACCACAGTCGTCAGGCTCTCCATGGTAATCATGTGCCATATCTTAGCATTAGCTATCCATTCCTTTATCTGGGGGTGACGCAGGGGCAGGCTCCCCAGGCGCCTCATGCATCAGTCCAGACGGAAGGTGGGGATGGGCGTCCCACACCTCTACTCCTATTACAAGGCAGCCCAATTTGCAATGCTCTCAGTGATCAATCTCCACCATGGGGCACCGATCTGGACGCATAAACTAAAGAATGACACACCTGCAGAAAGGCCAAATGCAGGTCAGGTCCCTCCAACCGTGCAGAGACCCCATATCACAGATAAATTCAACTTTAGGCCAGTGCCTGTCAGTGTAGTTACTAAACTTCTCCGTAATCAAAAAATGAAATACCAGTCTGGACCTGAGAAAATCCCAGCAATGCTGCTGAAAATCAGTGCACCGGCAATTGCAAATCCTGTCGCAACCCTAATCAATGAATCATTGGCGACTGGATACATACCCAAACTCTGGAAGACTGCGAGAGTGGTGCCTATCCATAAAAGTGGTGACAGTACTTTGGTATCCAACTACCGTCCGATATCATTACTCCCTGCAATGTCAAAAATTTTGGAAAAAAGAATCCCCTGTACCTTTAAGGAAGGGGAACATGACTGATGGCCTGGGCTGGATGGTCAGAAAAGAAAATGTGGAGCTATTGGTCATATGTGTGCAACATTGTTTCAATTACCTATATGCATCTGTGGTGGGTGTGTTCTGTCTCTTTGTTCCCTGCCAGCGTCAACTGTGCATCAAGGAGATTCTGTGAGAGACAAGGAAATGTGGTGAATGAAATGGCTGCTACTTATCTTGCTTGCTTGCTGGGTCATTTTAGGGAGAGTGCCACACATATCAGGAAATAAGCTGCTTTTTGTTGATCAGTCCATTTGTCTGCATCTGGGCCTGCAAACACAAGTTCTATCAGCTCCCTCCATTTTGACAAATTTTCTGATATGTTCCCTGATTCCAAATCCAGGGAAGGAATGCTCTTTGTGTTGCTGTTTGCTGCCATGTCTCTCTGACCCCACTCCTGGTACCATGTGATGAATACACTGAAGTATTGGCAGACAACAAGGAGCTTGACAAGAACAGACTTTACTCAGCAGCATCCATCTTACAATGACTGCCACTCCCCGCCCCCTGATCACATGACTGTTAACGGTTTCCTAACATGCAGAATGAACTAGGCATAACTATAATACACTTAATACATAACATGAAGCATACACATCCTTACAGGGAGCATGCTGCTGCTCGAGGTTCCATTTTGCAGGACCTGCTGTAAGAGACTTTGGTGCCGGCCCGTGAACAGTCTCCTGAGGACGCTGAGGAGCCCCGCCAGTGGCAGAGGGAATGGCGCTCTAGGCCCCCAGTTTGGTTAAGCCCGAGGCCTCGAGGAGTTCAGAGGCCTCGATGGTGGAGCTGAGGTGCAGGACGCCATTTCCTTGGTCATCTGAGGGGTTTATCGTGTTGGATACGCCGCCTCGTGAGCTGCGTTCTGGATTGTGGCAGAGGGTGAGCATGGTGCGTGCTGCTGCTGCAAGCTTTTTTCCCCTCTGGTTTTAGGTGCAGTGGTTAGTGAGGAGCAACAAGCGGATGGTGCTGGCCAGGCTGGTGAGGACCGGTGACATACCCCCCCTCCTACCCGTTAGGATGGCCAGCGGATGCGGCGTTGTTGTTGTTGCTGTGCTGCGTTGTTATTGTTGGTTTTCGTGAGGGTTTTGTTATTCCACATGTGCCTTCTGACTTTCCTCGATTTGGTGGCTGGACCTGGTTGTATATTGGCAAAAGCGGACATGGAGTCGGCGTTTCGGTTGTTACCAATTTGACCGGTGTCACGGTGGGTCAGGGGATGGGGCGCCTGGCAGCAGCTTCCTCGCTGCTCGCTGGCCAGGCGCCGAATGTAAACGCTTCCGGGTGCGCTCACGTGGGATGCCGAGGGGCGGGGCCTGGCGTTATGACGCGGACCCGCCGGGTTTAAAACCCAGTCTCACCATTACACCGGTGCCCTGACGTGGTATTCACCTCCCGCAGAGCTCTTGTGAATTTTGGCTATTTCCTGTGTATGACCCTTGGCATTGGCAAACGAACCCTCCTGTGTATGACCCTTGGCATTGGCAAACGAACCCTCCTGTGTATGACCCTTGGCATTGGCAAACGAACCCTCCTGTGTATGACCCTTGGCATTGGCAAACGTACCCTCCTGTGTATGACCCTTGGCATTGGCAAACGAACCCTCCTGTGTATGACCACTGGCATTGGCAAACGAACCCTCCTGTGTATGACCTTGGCATTGGCAAACGAACCCTTCTGTGTATAACCCCAGGTATTGGCATTTACTCTGCTCTAGGTTCTGCCCTTAACGTTGGTACCGAGGTCAGTCTATGTGGCACCCTAAGCACACATCAGATTACCTCTGCTATTACTAAAGTCCTAGGGAGGACTTGTGATCTGTTCTGTACCCCTGTCTGGTATTTCCCTTTCTTTATCTGTTACCTGCTTAATTGTCTATATAGCTTTGCCGACCATTCAAGGATCGGAAGAGTAGAAAGTGAGCTACATAAAGAGATCAATATCTTGGTAGTCAGAAGGATTCGTGACTATACTCTATTCCATACCTCTGTCTGGTGTTACCCCTTGTTTATCTGTTGTCTGGTTAATTGTCTTTCTAGTTTTGCCGACCATTCAAGGATCGGAAGGGTAGAGAGCGGTCTGCGTAAAGGGACCACACTTTTGGTAATCAGAGGGATCCGTGACATTACGTCAGGGCCAATGGATCCCGCAGACCTCTCTAACCAGCTGGCACGTATCGCAGCCAGACAAGAGGAACAGGACCATATGATGGACCAGATTTCTCTCGCTCTGCAAACCCTGTTAAATCGGTCCGATACAGGTACCACAAACCCTCCAGATCCAGTATTACCTAGGGTCAGTTCCGTCCCCCCTGAAGGACATAGGCTTAGTATGAAGGCACCCCTACGCTATGATGGTACACCAAGCCTATGTCGGGGTTTTTTGACTCAACTCGAGATCTTGTTTGAGAACAATCCAGGTTCTTGTATGTCTGATAAAGCCAAAGTAGGATATCTGATTAATCATTTAACAGAAAAAGCTTTATTGTGGGCTACGCCGTTATGGGAAAATAAGAAACCCATCATTTATGACTATGAGGGTTTTACCTTTGAGTTAAAACGTACCTTTGATCCCTCTAGAAGGGCTACCAATGCGGGTAGGTCCTTGTTTCACATCAAACAAGGTAATAGGAGGGTCGCCGACTATGCCATAGAGTTTAAGACTTTGACTTCTGAGGTACTTTGGCCGAACGACGTTTTCACCTTAGCCTTTACCGAAGGCTTGAACGAGGCTTTTATGTTTGAGCTGGCTCCCTTAAAATTACCAGAAAGTCTGGACCACCTGATAGATTTCTGTATAGCCATGGACGATCAAATCAGGGAAAGGAGACACCCCAGAGATAGACCCAGAAGGGTCTTGCCTCCTTTACCCTCGTTACCCAGACACACCAGTACGTCAGGTGGTTCGGAGAATGTGACAATAGAGTTGCCAGTCGTTGAAACCATGCAAATAGGGAAGACAGGTATTTCAGAAGCAGAAAGAGCGCACAGAAGAGAAAAGGGGCTCTGCTTCTATTGTGCAGGGGCAGATCACTTCCGCCTTCAATGTCCTCAGAGACCCAGGATTAGCAGGGCTGAACATAGCAAAAAAGGATTCAGAACAGGAAACACCCAGGTTATCGGTTCTCTGTATGCCTCCTTTGTGGATAATGAGAAAAAGAAATCCAGGATTCTGTTACCGATCTCCCTAACCTGGGAGGGGGTTCACCTCAAGACTGAGGCGTTCTTAGACTCTGGGGCCTCAGGCAATTTTATGGATAAGAATTTTGCTGCCAAAAACCTCCTACCTCTGGTTCTCAAGGAAAGACCTCTAATGGTGGAGGCCATAGATGGTAAACCCCTGTCATGTCCACATATCACTCACGACACAGTCGATGTATGTATGAAAACAGGAGTTTTGCACCAGGAAACAATAAGATTTCAAATTATTGAATCACCCTCATGTCCTGTCGTTCTTGGGTTTCCATGGCT
This sequence comes from Leptobrachium leishanense, assembly GCA_009667805.1. Taxonomy (NCBI): domain Eukaryota; kingdom Metazoa; phylum Chordata; class Amphibia; order Anura; family Megophryidae; genus Leptobrachium; species Leptobrachium leishanense. Next base: position 94,327,706 of record CM019070.1, on the reverse strand, counting down.
AACAGAGCACAACCCAGTTGTCGATTGGGTCCAGAGAGACATAAAATGTTGGGGTCAGACTTGTCAGTCTAGGTGCCTAGGCAGAGTCAATGTGATTGGTAGCCTCAATATTGCCACAGCCCCTCCTTTGTCCACAGAGGTCCCTGAATGTTACCTGGCATTAAAGGAGGTGTTCTCTAAAGCCAGGACTGAGGTCCTACCACCACATCGTCCATATGACTGTGCCATTGATTTACTCCCCGGTACGATGCCTCCTAGGGGTCACGTATATCCTTTATCACAAAGAGAGAACGACATTATGGAGGAATACATAAGGGAGAATCTGGAACGAGGATTCATTAGACGGTCCTCTTCTCCAGCAGGAGCAGGTTTCTTTTTTGTTTCCAAGAAAGAGGGAGATCTGCGACCTTGCATCGATTATAGGGGTTTGAATAGGATCACTATAAGAAATGCATATCCCATACCTCTCATAACAGAATTGTTCGACCGATTAAAAGGGGCCCGTGTCTATACGAAGCTTGATTTACGCGGAGCGTACAACCTGGTCAGGGTTAAAAAGGGAGACGAATGGAAAACGGCTTTTAATACACGTAGCGGGCATTATGAATACCTGGTGATGCCTTTTGGGTTGTGTAATGCACCAGCCGTCTTTCAGGACCTTATAAACGACACTCTAAGGGAATTTCTGCAAGAATTCGTCATAGTATATCTGGATGATATCCTGATATACTCTCCTGATGTGGACACTCATCATGTCCACGTGAAACAAGTCTTGAAAAAACTATTGAAGGCTGGATTGTACTGTAAGCTAGAAAAATGTCTATTCGACATAGTAACAGTGCAATTCCTTGGTTATATAATAACCCCTGGGGGTTTTCAAATGGATCCCAAGAAGCTCTCAGCTATTCTTGACTGGCCTCTACCCCAAGGACTTAAAGCCATTCAGAGGTTTCTGGGGTTTACGAACTATTACCGAAGGTTCATTAAAGATTTTTCGGCCTTGGTGGCCCCCCTCACGGCTATGACAAAGAAAGGGGTGGGAAATCAGAAATGGACACCTCAAGCCACTCAAGCCTTTGAGGCACTAAAGCAAGCGTTCACTACTGCCCCTGTTCTCCGACATCCAGATCCGGCTCTGCCTTTCCAAGTAGAAGTTGACGCCTCCGAACTAGGTCTTGGTGCAGTCTTGTCCCAAAGGGAGGCTCCTGACAAACCCTTGCATCCATGCGGCTTCTATTCTCGGAAGTTGTCCCCGGCAGAGAAGAACTATGACATTGGAAATAGAGAATTGTTAGCAGTCATCGCGGCCTTGGCCGAATGGAGATACTTATTAGAGGGGTCTAAGGACCCCATCGTTATCATAACCGACCATAAGAATCTCACGTACATTGGAGCTGCCAAACGTTTAAATTCCAGACAAGCGAGATGGTCATTGTTTCTTTCAAGTTTTAATTACGTGCTTACCTATAGACCTGGGTCCAGAAACATTAAAGCAGACGCATTGTCGAGACAGTATGAGTCCTATGAACATAATATCCAAGATCAGCATCCCATTGTACCCCAGGAAAGGATCATAGCCGCTACCACGATTAGTGTCTCGTCTCCTCTAATGAAAAGGTTGCAGACCGTCCAGGGTGCAGCTCCTGGGGGAAAACCTCCTGCGAGACTCTTTGTACCTGAGAACGAAAGAGAGGAAGTACTTAACATCTATCATGATAATAAAACTTCCGGGCATATGGGTATCACCAAGACTGTGTCCAGTATCAGTAAACTCCTCTGGTGGCCCACGTTGCGCCGAGATGTCAAAGATTACATTGCCGTGTGCGAAGTGTGCACAAGGCAGAAAAGTCCCAAAACAGCACCCATTGGCTTACTCCAGCCTTTGCCGATCCCGAACGACCCTGGTCACATGTAGCCATGGATTTTATAGTAGAGTTACCTGAGTCAAGAGGGAATACAGTGATACTTACGATCATAGATCGATTTTCCAAGATGGGCCACTATGTTCCTCTTCGGAAACTACCTTCGGCAGCTGAACTGGTGCCCATTTTCATTGCCAACGTGGTCCGCATACACGGTGTCCCCCTGGAGATTGTCTCTGATAGGGGGACCCAATTCATCTCCGGATTCTGGAGAGGGTTTTGTAAGAACGTGGGGATAGACCTCTCTTTCTCTTCGGCTTATCACCCCCAGACCAACGGAGCAGCAGAACGAGCAAACCAAAATATAGAGAAATATCTCAGGTGCTTTATCTCAGAACAACAAGATAACTGGTCAGACCTGCTACCATGGGCAGAATATGCTTTGAACAGCGCAGTGAGTGAATCCACAGGACATTCTCCTTTCTTCGCTGTTTATGGTTTTGATCCTCCCGTGCTCCCCGCCACGTTTCCTGATACCACGATTCCTGCTTTAGATGAGCAACTGGCATCATTGAAAGAGACTTGGGGGAGAGTGAGACGGGCACTGGAGGAGAGTAGTGCCATCCAGAAAACTAAGGCCGACAGACACAGGAGGCAGGCACCCGTGTATCAAGTTGGGGACAGGGTTTGGCTGTCTTCACGTAACATCAAGCTCTTAGTGCCTTCCATGAAGTTGGCTCCTAGGTATATCGGCCCCTATAAGATTCTACGGCGACTCAACCCTGTCTCCTATGCTTTGGCATTACCCCCCCATTTTAAGATACACAATGTATTCCATGTAAACCTTTTGAAGCCGTTGTTATGTAACCGGTACACCAAAGTCCATGCTCCACCGCCTCCTGTCTCTGTGGAGGGCGAGGAGGAGTTCGAAGTTAAGGCCATTCTGGGTGCCAGGATGTCTAGGGGGTCTTTGCAGTACTTGGTCGATTGGGTGGGTTACGGTCCGGAGGATCGTTCTTGGGTACCGGCTGCGGAAGTCCATGCTCCTAGGCTAGTGAAGGCCTTCTATTTGGCGCACCCCCGTGCCCCTGGGGGTTGTCCAGTGGCCGCCCCTGGAGGGGGGGGTTCTGTCACGGTGGGTCAGGGGATGGGGCGCCTGGCAGCAGCTTCCTCGCTGCTCGCTGGCCAGGCGCCGAATGTAAACGCTTCCGGGTGCGCTCACGTGGGACGCCGAGGGGCGGGGCCTGGCGTTATGACGCGGACCCGCCGGGTTTACAACCCAGTCTCACCATTACACCGGTGCCCTGACGTGGTATTCACCTCCCGCAGAGCTCTTGTGAATTTTGGCTATTTCCTGTGTATGACCCTTGGCATTGGCAAACGAACCCTCCTGTGTATGACCCTTGGCATTGGCAAACGAACCCTCCTGTGTATGACCCTTGGCATTGGCAAACGAACCCTCCTGTGTATGACCCTTGGCATTGGCAAACGTACCCTCCTGTGTATGACCCTTGGCATTGGCAAACGAACCCTCCTGTGTATGACCACTGGCATTGGCAAACGAACCCTCCTGTGTATGACTCTTGGCATTGGCAAACGAACCCTTCTGTGTATAACCCCAGGTATTGGCATTTACTCTGCTCTAGGTTCTGCCCTTAACGTTGGTACCGAGGTCAGTCTATGTGGCACCCTAAGCACACATCAGATTACCTCTGCTATTACTAAAGTCCTAGGGAGGACTTGTGATCTGTTCTGTACCCCTGTCTGGTATTTCCCTTTCTTTATCTGTTACCTGCTTAATTGTCTATATAGCTTTGCCGACCATTCAAGGATCGGAAGAGTAGAAAGTGAGCTACATAAAGAGATCAATATCTTGGTAGTCAGAAGGATTCGTGACTATACTCTATTCCATACCTCTGTCTGGTGTTACCCCTTGTTTATCTGTTGTCTGGTTAATTGTCTTTCTAGTTTTGCCGACCATTCAAGGATCGGAAGGGTAGAGAGCGGTCTGCGTAAAGGGACCACACTTTTGGTAATCAGAGGGATCCGTGACAACCGGATTGCTATCACTTGCTGGGGTGTTCCTTTCGTGGAGGTTTTTATTACGACCGTTGTCTTCCGATGGGCTGCTTGATCTTTTGCTACTATTTTGAATTGTTCTCATCCTGTTTGCACTGGATGGTGTGTTGGCGCACTGGACGGAATTTGGTGGTCCATTATTTGGATGATTTCCTATATGTGGGACCCGCGGATTCCGGCGATTGCGCCGCGCTGCTGCAAATTTTTCGGGAGGTTGCCGGGGAATTTGGTGTGCCTTTTGCCGATGATACGACGAGGGCCCAGTTCAATCGCTTGCCTTTTTGGGCATTGAGATCTATACCGTCCTCCGTGTTTCCGTTTGTCTGTAGAGAAATTCAGACCTTGTGCGTTTGGTGGGGAGGGCGTGGGGAGTTGCAAAGTTGCGGCTTTCTGATATTCAATCTTTAACGCCGGGGTACGCGCACCTCGCCACTTTGTTCGCATCACCAGCTCCTTGAAGGCGGACCTTGTGGTGTGTCAATCCCTCTTGCTGCATTACAATGGGCTGACGTATTGGCAAGAGGCGGACGTGGACAATCAGTCCCTCAAGCTTTTTGCCGATGCGTCTGGGGCTCCTGGCTTTGGCGTGTACTTTCAGGGTGCTTGGTGTGCCAAAGCGTGGCACCCATGCTGGGCGGCGTCTGAGTTGGTGAGGAATCTCACAAGTCAGGAACTTTTTCCTTTGATTGTGGCCCTGGAGCTGTGGGGGGAGCGTCTGGCTAATAGGCAAGTGGTGTTCTGGATGGACAACCTGGGGTGGTGCAAGTGGTGAATCGTTCGTCGTCCGGTTCCCCTCCTGTCTTGGCTCTTTTGTGTCACCTGGTGCTGCGCGGTCTCGAGCGGAATGTGTGGTTGCGGGCCTGGCACGTGCCGGGTGTGCGGAACGTGATTGCTGACGCTCTCTCCCGGTTCCAGTGGCTCTGGGAGCAGCAAGGAATGCGACACCCTTTCCACTGTGGCTCTGGACCCTCGCTTCGCCGGGTTGAGGATTTTGTTGGGGGACTCTTTGTCGGGAGAGACGTGGACGGCATATTCTCAGGTCTGGCAGAGGTGGGGGGTCACGGGGGAACGGGGTTGGCATTCTGCGGAGGATCATAGGGGCAACCTTGATTTATTTCAATTCCCTCCGGGAGTAAGGGGGCTCTGGTTCGGGAGCGGCCAGAGTGCTGACTGCCCTTTCTTTTTTGTGCGAGGCGGTTGGTTGGGAGGATGTTGGTCGGGATTTCCTGCTTTGAAGGATTGTTTCGGGTTGGTGGCGGACTGCGGTGCCAGAGGTTCGGCGCCCAGCTCCTGGCCCCATGTTTTTGGAACTGTTTGATGTTTTACTCGGCGTTTGTCATGATCTTTTTGAGGTCGCGATTGTTTAGAGTGGCGTTTGCCTTTGCCTTTTATGGTGCCCTGAGGGTGGGTGAGCTGGTTGCTCCTAACTCTCAGATGCATTCTACCTTGCGCCTGGCGCATGTTTCTGTGTCAGCCAATCAGGTGAGGTTTTTGATTGTCAGGTACAAGATGGACCGCTTGGGTAGAGGCGTTTTGATTATGCGATTGGGGTGATCGGGTGTCCTTTGGGCCTCGCGCTGGAGTATTTGGTTATTCGGCCGGATTTCACTGACTCTTTTTGATTTATATTGATGGGGTTCCTTTGACTTGATACCAATTTCCGACAGTTTTTAAGCGATGCGTTCAGGTTTTGGGTTATGAACCAGGATTGTTTGCCTCCCATTCTTTTCGCATAGGCGCGGCGACCGTGGCTGCGGGTGCTGGCGCGTCGGACGGCATGATTCAGCATCTGGGTAGGTGGGATCAGATCACACTAATTTCAGGTGCTTCCCCAAGGATGGTCTGGAGATTGGGTCATTCCTTCGTGCATTGGGCGGCCATATTTAAAACAAATTAAAAACATGCTCCAGAACGCGTTTTGCCGCACTCATGAAGCAGCGATTTATGCGGCGAAACGCGTTCTGGAGCATGTTTTTAATTTGTTTTAAATAAATTTTATTTTTTCAGTCGCTGTTCCTGTTGAAGCTGTGCCATCTTTTAGATCCTAGGTGGTTTTCGGTTTCCTTAAAACCCAAAAAAAACCATGAGCACTTATCCTAGAGAAAAAATGTGAGTACAAATCTCAAGTACATTATACTGTAGTCCTCACAGATCTGCGCACAGAGTTTTTCTCTTTTCTGTCTTCCACTATATGATTCTGGACAAAACATCCTAGACAAAGTGGGGGTCACCTGAGAAGCTGGAAGGCAATATACCCGCATGTCTGGACCCACTCAGAGCCAGTGATTAGGCTCTACACTTGTGAGTGGGAAATCATTTGTATCACCATAATTACATTTAAAACCTACTGTATTGCACTATTATTGTTTATTTCTTTCATATATATGCGAGATCCCAGGACCCCAGAAAGCATTGTTTGAACCGATTCAGGTTATATATTCTATATTCTGTGTATATTGGTATAGGGGAAACCACTATATCCTGTTATTGGCCATCTGGGGTGCCGTGGTGGTGGATACATATTGTGTGGTGCTGCACCATTCCTTGTTTAAACCTACATGTTGGATATATTTAATAAAGCCCATGCCCTTTCCAGTTAAGAACGTGTTGTGTCTTCTTTATATTTAAGGGTATGGGTCAAGGAGGTCCCAGGTTTAATCAGTCATGCGTATACACGCAATTACGTGATTATTATCAATCCTTAAACTATTTAACCCGAGATCAATCCAGCTTTCGTCCAAATCACTCAACTACTACCGCCCTTTTAAAAGTTTGCAATGATACCCAAGCTGGCATGGAACAAGGAGACCTAACTGGAGCCATCTTCCTTGATTTTGCCAAGGCCTTTGACACAGTAGACCATGGCATCCTATTACAAAAACTTAAAAACTCTGGTATTAGTGATCACACGCTAACTTGGTTTCAATCGTATGTATCCAACAGATCACAACATGTGTCCATTTCTGGCAGCTCCTCCCTCCCCCTCCCAGTCACGTGTGGAGTACCCAAGGCTCGATACTCAGCCCCCTGCTATTCACGGTATTCATAAATGATCTGCCCAACGTCTGCAAAGCCTTAACTGTACACATGTACGCAGATGACACCGTAATCTATACCAGCAAACCAAATCTCACACAGCTGGAGGCTGTGCTGCAAGAACGATTCACAGAGGTAGAAACGTGGATTGCAGATAACAAACTTTTCTTATGTGTCAGGACAAAATCAAATGGCACGCTGACCACAGTCACTTCTCTCAAATATCTAGGTATGTGGTTAGACCCAAATCTATCCTTTGGCCCCCACGTTGAAAAACTCTCATCTAAACTTTACCCCAAACTAGGTGCCCTGTACAGGAACAAATCCTGCCTGAGCCCCGCGGTAAGAAAGCAGATTGTACAACAAATGCTTATGCCGGCTTTTGAATATGGAGGTGTAGTGTATGCAGCGCCCTGCAAACACACCTTCAGAAACTTACTACATTGTATAACTCATTCTGCCGCTTTGTGCTACAATGTACCTACATGACCCACCACTGTGACATGTTAAAAGAGCTAATCTGGCCGTCACTGGAATCTAGATGCACTCTTCACCTTTCCAACCTGGGGCTATATTACAAAGCTGGTGCTAACTTAACCAGAGCTGTAGTAAACTTACCAGCGCCATTATAGGCTATGGGGTTGTAAAATTTACAACAGCTCTGGTTAAGTTAGCACCAACTATGTAATATGGCCCCTGGTGTTTAAGAGATTTTCTGGGAAGCTACCACCCTACCTGAATAGGCTGCTTCCCCTAGCAGTTCCCTCATCCTATAACCTCCGATCCAGGACCAGCACCTTACTTGCAATACCACAATACAAAAAGAAAGTGGCTCGACCTCAATAAGAAATGCACATGTAAACATGTAACATAGTGACTATATTACTTACATATTTATTTTCTGTGCTAATTTGTATATTTGTGTTTTGATTCTAATATCTTGCATTTATTACTTTGTATTTCTGTAACTACTGAAAAATTTCAATGTTCTTGAACCCAGGACAAAATACAGAGGGCAGGTGCTCGGCGCTCTCACGTTCACAGTTAAGGTTATCTCTTATATATTTAAAAATACATACATATGTAACATGAATATATTTTGATGTTTAATAGATATAACAGTTCAAAGTTGTGATGTAAAATTCATCACGATTTCTTTCAAGAGCCTGGTTAGGCTCGATCACTTCGCCTGCAGGTGTTTCAATCGGCTCACCCAATAGCCCTTAGCGGTTTAGCCCGTCGCGTAGCCTTGAAGTCCTTTAGGAATCCCGGGTAATCCACAGGTACCAATAGCCCTCAGCGGTTAGCCCTTCGTGTAGCCTTGATGTCCTTTAGGAATCCCGGGTAATCCACAGGTCACTTTCAAGAGCCTGGTTAAGCTCGATCACTTCACCTGCGGGTGTTTCAATCGGCTCACCCAATAGCCCTCAGCGGTTTAGCCCGTCGCGTAGCCTTGATGTCCTTTAGGAACTCGGGTAATCCACAGGTACCAATAGTCCTCAGCGGTTAGCCCTGAGGAGAGGTTTGGGAAACACTGGTCTAGAAGATAAACAAGTGGAGTCAGGAGTCCAGAGACCAAAGTGTACCTAAATAACAAGCCATACAATAACCAGGAGAATAATCAATAACATGTTAGGCTAGGGTCAGACGAACACATTTTTCACGTCTACCTTCAAAAAAAATAGTTCCCAGAGACTTACGGATGAAAGAAAAGTTTTTAAAGCATTTAACAGGTCAATTGTCCTTCCCCAGCCCAATCTGCAATAAAATCTTTCAGAGACTCTACAATACTACAAGAGATTGCACCATTCCTACACATTATAAGAGATGTGCAAGACTCCTCAGTAGGTTGGCAGTTAATCCCTCGTGCATGGATGGATAACACACCAAGGACTTGTGGATTACCTGGGATTCCTAAAGGACATCAAGGCTACACGAAGGGCTAACCGCTGAGGGCTATTGGTACCTGTGGATTACCGGGGATTCCTAAAGGACATCAAGGCTACGCGACGGGCTAAACTGCTGAGGGCTATTGGGTGAGCCGATTGAAACACCCGCAGGCGAAGTGATCGAGCCTAACCAGGCTCTTGAAAGTGACCTGTGGATTACCCGGGATTCCTAAAGGACATCAAGGCTACACGAAGGGCTAACCGCTGTGGGCTATTGGTACCTGTGGATTACCCGGGATTCCTAAAGGACATCAAGGCTACGCGACGGGCTAAACCGCTGAGTAGACATGTGCATTCGTTTTAGTACTAAAACGATTTAGTCCGAATTTTGGGATAATTTAGTTTTAGTACAACTCAAGAGATACGAAACTGCTCAGTACAAAAAATGAAAGAAACTAAAATAAAATGCACTACATTTTAGTTTCAGTCCTTTTTGTGATATTACATTGATGAGTGAAGGAGACCAGTATTGAACGCAAGATTGCAAAGCTACAGAAAAGGTTTATATGTGTAATCCTTCCCGACCCCTACCCGAAAATCTGACAGTGATAGAGCTCCAGAATACTCACTCGCAGCACAGCCAGCCAGCACAGGAGAGGAAACCTTTACTTAAGATGATAAAAGCAGCTGGAGAAGGAAAACATTCAAATAAATCACACTGAAAGCTAATGACAGAGGAAGGCTGGATAGTAAAAACCCCTTTATAACAAGCACCGCTGGGAGAAGAGAGGGACTTTATAAAACGTGTGTTATCTCCCCTCCCGCTCTGCATAATAGGGGCTTAGGTCTGATACATTTTATATTATCCAGGAGCACTATCCCCCTTTCCTCATCTATAATACACGTTTTAGATAAAGTCCCTCTCCTCTCCCAGTGCTGCTTGTTATAAAGTTTTTTTTACGTCTGATACATTTAGCATCCAGCTCTCAAAGTTACTCTGTCATTATGAGCCTTCATTGTGATTTATTTGAATGTTTTCCCCTAGATTTAAAGTGCTTTATTTTATTATAAAAATCAATTTGCACCAGCCATTTCTTCTCTGAGCTTTCAGACAGATTTACGTTAATATTTTCCCTCTCCCCTGCTTTTATATTCCTGTGTCTCCCCCAAGAGATAAAGTTTAAGTAAAAGTTCCCTCTCCTGTGCTGGATAAGCATTGCATTCCGAAGTTCTGCACCCTCCACATGCCAATGCAGTAAGATGTTCTATACAGAGAGGGGCATTAATTAATGCAGGTGGATGTTGTATACATTATATGGAGAGGGGTATTAATTAATGCAGGAGGATGTTATCTACATTATACAGAGAGGGGTATTAATTAATGCAGGAGGATGTTCTATACATTATACAGAGAGAAGCCTTTTTTTTTAGCCCTTTAAATCCAGTGGCTGTGAGATCGGCTGCGTGTTATATTATCTCTCAGTACAATGTAACAGGCTCAGCTGTTACAGTAACTGACTGTAACAGCGCTCAGAGTTTCAGTAAAACAAGGAAATAATATTGTTCTAACCTCTTATATATAAAAATATTATTTACTAGCTTTACTAGCTTTACTGAAATTCTGAGCACTGTGATGAGCAGCAGTCAGTTACTGTAACATTGTGCTGAGAGTGAGTGATACTGTAACAAGCAGCAATCTCAGCCCACTGAGGAGCCACTACAATAGTAATTGTATCCACTGGTTTTCGGATGAAATAAAATTAGTTTTCATACTAAAGAACTGAAAACGAATTTCTTTAGCAACTAAATAAATTGCATTTTAGGACTAATCCACTAGTTCAAAACGAAATTTTATGCTGTGCACATGTCTACCGCTGAGGGCTATTGGGTGAGCCGATTGAAACACCCGCAGGCGAAGTGATCGAGCCTAACCAGGCTCTTGAAAGAAATTGTGATGAATTTTACATCACAACTATGAACTGTTATGAATATATTTCGATGTTTAATAGATATGTTACATATGTATGTATTTTTAAATATATAAGAGATATCCTTTATTGTGAACGTGGGAGCGCCGAGCACCTGCCCTCTGTATTTTTTCTTACTTATTTGGTGTAGTTTGGGACTGCATTTTTTGGTGCTTTGAGCGACGGGGTTCACTTTTCTTTTGTTTTGATTGTCTGTTCCCCACATCTTTGATTGAACCCAGGACATACTTGAAAACGAGAGAAATCTCAATGTATCTTCGCAAATAAATAAATAAATATTGAACAAGCCCTCGAGGGCCCTCGGCCATTACACTCGGTCCTATGATCACCCAGGGGGACCACCCGGATTAACCATGAAAGCCCCACTTTGAAACACTCCTTACGTCTTTGGAACCTTTATCGTGAAAGAGACGGGCTGTCGCCCCCGGGTTCGGTATTGGTGGGGGGAGTGGAGACAGAACTTTCTCTTGTCTGTCGGAGGGGGCTGGAGGGGTGCCCCCGCTCCTCCTTTCTTTCCTCTTCTTTTATATATCTTCCCTCTCTGCTCTTCCTAACAATCTTTCTTACTCTTTGCCACGACTTCAAATCTCTTCCCTCCCCACCACTCTGTCTCTCCCCCTTTTACACTCCCCCAACCTTTTTTTTTTTTCTCCTTTTCCTTCCCCCTCTTGTTTAGGGTTCCCCTCCAATGGTTCTTTGCCCTATTACCCCTTTATATCATCTGGCAAGGTATCCCGGAAACGCTTGTTCACTATCTGCTTGAGGAGCCAGTATAGACACACCATGTTAACACGTTCATTCAAATTCTGAGCCATATCGTGGCAAGTTGTACACTACCTTTATGTCTGTAATTATATAAATGTTTTTCAAGTCTCAGCACGGAGGGCAGGGAGGGGGTGGGAAGAACATAGTTTGCAGTATTAATGAGTGGGAGCGGCTCAGTTTTCTTGGTCAGGCCAAAAAAGCACTTGGACTGGGACGTTGTTTACTTCCCATTTGTATTATTTCCTGCATCGAAATGCTGTCTGAAGATATCGGCTGATGTTGTTTTGCGCTCCCCTTTTATGCAATTTGGTGTCTCCCCTCTTCCCTTCTGTACCCTATTTCTGTGTTTTTTTTTCCAATTTAAAGTTTATTCAGTATTTTCTAAAAACAAAAAAAGGATACAGAAAGAAGAAAAAAGTAGGGAGGGGGGAACAAATGCACATCGCAAAATATGAAAACATATTTATTTATTTACACAGGATTTTACCAGGAAGGATACATTGAGATTTCTCTCGTTTTCAAGTATGTCCTGGGTTCGAGAACATTGAGTGGTTACAGAAATACAAAATAGTAAAATGCAAGATATTAACACATATCATAGAGAGGGTACATTTTCACACAGCATCACTTTTCCAATTATATCCCTATACATCAATCCATTGTTTAGAAGCATTGTAAGAGAAACTCAGGAGGGTATCGTAGCCGCTGCTACCTCCCACGGGTACCATGGATCTCTTTCAGTGCTCACTCGACCCTCCACTGAATAAGCAATGCCATCTAGCCCTCTTAGATCATTAAGGCGGTCATTGATTTCCTTAATCCCCGGTACCTCCGAGGATCTCCACCGGGATGCCAGGCGAGTGGTCGCCACCGTCAATATATGGGCCAGCAATTTCCGAAGAGGGATCGAGAGATCGGAGGGAAACAGCTGTAATAAACACAATTCAGGTGTAATTTCCAACGTCCTGGGGGCCACCCTGTACATAATGCTGCTCACATCTCTCCAGAACCGCTGGAGAAGCGGACAGGTCCACCATATGTGATAGAAGGTGCCTCTCTGTAATTTGCATCGCCAACACACATCTGAGGAGCCCGGTGTCACATGTCTTCCTCTGTCTGGGGTAACGTACGATAGCGATAGAGCAATTTTTTTCTAGCTTCCATAAGGGAGGCACATCTAAATTTGCCTTTAGCAAATCTGAGACATCTCTCCCACTCTTCGGGGGACAGTTCCCGTCCGATGTCTCTCTCCCACACATGTATGGCGGGGGTAAGAAGTAATTGGTAACAGGATGCCAATACATGGGAGTTGGTGGTATGATCCACGCAGTAAAGATCAAACGGGACATAGGCGGTCTGGGATGAGATAATACTCCCATAGCTCCAGAGGCAGAGAGGTAAGAGTGCAGTTGTCTATATGGGAACTGAAAATCTCTCTGCGCCGAAAATGTAGCTTGAATCTGCTCATAAGACAAGATTTCTGTTGGAGAAAAAAGTTGAAAAAGTCGAGAGACTGAAAAAGACCTCCAAATTTGGGGATTAAATGTGGGAATTAACTCTTTAAATACCCAGAGTGGCGTGGCCATGGAAATAGGGTGAGTGGTCCTCAGATGGTGGCGCCACCTGTCCCATGTCTGAATTAGTAGAGTAGCACTTTGCAACAATTGAGGTTTATGGAGGCAGCGTGCTCTTTCAAGCCAGAAGAAGGTATCAGGGGAATATGGAAGGAATTGCTGTCCCAGGAGGCCCACCCATCCCAGCGTCACCGCATTTGACAGCAGTCTACCCACAAGCAACAAAATCACAGCTGTATAATACAATTTAAGATGCGGAAGACCCACGCCCCCTAAATCTTGTGGTAGCTGCAGCGCTGATATCTTTACTCTGGGTCTCTTGTTCCGCCACACAAATTTTGATAAAAGTGACTGGATAGTATTAAAGAAGGACGGTGGTTCCGGCTATCGGGAGTGCTCGAAATATATACAACAATTTAGGGAGTAGCATCATCTTGACGGTGACCATTCTTCTCCACCATGACACCTCAGACATCGACCATTGCGAAAACAGAGCCTTAGAGTGGGCAATAAGTGGCTGATAATTAAGGAGGATCAGGTCCTGTTTATTAAAGGCAATCTTTATCCCCAAATAGGTCAGATATTGAGTTTGCCACTCATAGTCATATGTCGCCTGTAGTGTATAGTGTAGTGAGTTCGGACTGTGGTATCGCATAAGAAAGAGCTTGTGTTTTCCCCAGGTTTATTTTGTGATAGGACACTTTAGCATAGTCGGTCAGAATTTGGTGTAGGCGTGGGAGGGAGTCAGTCGGGTTAGTTAGCGTTAGTAAGATATCATCCACAAACAAGCTAATAGTGCAGGACGAGGGGCCAACAGGAACCCCAGTAATATTCGAGTGCTGTCGCATTGCCTGAGCCAATGGTTCCAATGCCAAAGCATAAAGGGGGTGAAAGGGGGCAGCCCTGTCTCATCCCATTCAAAATCAGAATGGGTTGAGACAGGAAGCCAGCAGCCAGCACCCTCGCCACAGGATCAAAGTAAAGGGCTAGTATAGCAGTTATAAACTCAGGAGGGAAATTACATTTTTGAAGAACATGTCTCATATACAACCAATTAATGCGGTCGAACGCTTTCTCAGCGTCTAAAGATAATAGCACAGTTGGGGTCGAAAGGTGCCTAACACAGTCAATCAAGTTCAAAAGTCAAAAAGTGTTGTCAGTACCCTTACTGTTTTATATAAAACCCACTTGGTCATCATATATGAGGTGGGGGAGGAGGTGCGATAACCTAATGGCCAAGACTTTTGCATATAATTTAGTGTCCACATTTAGTAGAGATATGGGCCGATACTTAGCACAGGAAGACGCCGGAGGGGTTGACTTCAGGATGGTGACTATCGTGGCTGAGAGCCACTCCGGCGGCGTCTGACCTGTGGAAAATATAGATCGAAATAGTGTCACTATATGCAGGGTCAATAATTTTTCATAGGATTTGTAGTACCGGGCCGAAAAGCCTTCTGGTCCCAGAGCCTTTCCCTCAGGTAGGGTCTTAATCACTCCAGATATCTCTAAGGGGGATATCGGAGAGGAGAGGGACTGCTGTTGGTCCTCATTAAGGGTCGGTAGGCCTATTTCCCAAAGGAATGGGACTATGTCCTGTAAGGTAGGCTGATGAGTACTTATATCATCCTTCAGGTTGCATAGTTTAAGATAATACTCCGCGAAGCAGTCTGCAATACGTTGCGGTTGGTGGTGAGAACCTCCCGCTGCATCTAACATGGTGTTTATCCTTGACGCTGCCGTTCGCACACGTAGTCTATTCGCCAGCATCCTACTAGGTCTGTTGCCAAAAATATAATATTTAGCCTTGAGTCGACGCGCAGCCCACACATAATCCCGTTTGTCCAAGTCCAGCAGTTGTCTGCGTAAATCCGCTACTTCAGTCAGGAGATGGTCAGTGGGCTGCAGTTTATGCGTGGTAGCCGTCTGATCTATCCGCTGCAACAGGTCTAATCTGTGGGAATTGTGCAGTCGTTTAAAGTAGGAGCCCCATTTGATCAATACCCCTCTAACTACTGTTTTGTGCGCTTGCCATAGTATTTGGGGGGTAATCTCTGGTGCGACATTTTCTGCGAAATAGTGAGTTAGCATTTGGTGCACATCCTCCACCACCTCAGGACGCGACAACAGGGAATCGTTCAGACGCCAAGTCGAATTGCCCCGCGTGGGGTAGGAGTCTGTCATCTGTAAAGTCACCGGGGCATGGTCTGACCAGGATATCGGCTCTATGGTACAGTCTCGAATCCCATGCAGCCCCACCCCCTTGGTCAGGAAGTAATTCAGTCGGGAGTAAGTCTTATAAGCATGAGAGAAGAAAGTGTGGCCAGTCTCCCCCGGATGGAACAGTCTCCACACATCATAAAGTCCGAATTCCGAAATCAATTTAGTCCGGGCCCTCAATTGTGCCTTCTGTCTGTTAGTAAGGGAAGAAGGAGAGTCCAAATCGATATTAAGGTCCCCGCAAATTACGAGCTTGCCCATTTGAGTCTCTGTCAGCTTTATAAACAGTCGTCTAAGAAATTGGGTCTGGTCAATGTTGGGACAATATACATTCACCGAGGTGTAAAGCTGATGGTTTATGTCACAAATCAGTATTACATAACGTCCGTTGCAATCTAAAATCACGCTGCGTAATGAGAATGATACCCCATCCTTTATTAATATAGAGATGCCTCTAGATTTCGTGGGGGACGTGGCGTGGAACTGGGTCTTATAAGAAGGGATCCGCAATTGTGGATGGTCAAGCCGCCTAAAGTGGGTCTCCTGAAGACATTACACATCAGGTTTCCCCTTCTTAGTATCTGCGTATAGGGAATGCCGTTTATGGGGAGCATTCAGCCCCTTAACATTTTGTGAGATTATTTTCATAAAGGGTAAGAACAACCTCTATTAAGGGAAATAGTGGTTTATTTGCATCACCCAGATGCAATTCTAAATACATGAGCTTCATTAGGGAAAAAGTGGTCAGTATACTCTCTATAGTTGACGAGGGGAAAGGAGGAAATCAAGAGAAACCAAGTCAACAGGACCTGTAACAAAAAAGAAACACAAAAACAGACAAACATATATACAATAAGTCTCCTGGACCCTACTATAACCGTACGGTCAACCCCTTCAGTTAGGGGGAGAGAGGGTAGGATCACTATAGACATGTCCGGAGCAGCCTGTGGGACCCCACTAGCAGTCCCGTATTAGGTCCAAAGACACTACTCAATGGTGAACGCCACGGCGCCCAACATGTGTAAAAGTGAATACCTCTAGAAGGCCCCACAGATCAGATCAGACACATAAGTAATCCGAAGTAGGTATTAAGGGAAGGCAAAAAAAGAAAGGCAGAGCCCATTGGACCTGCCGTCACTGTTCCACCTCCATTTTCACTTAACCCGATGCCACTCTGGGGAGACTTTAGATGGAGAAGAAGTCTCCTTTCTCGGCGGGGTGTATTCATCCAATAGGTTCCACTCCACCAGCAGTTTCATCCCCTTCGAAACCGAGGACATGATGTGAAGCACCCTCTGGCGCCAGACAAGAAGCTTCACCGGGAATCCCTATCTATATTGGATCTGGCGATTTCTCAGGACCTTCGTCACTGGTAAAAACTCCTTGCGTTGGGCCATGGTATAAGCTGAGAGATCAGTAAAAAATAACAACTCAGTGTACGGTGTCGGTAACGGCGACATTTTGCGAGACGCAGCCATCAACGCGTCTTTTATGTGATAAAAGTGAATCCATAGGATAGTATCTCTGGGTGCTGTGGGCGGCAGGGATTTCGGTTTTGGAAAACGGTGTGCTCTGTCTAGCTGGAGTTGCTCACGAGACACGTCAGGCAGAAGCACCTGGAATAGCTTATATAAATAATCCATTAGGGTTTCTTGCCTCACTGTGGGCCATATTACAAAGTTGGTGCTAACTTAACCAGAGCTGTTTTAAACTTACCAGAGCCATTATAGCCTATGGAGGTTTTCAGTTTACAACTGCTCTGGTTAAGTTAGCACCAACATTGTAATATGGCCCTGTTTCGGGTATGCCCCGTATGCGAATATTATTATGCCTAGACCTGTCCTTCATATCAGCCACCTTAATTAGAAGTTGTTCATGGGACTGTTTCAGGGATGTATGTGCGTCTAGCAGCTCATTATGGGCTAGGCATAGCTCATCCGTTTTGGCCTCTACCTGTTCAGTGCGCTCCCCCAGTTCTCTTATGTCTCTGTGGATGTCAGCAGCAACGGCACGAAAGTCTGCCTGGATGGTTGTCCTGAGGTCCTGCAAAAGCACCTGGATCTGTTTCTTTGTGGCCGGGGCAGAGTGAGAGCTATCGCGCAGGCCAATCTCCTCCGCATCTCCCATGCCTTCCGAGGAGGATCCCGGGGAGCTGTCATCTTGAATCTCACGGCGTTTCAATTTCTGGACCGTTTTGCCCTGATCCGGGACCTTGGGAGTCTTGGGAGGTGGCATTTTGCTCCCCACTGTTTCCCCGATCTGACACTGGTCTCCGGTTCCCTCAACGAGCGAGGTAAAGCTGCTGGATTATAATCAAAGTCAGGCACCGCTGCGGAGCTCAGCTCACATGCGTCCGCTCGTAGTGGCTGCTGGACACGCCCCCTCCTATTTCTGTGTTTTACATAACCGAAAACAATAAACTTGAAATTAAAAAAAAAAAGATATGGTACAGAAAGTGGTCATAAGTGGTAAATTTTCAAGATGGATATCAGTGGTAAATGGTGTCCCTCAGGGGTCTGTTATAGGACCAATTCTATTCAATTGATTAATAAATTACCTTGAAATAGGCATTGAAAGTCATGTATCAGTGTTTGCAGATGACACAAAACTAGGAAAAGTAATACAATGTGCGCAGGATGTTACTTCACTGCAGAGGGATTTAGATAGAAGGGGGACTGGGCACTTAAATGGCAAATTAAATTAATGTAGATAAATGCAAGGTTATGCCCTTTGGAAGGAAACACACACAAGCAACTTATACCTTAGATGGTAAATGGTACTGAGTTAGGGAAATCAAAGTAGGACTAGGATTTGGGAATAATCATAGACTTCAAACTAAGTAACAATGCCCAATGTCAAACCGCAGCCACCAAGGCCAGCAAGGTATTGGCATACATTAACCCCTTAAGGACCGCTGACGTACCCTGTACGTCCTGTCCACGGCTCTCCCTTAGGCTAGGGTCAGACGAAAGCATTTTTCCCGCGAACGTGAAAAAGTGCGTCCGAACGCATTGACGTATTTTTTCACGGAATGCGCAAAAACAGTCAGACGACGCGCATTTTCGGGTGTGATTTTGTACGGATCGTCAATAAAACTCTTTTTGCGTCTGGACGTTATGTAGGCTGGACATTAGCAGTGTCTGACATCTCCTAATCTCGCACACACGCCGCTATGCAGCAGCTGCACACTCAGTACGTCAGTACTAGCGGTTCTGCGTTCTCAAAAAAATGCGTTCAAATTCCACTTGCGTTGCACGGCCGGACTTTTGTGCGGCCGTACATCGTATATTGGCAGACATTGCCCGTCATCTGCTGCTAGTGCGGCCGTAATTATGTGCGCCAGAACGCACGTTAAAAGTGCGCTGGTCTGACCCCAGCCTTAGACCCGCGGACGTACAGGGTACGTCAGCGGCGCCTAATTCCCCTCCCGCCCGATACTTACCTCCCTCGCTGGATCTCTCGGCGATCTGGCAGGGAGGAAGCCTGCCCATGTGATTTACATGGGACAGCGAGGTTGATGACGTCGCCACGCTGCATGGTGACGTCATCAGTAGGCGCCCCCATTCAAATCAATGGAGGGGAGGGGTGGCTCCTTCGGAGCCCTCTATCTCCCCAACCATTGAAGCTAGGGACATGCTTTTTGCACCGCTGGAAAGGGGAGAGTCTCCCCTTTTCAGTGGTGAATAGCATTAACCATTTCGTCACTGAATTGCGTTTTGGCGCTAATTGGCGCCAAAACGCGATTCGAACCTGGAGGGGGGCTGACATCTTGGATGTCAGCCAAGCCTCCAGGTCCCCCGATCCATGGCAGCTAGATGGTCATGATGGTCATGATCATGGCCTTTCCAATGATACCAAACATGACCAGGTTTGGTTTAAAAACAAAATGAACAAAATAAAAAAAAAAAAAAAATAATAAAAAAATTAAATAAAATAAAAAAATGTGTTTTTTTAAAGTTTTTTTTGTCTGCAGGGGTTTAATTAAATAGGACCTAGGCTGTCATCTCAAAATAATTAGCACAAAATAGTCAGAATGAGTGCAGCGCACATAGGTGAACTGGCTCAGCAGTGAAGGGGTTAAAAAGCAAAAACATGTAAAAATTGGGTATTTCTAGTCTCGAGACAAAATTGTGAAACTATTTAGCCGGGGTCTTTTTTGGTGGTTGTAGATTTTGGGGATTAAATTACGAAAAAGTGTGTTTTTACCATTTTTTCATCATATTTCATATTTTTTTTATAGTACATTATTCGATATGATGGAAATATTGGTATTTCTAGAAAGTCCATTTAATGGCGGGAAAAAGGGTGTATAATATGTGTGGGTTGAATAAACGAGTAAGAGGAAAATTTGACCTAAACACTAACAGCGCAGAAACGTAAAAACAGCAGCGGTCACTAAAGGACGGATTTGTGTAAAACCGCCCAGTCACTAAGGGGTTAAAAGGGGAATTCACTCTCGGGATGAAAACATAATTTTGCCTCTTTATAAATCATTGGTAAGAACGCACCTTGAATATGCCGCGCAATTTTGGGCACCAGTCTTAAAGGATATTATAGCGTTAGAAAAAGTGCAGAGATGGGAGACTAAATTAATAAAGGGAATGGAAGGTTTAAGTTATGAGGAAAGGCTAAAAAAATCTGTTTAGTTTAGAGAAATGGCGCCTTAGAGGGATCTGATAACTTTATATAAATATATATATTTATTTATTTATAAGGATTTTACCAGGAAGGATACATTGAGATTTCTCTCGTTTTCAAGTATGTCCTGGATTCAAGAACATTGAGTGGTTACAGAAATACAAAATAGTAAAATGCAAGATATTAACACAAAAACAAATAAACAGATTAACCACTTCAATGCGGTGGACGCGCTCAGCGCGTCCAACCGCATTGGTACTTGGCTGCGGAGGACGCGCTGAGCGCGTCCTCCCTTTGCAGCCCGCGATCAGCCGGTATTCCGGCTGATCGCTCGGCCCCCCAGTGCGGGCTGACATCATCGATGTCAGCCCAACCTCCGGGACCCCAGCGGGCACGATAGGCGTCATCGCGCATACGCGATGACGTCTATTTCAGGCACCCCCCCGCCATTGCAGGGAAGGTGCCTGAAGGGGAGGGGGGAGGTCCTTCGGACCTCTCCCCCTCCCCATTCGTGCAGGCCAGCGATTAAAGGCAGGCACCGCCTGGAAGGGCACAGCCTGCCCTTCCAAGCGGCGGCTGTCTTTAACCCCTAGGGGGCTGGATCGCGATATGGCGCCAACATGCGCCGTATCGCGGTCCCCTCCCGGAGCTGGCCGACATCTTGGATGTCGGCCAAGCTTCCGGGATATCCCCCTAATGACTGGCGTCATCGCGCAGAGCGCGATGGCGCCAGTTTTTAAATTAACCCCTTGCTGCCACCTATAGTGGAGATAGGGGGTTCCAATGAACCCCCTATCTCCCGATCCGTGACAGCTAGGGGTTAATGTTTACTATCATTGGAACGGCCAGAGCGTGGCGTTTCCAATGATACCAAACATGACCATGTAAAAAGTAAAAAGAATAAATTAAAAATAAAAATTTAAAAAAAAAAAAAACGTTTTTTTTTTTTTTTTAGTTTTATTAGTGCAACAATATTGTTCCCATTTCAATTATAATGTGAACAATGATGCTGCACTAACGATTTTTTCTATGGGGGGGCGTTTGCTAAAAAACACAGAATTTTCCCCCAAAAAAAGTAACGATTCCTCGTTTCTAATTTTTTTAACAAGCGCACCCCATAGAAAATATAACCGCAAACGATCGCATTTTAAAATGTGAAAAAAAACACTTTACACATTGTAAATTATTGAAAATTCAAATTTTATTGCATTTTTTGTTATAATATACAGACATGACATAACGTATACATATAATAATGACATATTATGAATCTGCACAGTCTGCCGGAAAGAACGATATATAATATGTCTGGGTCATATATTAAAATAAGGCTTCAAAACGTGTTTAAACATGATGAGCGAAACCGGTAAAAATGAGCTCAGCACAGAGGTGGGAAAAGGCTCAGCAGCGAAAGGGTTAACAGAAAAATAAATATGCAGGAAATAAAGTCATTATGTTACATGTTTACAGGTTCATTCCGTATTGAGGTAGAAACATAGAAAGTGTCGGCAGAAGAACCTTTCGGCCCATCTAGTCTGCCCAATTACATGGATACTTTACCTGGATTTATCATTTTTTTAGGATAGCCTTATGCCTATCCCATGGTATGTTAATATGGAACTCTTAAGGGACTTTAGATGGGGGGAAGATTTGATGGCGTCTGGGAGGTTATTCCATATTTGCGGTGCTCTGTAGGAAAATGAGGATCGAGCCACTTTCTTTTTGTATTGTGGTATTGCAAGTAAGGTGCTGGTCCTGGATCTGAGGTTATAGGATGAGGGAACCGCTGGGGCAAGCAGTCTATTCAGGTAGGGTGGTAGCTTCCCAGAAAAGCTCTTAAACACCAGGTTGGAAAGGTGAAGGGTGCGTCTAGAGTCCAGCGATGGCCAGTTTAGTTCTTTTAACATGTCACAATGGTGGGTCATGTAGTTACATTGTAGCACAAAGTGGCAGAATGAGTTATACAATGTAGTAAGTTTCTGGAGGTGTGTTTGAGGGACAGCTGCATACACTACATCTCCATATTCAATGGCTGGCATAAGCATTTGTTGTACAATCTGCTTTCTTACCGCGGGGCTCAGGCAGGATTTGTATCTGTACAGGGCATCTAGTTTGGGGTAGAGTTTAGATGAGAGTTTTTTGATGTGGGGGCCAAAAGATAGATTTGGGTCTAACCACATACCTAGATATTTGAGAGAAGTGACTGTAGTCAGTGTGTCATTTGATCTTGTCCTGACACATAGATGGGGTGTTTGCAACTTGTGTAGTTTAGTTGCTGTTCCAAAGAGCATTGTAACAGTTTTGTCAGTATTTAGAAAAAGTTTGTTATCTGCGATCCACTTTTCTACTCCTGTGAATTGTTCTTGCAGCGCTGACTGCAGCTGCGGGAGATTTGGTTTGCTGGTATAGATTACAGTGTCGTCTGCGTACATGTGTACAGTTGAGGCTTTGTAGACATTGGGCAGATCATTTATGAATATCGTGAATAGAAGGGGGCCGAGTACTGAGCCTTGGGGTACACCGCATGTGACTTGTTCCATGCCAGCTTGGATATCATTACAAACTTTTAAAAGGGCAGTTGTAGTTGAATGATTTGGACGAAAGCCTGATTGATCTGGGGTTAAATAGTTCCGATACTGTCAGGTTGCCCTTCAGAAGATGGTGAATAACTCTAGGAACGTCGTAGTAAGGCACGGAGTAAGAGGGGAACAGGCTGGGGTTCGAGACTGTGGTCACAAACTTGGGTCAATACAGAACAAATACTGTGAGCTCAGAGCTAGGAGAGGGAGAACTATCTCAATACTGGAGCGAGGCTGTAATGGCATTCTGGCCTTTTAAACCCTGTATTCTCCTTTGGCCCAATTGAGAACCTGTGATGTCATTTATGTGCGCCACGCCCCGGGTGCCATTTTTTTGGAGCCCGAACACATGCGTGCACCCTGTCAGAGGCCTATACAAGGCCTGAAGCCTCACACTGTGGCGGGCGCCGCTGCTTGGTGGCGGCAACGCCGCCCGTGGAGGAGCCAGCCCCTGATCCACCGGGGACCCCGGAGAACCACGAGGTAAGGCCCTGGTCCGCATGGTACTGCCGGATGCCGGCGCAGACTGCCTCACCGGGCGAAAACGGGGAGGCTGCCGCACCAGGCGCCAACGGGCCAGCGGCCCTGACAGATACTGATAATAATCACGTAATTGAGTGTAGACACATTTTTCCAGAATTTTTGGCATTACAGGGAGCAGTGATATTGGGCGGTAGTTGGATACCAAAGTATTGTCTCCACTTTTATGGATAGGTACCACCCTTGCAGTCTTCCAGAGTTTGGGTTTGTATCCAGTCGCCAGTGATTCATTGATTAGGGTTGCGACAGGTTTTGCAATTGCTGGCGCACTGATTTTCAGCAGCATTGCTGGGATTTGATCAGGTCCAGACTGGTATTTAATTTTTTGGTTACGGAGAGGTTTAGTGATGACACTGACAGGCACTGGTCTAAAACTGAATTTCTCTGTGTTACAGGGTCTTTGCACAGTTGGTGGGGCCTGACCTGCGTGCGGCCTTTCTGATTGTGTGTCATTTCCTAGCTTAGCAATCAGGGTGGTGGCGCATCCAACAAAATAATTATTAAAGGCATTTGAATTGCTATATCTAGGGGGTGTTGTACAGTTTATTTACTTTGTTTACTTTGACAGCAGCCGGTTGGGAGTGGACGGGGGGTGCTTGTATGTTACTAATGATTTTCCAAAAATTTCTAGGGTCTGATATGTTACTGTTTAAATTTTCATTGAAGTATTGGGCTTTAGCCATTTTTGTTTGTTTTGTGCATGCATTCCGGCATTTTCGGTATTCACAGTGATCGTTCGTGGAACCAGTACTCTTGAAATTTGACCACAGGGAGTCTCTAAACTGGTACATATAAATATAAACAGTGAATTTCCCGGTACGGTGCATTTTCATGGCCATTCGACTAGTCACAAAGCGGGCAGTTCGCCAAATTTTGGCAAGATGTAGGCAAAATACGGTGCCTGTTCGGCAGTGAAAGTCCCCACAGAGAAGCAATGGTTAATCTATTTACAGAACACTGAACAGCAGTGAAAAGATGCCAAAAGGCCCTGATGTTCGGTGCTTTCATTCAGCAGGTTTAATCAGGCGAATCCCATAGGTTTGAATGTTAAAAATATTCCCGTTTTTATTCAAAAACTAGGTGTTAAGCCTGCCCGGAGGGTAGTCTATTGTTGTTGTTGCCAGCTCAGAATCCGTGTCCACATATTTGCTTTTCAATGTCCTATCCAAGAGTATCTCTCTATAAAAATGCATTTGTAACGCATACGTCGCCATCCCGTCTGCAACAGGAGGGCCGGGTGTGATGGGTGCACGCGCAGCTGACAACGCATTACAAAGGCATTTATATATTAGAGTAGGCTCCTCTTTTCCCTCTTAGATTGTAAGCTCACAGGAGTGGCTCCTCTTTTCCCCCTTAGATTGTAAACTCACGGGAGCGGGCTCCTCTTTCCCCCCTTAGAGTGTAAGCTCACGGGAACAGGCCCCCTTAGATTGTAAACTCATAGGAACAGGACCCTCTTAGATTGAAAGCTCATGGGAACAGGACCCTCTTAGATTGTAAAATCATGGGAATAGGACCCCTTAGATTGTAAGCTCACAACAGCTTTGGAAGACCATGATGACAGAGATCATCGCCCTGTTAATACAAGCCTCAATCAATTCCGAGATGCCTTGGCAACCTATGTCTGTAGTCCCAGCGGTGAAGTGCCATGGCAGCTTGGGCGCATTTAAAAGGAAAAAATTGTTCTCACTGTTTGTACATTGATACAGAACAATAGACATGTGCACAGCACAAAATTTCGTTTTGAACTAATGGATTAGTCCTAAAATGCAATTTATTTAGTTACTAAAGAAATTCATTTTCAGTTCTTTAGTATGAAAACTAATTTCATTCATCCGAAAACCAGTGGATACAATTACTATTGTAGTGGCTCCTCAGAGGGCTGAGATCGCTGCTTGTTACAGTATCTCTCACTTTCAGCACAATGTGGGAAATAATACATAGTTGGTGGTAACATAACCAGAGCTGTTGTAAACTTCCCAGAGCCATTATAGCCTATAGAGGTTTTCAGTTTCCAACAGCTCTGGTTAAAGGGACACTCTAACAAAAAATCTCCCCCCCCCCGTTTTTTAATCCTAACCTATCCCTATTCCCTTACAGTTATTTTTTGTTTTTGTGTTTTTAACTGTAATACTTACCCTAAAATCCTTTTGTTTCCAGCGCTGTTTTTTTTTTATACTCATCTCCCTCCTCTTCCGCTCCCGTCCTTGTTTCTTCTTCTTGCCTTCTGGTTTACGTGAGAAGCGCGCATGCGCGCCTCTCACATAAGCCAGCCAATCGGCAGGCTTCCTCCCGGCTCCCTCTGAGGATTAGTGTTGCGCGCAAGAGGATGCGCGCAACACTAACCCTCAGAGGGAGTTGCCAGCTTCTGCGGTGAGTTGGAGACGTCATCGCACTGAAAGCGCGATGACGTCTCCTACTCGGCAAAAGTCGGCAGAAGCAGGAAATATGATTCCCGCTCTGCTGACTGACAGCTGGGAGGGCGGAGTAAAGTTCTCCGCCTCTCTCAGCTGTTTTCAGCATTTACAGCTGAACCACTGAGCGGAGGGAGGGGGGACAGAGGGCAGCATACTCTGGGCATCATGACCACCTAAAATAGCTTAGGTGGTCATGTTGCCTAGAGTGTCCCTTTAAGTTAGCACCAACATTGTAATATTGCCCCGTGTCAGGCAAAGCTGTTACAGTAACTGACTGTTGCTCATCACAGTGCTCAGAGTTTCAGTAAAACTAGTAAATAATATTTTTATATTGAAGAGGTTAGAACAATATTACTTCCTTGTTTTACTGAAACTCTGAGCGCTGTTACAGTCACTTACTGTAACAACTGAGCCTGATACATTGTACTGAGAGATAATCTAACAAGCAGCTGATCTCAGCGCTCACAGTCACTGGATTTAAAGGGCTGAAAAAAAAGGATCCTCTCTGTATAATGTTTACAACATCCTCCTGCATTAATTAATACCCCTCTCTGTAGAATTTGTACAACATCCACCTGCATTAATTAATACCCCTCTCTGTATAATATATAGAACATCCTCCTGAATTAATTAATGTCCCTCTCTGTATATAACATCCTCCTCAATTTATACCTTTCTCTGTATAATGTATATAACATCCTCCTGCATTAATACCCCTCTCTGTATAATGTATAGAACATCCTCCTGCATTAATTAATGCCCCTCTCTGTATAGAACATCCTACTGCATTGGCATGTGGAGGGTGCAGAACTTCGAATGTTGCAATGTTGCGCTCTTCATTGCTGGTCTCCTTCACTCAATGTAATATCACAAAAAAGACTGAAACTAAAATGTAGTGCATTTTATTTTAGTTTCTTTCGTTTTTTGTACTGAGCAGTTTTGTTTCTCTTGAGTCATACTAAAACTAAATTATCCCAAAATTCTGACTAAATCGTTTTAGTACTAAAACGAATGCACATGTCTACAGAACATGTTGTTGCTAAATACATGTACATTTTTGTATATAGTCGTTGTAAGTTAATTTTCTTTTTTTTACGCTTTTGTTAAACAAATAAAAAAATCATTTAAAAGGTACATACTTTGCATCCTTTTTTCCGGTTCTGTCGCGGTCTCGAACCCTTCAAACACCGCTTTGCAGACATCACTCCATGCCTTCGCCTTATTCATTTTATCTTTGTAGTCCACATGAGCAGTGTCCCACAAGACGGGGTGCTGTTGGACAGCGACACATCCACAGTGAGTAACGGGGTTTTCAGATGTTTGTAGTTGCTCAGAAATCTAGGAGCCCGTGTCGAGCCTTCACACTTCCACTTCCCACTTGTGCAGCTGCAGCGACACTCTGGCCTACCCAACGTGCCTGGCGTCACTAGTTGACTGCAGGCGGTCGTTCAAGTGCGCATGCATGCTGCATTTGACGTTCAGCTCGCGCCCAACGTTGCGTCACGGCTAGCGCAACAGCTTTGGTGTTTCCATGACGGATGTCTTCAGCGCGCGTTATGCGTAGCGCGCGTTATTCGTGTGGTCTTTTCTATCCACGTAATTATATGCTGCGACACACGTTAGTAACGCACGTTAGTGCGCACTAGAAAACGCCTCGTGTGCACCTGGCCAGCGTATCCAGGTAGGCAAAGTAAGATGAAATAGGAGCTCCCAAAGTCAGCGTGAGGCCCGGACTGCGGGAACAAGCAAATTGGTGAATGGGAAGTTATTTTGGTTTTACTCTGTGCCATTCCGGTGAAACCTTAATTTGAGAATGGGTAGAAGCCCTTGGGGGAAGCATTCTTCCAGGAGTTGCATCCTTACCTAGATACTGGGAATAACGTAAAGTTTGCTGTCCCGCCACAGCAGCAGCTTTGTCGGGAAGCCCCATCTTTACGCCATTTTATGGTTTCAGAGAAGTTTTGTAACTGGCAAGAATTCTCAGCGTTTGGCCATTGTTGTCGCTGATAAGTCAACAAAGAACGAGATGTCAGTATAAGGATTGGGTAGGGGCAAATTTTTCCTGGACACCGCCGTTAGTTCATCTTTAATGTGATAGATATAAACCCTTAAAATCGCATCCCTGGGGGTGGTGGGTGGTAAATTTTTTGCTTTGGGCAACCTATGTGCATGATCCAGCAGCAAATATTGCGGCGTGGAAGAGGAAAACAGCATTTGGAAAATTTCTGAGATATATACGAGAGGAGATCTGCCAGGATGATGGCTTCTGGAATGCCTCTTATGTGAATGTTATTCCAGCTGGAACTATCCTGAATATCCATGATTTTGGATGCTGAGAAGTCGTAAGCACCCTGCAGGGCCTGGTGTCTATCTACCAAATCATTGTGGGCTAAGGCCGGTGTCAGACGAGCGCACTAGGTGCGCCTCTATTGACGTGTCTACCAGTGTCTGTCGCAGCGTTGTGACGCTGCAACGGAACCTGTCACACGCTGTAGCGTGCGAACAAATTGTGCACGCTACAAGCGTCCTTGCACAAAGCCTCCCCGTCAAAATGCTAGAAGCGTGTTGACGGGGCTGCAAAGCTTGATCCTTCATAGGAGGATCTGGCCTTGCAGCACTGAGCACACTAACTACGCTCGGACGGGTGTCGAGTGGAAGGAACGTCCACTCTCACGGACGTTCCTTCCGCTCTCCAAAGACTCTGGCCTAAGCATAACTCGTCAGTTTTACTTGCTAACAGGTCAGTTCGCTCACTAATCACACTGACATTGTGTCACAGCTCCTGCAGTGCAGCTTTTGAAATCTGCTTGTATAATGTCACAGTGGCACACAGCATGAGCCAAGGTGGGACCCATATATGGGGTTAAAAACCCAAAGAGCAGAAGACCCCACTGGATGAATGCAGACAAACAGAATAGAGGCAGACAGGAGGTAAAGACACCTCTAGGCTGTGCATTGAATTGCTGTGCAGAAACAACCAAAATAAATGAAAACCCCCAATCTGACAAGCCAGTCCTTGAAGTGACCGGATCTATGCTAGGAATAGAGAAGCAAAAAGTACCACAAGGAAGTGCAAGGCTATGCAAAGACAGAATAGTCAGTAGAAATAACCACGGTTAGTACACAGGGTTGGTACATGGAATGATCATGCAATCTGGTGCCATTACAGAGCTTAGGTGGGTTGAGGAACCATAATAATATCCACGCTGGAGCATTGAGGGAGTGTGTGAGGCCTGGCTGTGAAAGGGAAGCAGACATGCTGGAGCAGTGAGGGAGTGTGTAAGCCCTGGCTGTGAGAGAAGCTGCATAGAGACTCCATTCTGTGTGAAGTAACAACATCCCTCTGATCTGCTGATCCAGTGTATCAACTGGATTTTTGGAAAATTGGTAGATCATGTGTTTTTTTCCAAGAAGATTGTAAATTTTCACTCCTGTTACATCTTTTGTTTTTGAGATATAGGCATTCTGTTTAAAATAGTCACCCCTCCCCTTTTCACCCCCCTTAACTGAATTTTCGGGAAATGGTAAAATACGTGGTTGTTTTTTTTTTTTCAAGAAGAATCTATATACAATTTTAAAACGGTGAAGGTTCTGTGTATTGGGTTCCACTTAGTGGTTTCTTTAGGTATTAAGAGAATAAAACAAAATAAGACATATTTAAAAGTATATAAGGAAACGTATAAATAAAAGTGTATATAAGACGCACATTAATGGAATATTGCAATTGTAGTCCTTTTCAATCTGTACCAATGTCTGAATAATTAGAAGCAGCCGCTGTTCTCAACTCGGTTAAATATCACAGATAACCAAATTAAAGTGCATTTAGTTATGGTGGTGGGGTCTGAAAATTTCTGAAAATCCACTTAAGGGGGTGAATATTTTTAAAGTGATACCTATATTTCAAAAACCAAAGGTGTGAAAATTGGTATTTACAATGTTTGTGAAAAATAAAAACATGATCCAAGTAAAAAAGAGGGTGAATATTTTAAACAGGATATCTATATATCTCATAAAAAATTATATTACAGACATGAAAATTTGTATTTAGATTCGTCTTCAAAACTAAAACAGAAAAAAAACCACGTATTTTGAATTTTTTCTGAAATTCCAGTTAGGGGGCAAAAAAGGGGGTGAATACTTTTATCAGAATACTTCGATTTCAAAAACCTAAGATGTTACAGACGTGAAAATTGGTATTTATAGTTATGGTGGTGGGGTCTGCGCTTCCTTCTAAGTTCTTTCCAGAGGCAAATTAGGGGATGAAGTCCTCTCTCCCTCCAGCATTGGTTACCTCAAATTAAAATAAACTGACATGGTGTAGCCTGTACGTATTTCGTAAGATTTAAAAGTTGGTATATTACTCACGTTTTTTGTGCCTCAACTCGGGCACTAGATGTTCATGCGGCCAGTGTTTTACAGTGGGAGTGCTGGATCACCCCTCCGATATCTGATGTCCCTCGGTTTCTCCATTTCGGCGAACAGCAAAAATGCAAGACCAAAATGAATATCTTTTAAATGTAATTTATTCAACAATTGGTAACAATTAAAATTGATTAAATACAGCCAGTACACATATGCGATGGATCTGCTTCATCAGCTGGTATATTTTGTGCAAATACTGGCTGCAATTAATCCATTTTTATTGTTACCAATAGTTGAATAAATTACATTTAAAAGACATTCCTTTTGGTCCTGCATCTTTACTGTTCGCCGAAACAGAGGTACCGAGGGGACATCAGATGACATAGGGGTGATCCACCACTCCCACTGTAAAACGCTGGCCGCACAGTACATCCAGTGCCCGATTTGAGGCACAAAAAAATGTGAGTAATATACCAACTTTTAAATCTCACAAAATATGTACAGGCTACACCATGTCAGGATATTTTAATTTGAGGTAACCACTGCTGGAGGGAGAGAGTCCCCTAATTTGCCTCTGGAAAGAATTTAGAAGGCAGCGCAGACTCCACCACCATAACTATAAATACCAATTTTCACGTCTGTAACAGCTTAGGTTTTTGAAATCTAAGTATTCTGATAAAAGTATTCACCCCCTTTTTTGCACCGTAACTGGAGTTTTGATTTTTTTTAAAAATACATAGTTTTTTTTCTGTTTTAGTTTTGAAGACGAATCTAAATACCAATTTTCATGTCTGTAATATAATTTTTATGAGATATATATCCTGTTTAAAATATTCACCCTCTTTTTTACTTGGATCATGTTTTTATTTTTCACGAACATTGTAAATACCAATTTTCACACCTGTAACCTTTGGTTTTTGAAATAAAGGTATCATTTTAGAAATATTCACCCCCTTAAGTGGATTTTCAGAAAATTTTCACGCTTGTAACATTTTAGGATTTTGAGGTGTAGGTATCCTTTTTAAAATATTCACTGCCTTTTTCACCCCCATAGGGGCAGAATTTCCAAAAATCCTTCCTTAGTGGGTGCCTATGTCATAAAAACAATGCACCTTCAAAATTTCAAATTCCTCGGTTAAACGGTTTGAGCTGGGCATTGATGAGTTAGTCAGTCAGACCGGACTTTTCCTTTTACATATGTACAGGTCTATTCAATAAAGGTGAAACTCAGAAGAATTGACTGGAGAAGTGAAAATTCTAGGTCAAAATAGCCAAAGCAGAAAAATTCTCCCATTTATCTCACTTTACAAATCTGCTATTTGGTCTAGATTATTCTCTTCGCCTGCCAATTCTCCTGAGTTTCATCTTTTAGTGAATAGACCTGATAGATTTCCAATTATAAAGTATATCACGTTTATTAGGTGTGAAAATTTAAACAAATCTTAACAATAAGTGATTTTCTCAACCACTTTGCAGAATTTTTGAGACAGAATTGCATGTAACCCCTCATATGATTTGACTCGGAGTCTACTTTATAGATTAAATATTTATCACATCATCATTATTTATGAAGTTTTCTTAAAAAAAAAACAGCCAATTTAAACTTAGACCTTTTTTAAAATGAACTTGAGTCTTTTTTTAATCACTTCATTGCGGAGGACGCGCTCAGCGCGTCCACCCGCAGTATCGTTCCTTGCGGAGGACGCGCTGAGCGCGTCCTCCCTTTGGGGCCAGCTTTCGGCCGGGTTCCGACCGATCGCTGGCCCCCCCGGTGCGGGCTGACATCCTCGATGTCAGCCCAGCACCCGGAACCGCCACCGGAGTAATTAGGTGTCATCGCGGGGGCGCGATGACACCTAATTCAGGCGCCCCCCCCCCGCATGTGCGGAGGAGGCGCCTGAAAGGGAGGTGGGAGGTCCTTCGGACCTCTCTCCCTCCCGATCGGCGGCATGCAGGGGGTTAACCCAGGCACCGTTTGGAAGGGCACAGCCTGCCCTTCCAAATGGTACCTGGCATTAACCCCATGGGGGCCGGATCACGAATCGGCGCCGAAAAGCGCCGGTTCGTGATCCTTTCCCGGAGCTGGCCGACATCTTGGATGTCGGCCAAGCTTCCGGGAATGCCCCCTGAAGACTGGCATCATCGTGCATAGCATGATGATGCCAGTCCTGGAGTTAACCCCTAACTGCCACCAATGGTGGAGATAGGGGGTTCCAATGAACCCCCTATCTCCCGATCCGTAGCAGTTAGGGGTTAATGGTTGGTATTGTTGGATCGGCCAGAGCATGCCCGTTCCAACAATACCAAACATGAGTATGAAAAAAGTTTTTAAAAAATAAAAAATAAATAAATAAAAATAGAAAAATATTTAAAAAAAAATTATAAAAAAAAAATAATCAAGTTTTTTTTTCTTTTTTAGGTTCGTTAATGCAGCAATATTGTTCCCATTTCAATTATAATGTGAACAATAATGCTGCACTAACGATTTTTGTATGCGATGCGTTTGTTAAAAATCGCGTAATTTTCCCCAAAAAAAAATGTAACGAGACCCCATCTCTAATTTTTTTAACAAGCGCACCCCATACAAAATATAACCGCAATTGCTCGCATGTTAAAATGTGAAAAAAACCCACTTTACATGTTGTAAATTATTGAAAATTCATATTTTATTGCATTTTTTGTTATAATATACAGACAGGTCATGACGTATACTTATAATAATGACATATTATGAATCTGCCGAGTCTGCCGGAAAGAACGATATATAATATGTCTGGGTCATATACTAAAATAAGCCTTCAAAACACGTTTAAACATGAGGAGCAAAATCGGTAAAAATGACCTCAGCACAGAGGCGGGAAATGCCTCAGCAGCGAAAGGGTTAATAATGTAATAATATATTTATATTGTTATTATATATTTAATATTGTTATTTAAAAATCCGATATGTTATCAGCTCTGTATCTGGAACGCTGTAGAATTTACAACATATTTATAGAATAAGCAGGTATAGCAAAATTTGTAAACATACATAATTTATGTGAAAGTTGTATTTATGGATTTTATTATTAGAATTTATTTTACTCACCACGACCGTAGGGATACAGATGTTGTCACACATTTCAAGGAGGAAGCAAGAAAACCTCTCTAATGTATCCACACTTTCAGAATCTGGAGCAACAAATGCATTCTCCTGGGCATGAGGGTTACTCTGGCACTCTACAGCTAATCTTAATAACAAAATGGTCATTAAAATATGTTGCATCTTTCTCACATCATGTAAAAATATCACTAATATTCCATGTCAGAATTTGATCCGAGAATGAAAGATTTTAGAAGAATTAGATAAAAATAATCCCACCTGACTTTGTCAGTTTATATTTCCCTAAAATTTGCAAGCACAGATTTTCCTGCTTACCGTCTCCATGTTAGTGTCCACCATGGAATAGGGACCTTTGTGTTTGAGTGCTGTCTGTGTATGTAGTCTTTGATGTCGGTGCTGTCTGTGTGTTTGGTCTTTGCTTGTGAGCGCTGTATGTGAAAGGCCTATTTGGTGGAAATGCTGTATCAGATTGTGGGCTTTAGTGTGAGTGATGTCTGTTAATGTGGTCTTTGCGTGTGAGTGCGAACTATGTATGTGCTGTCTGCGTATGCCTTTTTTTTTTGCAAGTGAGTGCTGTCTGGGGTTGTCAGACTAACCTTGTTTTCAAAAATACTTTGACATGCTAATGAGGCACATAAAAGTGCCCCCCATGCAGGATACAGAATTCATATGCTGCATGGGGGAAATCACATAAACAAACTGATTTATGTGATTGTGAATTAAACTGATTTCCTGTAAAACAAAGTGACGCGCACACATGGGTATAAGTCAACGAATGAACATATGCATATGCTGTAGCTAATGTTGAAGATGTAGCTCCAAAGGATGAAGATTGCATTGCCTCAACAGACAAAAAACAAACAAAGCGACCATAGGGCAGTATAGTAATGATAAAAAAAATTGTAACTATATCAGAATCAATTTGATAAGTCGAGATAGCACACTCACATACTGTATAGCCTGCTGGCTCTTCCACTTGCATATTGGGGTAATTATGGGCTTGCCCACATGCCACAACCACCTGATTTGAGGGCGTCATTGCTCTGTAAGCTGAAACCAATAGAACATCCAGTATCTCAAAGACGTGAGTACACCCCTCACATTTTTGTAAATATTTTATATCTTTTCATGTGACAACGCTGAAGAAATGACACTATGTACAATGTAAAGTAGTGAGTGTACACATTTTATAACAGTGTAAATTTTCTGTTCCCTCAAAATAACTCCACACACAGCCATTAATGTCTAAACCGCTGGCAACAAAAGTGAGTACACCCCTAAGTGAAAATGTCCAAATTGTACCCATTTAGCCATTTACCCTCCCCAGTGTCATGTGACTCATTTAGGGTTACAAGGTCTTCGGTGTGAATGGGGAGCAGGTGTGTTAAATTTGGTGTCATCGCTCTCACTCTCATACTGGTAACTGGAAATTCAACATGGCACCTCATGGCAAAGAACTCTCTGAAGATCTGAAAAAAATAATTTTTGCTCTACATAAAGATGGCCTAGGCTATAAGAAGATTGCCAAGACCCTGAAACTGAGCTGTAGCAGGGTGGCCAAGACCATACTGTGGTTTAACAGAAGAAGTTCCACTCAGAAGAGGCCTTGCCATGGTCGATCAAAGAAGTTGAGTGCACAAGGGAAATAGACGTATGAGTGCTGCCACCATTGCTGCAGAGGTTGAAGGGGTGGGGGGTCAGCCTGTCAGTGCTCAGACCATATGTCGCACACTGCATCAAATTTGTCTGCATGGCTGTTGTCCCAGAAGGAAGCCTCCTCTAAAGATGATGCACAAGAAAGCTGTCACGTTCCATCCTCTGAACCCCTGAACCTGCATTTTGTATCTGCAACCAGCTGCGCAATTCTGGAACTCCCTGGTGGTACACTTCATGAACTGCTCCTTTATAAACCAGCACTGGTTCAGGTATAACAAACAGTTAACACCAAAGCACGCCACACCACACACTCAAAATAAAGGGCTACGCCCCATTCAGACCAGTGCTTCATCATTGTAGCTGTTTACCTGCATGGTCAAAGACTTATTCTTCTGCTCTGAACCATCCCCACTACCTGTTCATGACTATCATCTGATTCCTTACCATAACTCCAGATCCAGCTCCAGCAACCACCCTCACCATCATCTGTATTGGCAATCTGGTCAGTCTGTTTATTCATCCACCTCCACTCATATCCGTGTCCGTGCAGTATACTGCACACTGGGCTCATACCATCCCTTTTGCTCTGGTGCCACCCCGGTACCAGAGTGTGACAAAAGCCAGCAAACTGTTTGCTGAAGACAAGCAGACTAAGGACATGGATTACTGGAACCATGTCCTGTGGTCTGATGAGACCAAGATAAACCTATTTGGTTCAGGTGGTGTCAAGTGTGTGTGTGGCGGTAACCAGATGAGGAGTACAAAGACAAGTGTGTCTTGCCTACAGTCAAGCATGGTGGTGGGAGTGTCATGGTCTGGGGCTGCATGAGTGCTGCTGGCACTGGGGAGCTACAGTTCATTGAGGGCACCATGAATGCCAACATATACTGTGACATACTAAAGCAGAGCACGATCCCCTCCCTTCGGAGATTGGGCTGCAGGGCAGTATATCAACATGATAACGATTGGAAATATATGGTCTATACTAAGGCAGGTAAATAAGTGGAAGCACGAAAGAAAACCCCTGCAGGAATAGTGACAGACTATATCCAGCCACAGAAATGAGGGTAACCCTGGAACATGTATAGAACAAAGGATATGATTGACTGAGATAGTAAGTAAAATTTTACTTTTATTGGAAACTAAAAAATCAGAACAACATAATGACTAACCAAGGAAAGGATAAAAAGTCTCTGGGGCTCCAGTCAGCGTAATAAATGCCACATAGGGTACTAGGTGCACCTAGATAATTCTCTCCTATAGGATACAAAGAACCTAAATTCTGTCAACTCCTATCAAAGTGAAGAAATGGGCCTTCGTGGGTCTGCATAATAGGACAGAGAGAAGCCTGCTATAGAGAGAGTTCCCAATAAGATGAGTGGCAAGTGAAATTGCAATAGATATAGGAAAGGTTGAGGCGCTCCCAGCATTGATTTTGGGCCTCAACCTTTCCTATATCTATTGCATTTTCACTCCATGGGTCCATAGAAATATCAGAACAGCTATCATGAGTGTGAGTCTGTGCCCAGAAACTTTTCACATTAGGGCAGGTCCACACATGTGTAAATAGGTGCCGCATTCCCCACAACCCATCAGGGGTCCCTGGAGACATACGAGAAATCTGGACCGGTGTAACCTACCATCTGAAGAGCGTCTTTATAAGCTGCACCTGGTGTGTGGTGCAAATCAAAACCGACCCCATAGACTCCCATATATCGGCCCAGTCATCCGCTGCCAAGGCTTCCCCCAAGATCGGACTCCCAAACTGCAATATATCTGAGCACCCTCTAGTGCAGTATGGTCATGAGCGAGCAATAGAGGGAGGAGATTAGACCTTTAGGGTAAGATCCCACTTTGCACAACCGTTCGAATGGAGATAGAGGGGATAAGGTGGCCTCCTTTATATGCCTTTGAGTTGTAAAGGCTCGCAGTTGTAAGTACGGTAAAGGATGAGTGAAGAGTGTCCGAGCCATGGAGCAGAAGTCCTCCTGTTGCAAAAGGTTGCCTTCAGGGCAAAGGTGGTATAGTCGGTGAATGGTAGTGCCCCTTCATCCGTCCTTCACCTTAGCATTATATCCAGGCAAAAATTCTTTATTGCAAAGTATTGGGGAGAGAGGAGACGGGAAGGAGGTGAGGTCACATTTTGTTACCAGTTTATCCCATAAACGTACAGAGTCCACAATAGCTGGGCAAGTAGCATGCAGAATGGGGAGATGAGGCTTTGAGAGCCATATCCAGAGGTGAGGGTGGTCAATGTGCATGAGGGCACGTTCCAAGTCCACCCAGTGGCGTTTACCCTTCGGTGAGTGCCATGCCACTATTTGAGCCAGCTGTGCTGAATAGCAATACGAAAATAAACCTGGAAGTCCCAGGCCCCTGGCATCCATAGGGCGGTAAAGGGTAATTTTAACGCAATGCACCCTGCCCACCCAAGAGATTTCATACTTGGACCAGCTTTCCATAACCTGCTTAAGCCTAGCGAGAAGGGGGGGGATTTGCATTGTATAGGTCCCCAGGTTTAGATGGAAGTGATATTCCTAAATATTTGATCAAGGAAGGGGACACCTGAATGAGATATGCCGCTCGGATGGAGCTCACCTTCCCTTCAGGCATGTCGCTACCGCCTCTTATTTGGCGACGTTCACCCTGTATCCGATAACCGTGCATACTCGTCCAGTCTCCGCATGACCGCTGCCTCTGGCGGCGCCATGTCTAAGCTATGGATGCCTTGGTGGTTTTCTCCTCCAGGATGGTGTGGACAACAGGATCATCCGTCATAATCGTGCCCACACTATGAGGTGGCACCAGGGCCGGGGTCGCCTTTTCTCTCTCAGGCTCTTTCTCATGGTCAGGTGTCCCACTAGGCTGTTTCACTGCCAGCAATAATTCCTCTACTGTAGGTAGGCTATTTAGGAATTCCCCCCACTCTGAGTCAGGGCCATCGGACGAGGAATCGCTGGGTGATGTGACATTCGCCCAAGAATCACGGTGGGATGCCGTAATATGGTGAGTTCTTCTGGTGTGGGAGGCAGCTTTAGAGGTGATGACACCGATGTACCCAGTATGCTGACCCAGTGGCCCTTAGGGACGCCAGGCCGTGTGCAGCAGAGACTCTTCCTCGGATTCCAAGTTTCCCAGTCCACGGCCCCGGAATCTGGCGAGGAATAACGCCATGAAGATGGTGGTGTATCTTGCTGGCTGGGGGTGATGGGAGCCATTGACAAGTCATCAGGGCAGTCTAGGGCTGCCTTGTGGGTTCTTGGAAAGAGAGGGTCCCCTGTATACTGTAGGGACCGTGATCTTTTGGTGAGGCTCTCCTTCTGAATACAGATTTCGGGTAACAGACCACATCGGTCCTGAGGCGCTGCCTGGGGATTTTGGGAGTTGCACCTGAGGTTAGAAGAGTCATGATGTCCATGGAAGTGGGGGTATCTGGTACCTCAGGTAAAGTGGCCTCATAGTCCATGGGAACTTCAGGATCAGCTTCTGCAGGAGTGGGGTGTTCTATTTCCATTGGGATGGTAGACTCTTCCTCCTCTGAGCTGGTCTCCTGAAGTCTCCTACCCCTGGACTCAGCAGGTCTGGCTCTTCTGGACCTAGGTGTAGGTGGAGGCCTTGGGAGTGCAGGTCTCCTGGAGGCTGGTTTGGGAACTGCGTCCTTCTTAGGAGCTGGTTTGTGCTGGGGCGCACTCCTAGGCACTGGAGTTGTGTTAGGCGCCTGGGCCTTTCTGAGAGCCAGTTTGGGCTGGGGCAAACTCCTAGAAACTGGGGTTGGCTTAGGCACCGGAGTTTTCCTGGGAGCGGTTTTGTGTTGGGGCATGCTCCTAGGCACTGGAAGTCTCTTAGGAGCAGGTATGAACACAGGTGTCTGCCTTGGGTCTGGTTTCTTTGAGGGGCTTACTGGACATTGAGTGAGCCAGTGGTCTCGGGCATTACAGTATAGACAGAGATTATTGGTTTGTCTGCGGGTCCTCTCCTCCGGTGAGAGCGGACCATTGATGGGTTTCACAGGGGGAACACACACATTGGTAGATGAGGTCTTCATGCGGTCCATTAATCCCCACACTTCATCCAGTATTAGGCATAGTCAGTATGCTAGTGTCATGTCCTCAGCCCCTGTGGCTCGGCCTGGGGGGTCTGGGCAAGGTTCTGTGCCAGGAGCTGGCCAGCTGCCAGCACTGGGGAATGGCCAACTGGTGTCCGAGGGGGCGGGGCCTAGCATGCTCACGAGGAGCCGCTGAGTTTAAAACAGGGCGCAAGGAGTTGCCTCATCGCCCTGTCGTGGAGTCTGATTCCAGCATCGCTACCTAGTCGTTGATATTATTCTCTGTTCCCAACCCAGTTTTTGTATACGAACCCTGCTCCTGTTATTTGACCCAGCCTGATTTTTCACTATACTCTTGCTGCTTGATTACGATCGCCTGTGTGGTGCTTTGGTGGTTTAACCCCATGCTTGCCGCTGGGGTGTTTACACGCTACTGGGGAAGTGTTCCTTCTCATCGGTGGGTCTTGTCTGTGGCCTCTCTAAGTGCCTATACTCAACTGAGGACTCACGTTCTCCAGCCACATACATTGTTAAAATCTGCGATCGCAAAGTCCTGCTTATGTAATGCTCATGGTCAGTGTGCGCTTACCAGCAACAATACTCGTTACTGTATGTACGACAGACCCCGAAGTGACCTGCTCCCGATTATCAGCAAACGTTAAAGCTACTTATTTCCTGACTGCCCTGCAGCCTGTGCAATTCACCAACTGTCTGATTTATCTGTGTTTCTCTGCATGTGCTCTAAGTAGTCTATCGTTCTCGAAACCTTTAGTGCTTAGTAGCGACTCTATTGTTCAATCTTGTTGCCTCAAGTGTCTGATTCTGTGAATGACAATCAGTGTTTAAACGTCAAAAAGATTTCTCAGCCCTTAAGGATCTCAACTCCGCGACTATCTAGTGGGCGCTACTCCCCTCGTTACAGCTAGATTATCCAGCGCTGATAGGAACCCTGCGGGCTCAGTAACTGGCTCCATTACTTGTCACGGTATGCCACTGGGGTGGCAGCACAGGTACAGGGGGCCTGAGCCCAGTATTCAGCGGTAGCTGGTCTGGCGTAGATGGGTCTGAGGAATGGAGGACAGGCGGAGGCTGGCCAGGTGGATTATTGCAGGGTGATGGGAGTTGTTGATGGAGAATCCAGAAGGTAAGGTGAGTGGTAGACATGTGCATTCGTTTTAGTACTAAAACGATTTAGTCCGAATTTTGGGATAATTTAGTTTTAGTATGACTCAAGAGAAACGAAACTGCTCAGTACAAAAAACGAAAGAAACTAAAATAAAATGCACTACATTTTAGTTTCAGTCCTTTTTGTGATATTATATTGATGAGTGAAGGAGACCAGCAATGAAGAGCGCAACATCGCAACATCCGAAGTTCTGCACCCTCCACATGCCAATGCAGGAGGATGTTCTATACAGAGAGGGACATTAATTCAGGAGGATGTTCTATATATTATACAGAGAGGGGTATTAATTAATGCAGGTGGATGTTGTATACATTATACAGAGAGGGGTATTAATTAATGCAGGAGGATGTTCTAAACATTATACAGAGAGGAGCCTTTTTTTTTAGCCCTTTAAATCCAGTGGCTGTGAGCGCGGAGATCGGCTGCTTGTTACATTATCTCTCAGTACAATGTATCAGGCTCAGCTGTTACAGTAACTGACTGCTGCTCATCACAGCGCTCAGAGTTTCAGTAAAACAAGGAAATAATATTGTTTTAACCTCTTACATATAAAAATATTATTTACTAGTTTTACTGAAACTCTGAGCGCTGTGATGAGCAGCAGTCAGTTACTGTAACAGCTTTGCCTGACACGGGGCAGTATTACAATGTTGGTGCTAACTTAACCAGAGCTGTTGTAACTGAAAACCTCCATAGGCTATAATAGCTCTGGGAAGTTTACAACAGCTCTGGTTAAGTTAGCACCAACTATGTAATTTGGCCCACATTGTGCTGAGAGTGAGAGATGCTTAACAAGAAGCGATCTCAGCCCTCTGAGGAGCCACTACAATAGTAATTGTATCCACTGGTTTTTGGATGAATGAATTAGTTTTCATACTAAAGAACTGAAAACGAATTTCTTTAGCAACTAAATAAATTGCATTTTAGTACTAATGCATTAGTTCAAAACGAAATTTTGTGCTGTGCACATGTCTAGTGAGTGGTCAGGGACAGGTATCCAGATAGGGTACAGGGTAGGCCGGGTTAGCTGAATGGGGGATAACACACAGGTTCAGAGCAGGAATAACACTTCTCTTCACCATGCAATAAGCAACGATAATGGAGCATGGAGCAGAGGGGGTGTGGAACCCTGATTCAGACAGGGGTGTGGTGTGTGTTAGGTGGATTAACTGTTTGTAAACTGAATACTGACACTGAGCAGAAGGGCAGCACCTTTTATGCAGCTGCCACTTGCACAAAATGATGCAGGGATGGATCCTGACAGTCACAGATCCTGACACCACCAGACATGATTTCGGAAGGGAAGGCACAGTTGCCTTCGGGAGGAGAGGTTCCTCTGACCGGGCGGGGGCACTGGATGAGGATTCCGGATGCTGCCTGCAGCCGTTTGACTGCCGGCCTGGGGATGATCTGCCCATTACTCGGGGAGACCTGTGGCTCCTCTTCGTCGAACTACGGAAGATCTGGAGAGCTGAGATTCAGGTGCTGCATTCTGGTCTAGCTGTGCCTGCTGTTGACACCGGAGGGCGTCTTCTGAGTGGACGGCCAGATGTGGAGCAACATGATAGCTCAGCTGCGGTGATGCTGACGGATCCTGGACCGCTGGCGGGGGATACGGAGGAGCGGATGCCAGCAGGGCTGCCCGTGATACAGATGTCGACACTTACCTGGAAGCTGGAGCCCCGCAGCGTCCACTGGCTGGCCCCGATCGTTGAGGGGAACGATGCATCCGCATATCCGGCCTACCTCATACCCACAATCCAGACCTTTCCTGGTCTGCCTGGAGTGAACGTGGAGCTGCTGCTGTTAACTGTCACACATCAACATCATGGACGTTCCCACCCTGATCGCCGCAGTACGCCAGCAGCCAGCGCTGTGGGACATGGCCAGTGTCCTTTATAAGGACAAGGTTGAGAAGGGGAACGCGTGGACGGCTGTGGTAAAGGTCTTATACCCGGCGTATGACACCTGGTCTAAAGCAGATCAGGACTTGCGTAGTGAGTATACGATTATTTTATTCATAATCAAATTCATAATAAATGGATATGGCAAACAAAATGATTGTCGTCACATGTCATAATGCACCCCAGCTGCCAGGGCACCTGACCTGCCTCGCTTGTAAAATCATTAGCTAGAGCATCACGCAACCTGTTGCTGTGTCTTACAGGCATTAGGGGCAATTCAAAGAGAATTGAAAAGTCACCGGACGTTCGTTGACTTTTCATTCTCTTCAATACGGCAACCCTGTGGTATATTCAGCAAGCACCACAGGGCCGTCGTAGTGCAGGGAAAAGCAGCCGCAAACCCTTCAAACACCACCCGCAAAACCCAGCGAATGCACACCGAAACCCTGCAAAAACATCTGGATTAACCCCACCGAACATGCCGGAAAAACACAAGCAGGAGCCGATCACAGCGCAGAGCAGCTGCCGGAAAAACCCGACACCGCAGACGAATGGAGTGAAAAAAATAAAAAACACGATTGAATATTTGAAAAGTTAAACGCTGTCTGCAAACACTACTGAGCGAAAATGTCTGAAATTTACATAAAGAATCCAAAGAATGCTAATAAAAAGGGCTGTTACAGAAAAAAGAAAGAACTATTAAAAAAATAAGGAAACTAAATGTTGACAAAAAAAATCCCGAAAAATGCCTAAAAGATAATAAGAAATCTATAAATAAAGAGATTTTTTACTGCAGAATATTTTAACCAATGTTTTATTAGATATTGAATTAAAAGCGGAATATTTTCAACATTGCAGTCTATGGGATTCGCCTGAATAAACCTGTCGAATGAAACCACCAAATGGCAGGGCACTTCGGCTACTTGTCACTGCTGGTTTCTGCTCTCTGAATAGACGAAGCATTGCTTCTCTGTGGGGGATTTCACTGACGAATTGCCTGCTCTCCAAATAGCCAAATGCCCAGGAAAGGTAACCGAACTCTGAATTTCAGCGTTCGGTTACCTTTCCCCAGCAATTCGGATCTCTTTGAATTACCCTGTCAATCTCATTCCACAGTGTTCAGTTCATGAACAATGTTGAGTCAGAGTCCTTTCCATAGGATCTCACAGCCACATACTTGAAATAATTGTTGGCATCTGCCACCGCCAGTAGGCCTATAGAAAAGAAATGTTTGTCATTTTGTTACAGTGACCTACTTTGCAGTGGCTTCACTATACGTATGTGTTTGCCATCCAATGCTTCCAGGCAGTTGGTGAAGTTAGCCCTATCCCGAAATCCTGCCAAAATTTGTGCACATGCCTCTTCTATGGGTGTTGTTAAACATTGCTCCTTCATTGTGTCCCATATTGTCTGCCACATCTTGCGTACAATCTCGCCAGCTGTAGATCGACCAATGCGGAAATTGTAATGCAGATCCTGCAAACTGCATCCACTAGCAAGACACCTAGAAAATACTAAATAGAAGTGTGTTATGATCACATTCTCTAAACCTAACCTATGTTATTCTTAATTTATCATGTTTTTCAGGAACTGAAGTGCTGGTCAAGTGGCGCACGGTCCGGGACAACCACCACCGGACCGTGAAGAAGCAGGAGGCAGAGCCACTGCTGCTGGCGGGGATGTTGTTGAGGGTGGGTCTGAGGCTGCGGAGGAGAGTGAAGACGACCACTCAGGTGGTCAGTCAGGTGTCAGGACAGAAGTGGTCAGCAGCTACTCAGTGCGACCTGGGCATGGAGCCACAAACACCACCTTCCTTGCCCTTGAGCCACGACATGGCTTTCATATACTCATGTCAGCCCATGCTGGACCGTCTGACCTAGGACCAGAAGATAGTGTTCAGGCGGTACTGCCTGTTAAAGCTTCAAGCACTCTTGCGCCAGCCTCCACAACAGTCCATGGCTCCAGGTGATATGCCAGACCCCCACCATGCACATGACCCCCATCACCCTCATTACGAGGATTAGTAACGTTATTTCCCATTATTGTTACATAGCACGGCTGGTGCTGGAGGCTGTGGTGCTGGATGCTGTGGTGCTGGAGGCTGTGGTGCTGGAGGCTGGGGTGCTGGAGGTTGGGGTGCTGGAGGCTGTTCCTGGGGTACTGGTGGCGGTGTTCTGGAGCGCTGCTTCTCCAACATAGCCTCCGATATATTTCCCAGCCAGTTCAGGCCTGTAGCCAGTAGCCGCATCTAATCGATGCCTCTGTGAGCCTGACGGCACCCAGCCCGCACCTCATGCTGCAGCCCATGGATCCTCTCCCCAGGATATTAGTTGCCAACTCCCCAGCCTGCTGGCTCAGCAGCAGTTGGTTGACGTTGCCCAGGAGCTGCAGCATTACTTCATTGCTGGGCATTGCGTCTGGTAGCTGTGGTCCAGGCGGGGGCCGACGCTGCTGCTGGGGTTCAGGCTGCTCCTGGGGTGGAGCCACAGCATGAAGGACAGGGTGGCCTCAGCGCTGTGTTCTGCGCAGATGCGGAGGTGGTGGGGTAGCC
The DNA here is from genome assembly GCA_009667805.1 of Leptobrachium leishanense. Taxonomy (NCBI): domain Eukaryota; kingdom Metazoa; phylum Chordata; class Amphibia; order Anura; family Megophryidae; genus Leptobrachium; species Leptobrachium leishanense. The sequence continues at coordinate 94,283,312 of CM019070.1, read as the reverse complement.
ACTGAGGGGCATTCAGCTGTGGGCTCCAGTCTAGGTTCCTCCTCAACATCAGAGACATTGGATGAGTCACTGAGGTCTCGCTGGTGTATACTGGGAGCAGGTGAGGATGTTCTTGGGGGTGACTGGGCATCAGGTGTTTGAGCTGTGAAGAGAGGACAGGAGAACATGAGTGCAATGCTCAATACACTGTTGGATGTACAATCATTAGCAAAACGTTAAAGTGTCAGACACAGGTGCCAGCATGATTTCTGATGCAAATAAATGTGAATCCGTGTCTACCTGCAGGCCTTTCCTTTAACACATGTCAGGGAGAGGTATATTAGATCTGTAGATTCACACCTGCACACTTGGCTCCCTGATATCTTGAACTACAATTCCCACGTGGCTCTGTCAGCCCAACTGGTGACTGAGCATCATGGGTTATGTAGTTCCCAAATCATCAGGGAGCCAGGTTTTCCAAACCCTGCATCAGACACCAGTGGTGTAACCAGAGTTATGGGTGCCCGGGGCAGAAATCCCCCCCCCTCATTATATAAACATCCACTCTGGTTATAAGCAGGTCCGGACCGGGACAAAATATAGGACCCCCAGAATTATATAACACAGGCACAGGAGGACTCCCAGAATTATATACACAGACACAGGAGGACCCCCAGAATTATATACACAGGCACAGGAGGACCCCGAGAATTATATACACCGGCACTGGACCCCCAGAATTATATACACAGGCACAGGAGGACCCACAGAATTATATACACAGGCACAGGACCCCCAGAATTAAATATACAGGCACAGGAGGACCTCCAGAATTAAATACACAGGCACAGGAGGACCCACAGAATTATATACACAGGCACAGGAGGACCCCCAGAATCATGCACTCACAGACCTCAGACTCAGATGGGGACCCACGCGCGCCAGCATGCTCCTCCACGAGGCCCGGCGACTTCTGAAGGCTTTTTGATGCGCTTTTGCGTAATCGCGTCAGATCTCGCTATAGGCCGCATCACAGCCTTCAGAAGGCCGGCGGCAGCACGAGGCAGCATGCTGTGTGCTCACTTTGTCAAGCTCGGGCCACAGCGGGAACCTGCATTCCCGCAGGACTCAAGCCCAGGTCTCTGGGCAGGGCTGGACTGAGACAAAAAATTGGCCCTGGACTTCACCCAGCAGACCAGCCCACTTTATTTACGTAAACACGCAAAAAAAATTGTATATAGACTAGAAGTATTGCACAATTTTTTTTATTATATATTCCATCACCCAGTTTGCAGCCCCCATATAATTTAAGTTATATTACCCAGTTTGCAGCCCCCATATAATTTATTATATAAAAATATTACCCAGTTTGCAGCCCCCATATAATTTATTATATAAAAATATTGCCCAGTTTGCAGCCCCCACATAATTTATTATATAAAAATATTGCCCAGTTTGCAGCCCCCTTCCATCGCTCTCAATCACCCTCGGCCATAGCATCTTCTTTCTTCTATGATGATAACCCAACCTGCAAAAAAAGCAATAAAGCAGTTAAACAGTAGTTTTTTATACTCACCTCCACTCAATTTGGCTCAGGCAGGCATGCCTCTGTCCCAACTCCCGGTCTAACACCTCAGGCGCCGCTGGTCTCTTCACTTCTTCTCTGCCTCCTCTGTGCGTCATGTGAGACGTCAACAGCTTCCTGGAGGGGGCGGTGCCTGGCAGCTTGCTAATCCCAGACACGTTCTGCGCGTCTGGGAGGCACGCTGCAGCGCTGGGGACCTGTGAATCGCAACCAGACAAGCTCCAGAATCAGATTTTTGAGGGTCCGATACCGGAACTTCTGATTGGGAAAGCGGTGGCCCAATGAGCCATCAGCGAGTACATGCCTGTCTCCGGGGGGAACCGGGGGCCCCCCTCGGCCCTGCGCCCGGGGCACCCGCACCGGCTGCCCCCCCCGGTTGTTACACCACTGTCAGACGCATTGTACAGTGCCCTACTGATATCTACTAAGAATGAGACGCATTCCCCCACTAACCAAATACACATTTAACCCTGACTTGCCTCAACATCTCTGACCTTGTTTTCAATCATAGTCATATCCACTCTGTTCTTGCATTTCCCCCATATCACCTGCAAACAGGACTACATCATTACATTATTGTCTATTTCTCAGTTTCAGGCATCCTGACACCTTCTAATATATTTGCCCTACAAGTCCTATGATGCACTGTGTAGCAATTGGGTGACAGGGCATCATGAGATATGTAGTCCAAACATCAGCATACTATATTTGGCTGTACAAAACATCGGAATCACATTAGAAACATGTAATAGTCTGGATGCAAGCTATACTCACTGTCGGTGGATGTGTCCTCAGCGGGTGTCGACCCCGGTGTATCCTTCCACCCCAGTTGCAGTCAGTCTTTCCCTCAACTGCTCCTCCCACTGTGCGTACACAAACACCGGCGGCGGTCCACCTCCAGCCTGCCTCGCTGCATGCAGCTCCCTGGCCATCTTGGACTTGAGCTCCCGCTTACAGTCCTGCTAACGGTGTTTGATGGATTCCATGGAGCGGTTCCTCCCCAGCGCACACACAGCTACTCGAATCTCCCTCCACAGCCTCTGAGGCTGCTGTCCAGTGGTCGCCTTGTCATCCAGCCGCCGTGCCCTTGCCATGTATTCAGCAATTAACGCATTATTTTCCTCCAGCGTCTAGCGCTCTTTGCGTATGCGCTGGGATGAGGCCCCCCTCTGACACCTGTGTCCTGGAGCAGTGGTGTATTTAGGTTTTGTGCTGCCCTAGGCCTGACTAAACTCGTGCACCCCCTAATTCAAATTATTTTTTTTTTTGAGAAAGGATTTTACCAGGAAGGATACATTAAGATTTCTCTTGTTTTCAAGTATGTCCTGGGTGGCGAGTATGTACCGTTAGGTGTCTTGCCAAAGACACTTACTGGAGAGGTTGCTCGCTGGGATCGAACCCATGACTCCACAGGCTCTCTCCAAATTTGAGGCACCCCTTCCTGTCAAGGGCACACCTCTTCCTGGTTAATCCCCACCCTTCCTCTTTAAGCTCCACCTTTTCCTCTCTTTATATTAAAAGTGGATACCAAGTGCCTACTTTTTAATGTATCTATTGAGATAAATAAAATTATGAAATGTTTAAATTCAAGCATTTTTACAAAGAACAGCCACGCATGTCAAGTATACTGGATCACAGCCGCTCTAATTGGTTGAACAATAAAATCCACAGAAAGGTGCACTGCATATGAGCGTATCACAGAGCTGCACAGCAATAAAACCCACAGAAATGGGCACTCTGTATGAGCATATCAGAACTGCACAGGAATAAAACTCACAGTAATGTGCAGTGTGTATGAGTGTATCCCAGAGCTCCAGGGCAATAAAACTCACAGTAATATGCAGTGTGTATCACAGAATCCACAGCAATAAAACTCCCAGCAATGCAATGTGCAGTGTGTATGAGTGTATCAGAATCCACAGCAATAAAACTCCCAGCAATGCAATGTGCGGTGTGTGTGTCAGCGTATCAGAATTCACAGCAATAAAGCTCACAGCAATGCAATGTGTGGTGTCTGTCAGCATATCAGAATCCACAGCAATAAAACTCCCAGCAATGCAATGTGTGGTGTGTATGAGTGCATCAGAATCCGCTGCAATAAAACTCCCAGCAAACCGAGTGAACATGAGCACACAGCAATTATTATTCTATATTTACCGGCCTCCGTCCACGGTAGGGCCATGTGCAGAGTCAGCAGGGACTGTGTACGGACTCAGCAGGAAGTCCCTCCAGGCCATGTTAGGATCACGGCTGTGCCTGTGCGTGGAGCCATCTCGTCAGCAGTGGGGTGCCACTGCCAGAGGGTGCACCGTGGCTTTGATTCACTTCCCGGTGGGTGTTCAGTCCAGAATAGAGTGAGAGAACGTGTTAACGAAAGGGCGGGCAGCTGCGTGCGTGCGTGTCACGTGGTTCAGCCAGTCAGGCGGTACTGAGACTCAGTACCACCTGACTGGCCGAACCGCGTGACCTGCACGCACGCAGTCTCACCAAGAGCCAGGCAGCTCAATGACAAATTTCTATCACTGCAGTGCTGGTTAAGGAAAGGTCCACTTTAAACAGCAGTAAGCAGACAGGGCTTCATATTCTGCTGATACCCCCCCCTTTACCTGCCGTTTACTGTCATCTTCTCTCTCTGCACGCAAATCACATCCCCCTCCCCTCTCCTAGAGCTGCTGCGGGGCAGGGGTGGAGCTATGGAGGGAGGAGAGGGGGATTTTTATTCTATTCGATTTTATTCCTTATGCAAACGCCCTGCTCCGCTGCTCATTGTTTGAGAACACAGCTCATAGCTGACACACAGTGACAGTGGCACCTGCTAGTACCCCCTAATGACACCCCAATAATCACTGGTACCTGGGGCGGCCCGCCCCCGCCACTCCCCTAAGTACACCACTGTTCTGTGATATGCTCACACACAAGTTTGGCGAACTGCCAGCAAGTACGGTGCTGTTTGAAAGCAGTGCAAATCCCCATAGAGAAGTAATGGTTAATCTATTCAGAGAACACCAAACAGCAGAGAAATGGAAGTGAAATGCCCTGATGTTCGGTGGTTTCAATCAGCAGGTTTATTCAGGCGAACCCCATAGGTTTCAATGTTAAAAATATTCCCGTTTTTATGCGATATCTAATAAACCATTTATTTTAATCTGCAGTAAAAAGTCTTTATTGATTTTTTTTAGTACCTTTTAGTAATTTTTAAGATTTTTTTGGGCAAAATCCCCCCCCCCTTTTTTTAATAGCGGTTTTTCTTTTTTCTGTAACAGGACTTTTATTATCAATCATAGGATCTTATATGTAAATTCCAGACATTTTCGTTCAGTAGTTCTTTTGAAAACAGCAGGCCACGGGTTTGCGGTGGCAGCATTGTCTTTGTCTTCCGTCAAAACTTAAGTCTGTTGTGCGCAGTCTGAACAAAAATGACGGACTCGCATCAAAAAATGACGGACTCGCGTCAAACATTACATTGCAGTCACCGATTTCTGCGCGCAAAAGTATAAGAGTGTCCCGCCAGATCATTGCAGAAACCTGTCAGGGTTATTCAAAGAGATCCGAATTGTGGCCGAAAGGTAACCGAACAGTGAAATTAAGCGTACGGTTACCTTGCCTGGCCATTCGGCTATTCTGAGAGCAGGCAGTTCGCCAAATCTTGGCGACTTGCCTGCACATACGGTGTCGGTTCGAGGGCAATGCTTTGTCTATTCAGAGAACAAAAACCAGCAGTGAAAGGTTGCTGAATTGCCCTGCCATTCGGTGGTTTCATTAGACAGGTTTATTCAAGCGAATCCCATAGGCTTCAATGTTAAAAATATTCCCGTTTTAATTCAATATCTAATAAAACGTTTATTATAATATTCTGCAGTAAAAAGTATCTTTATTTTTAGATTTTTTAGGATCTGTTTTGCATTTTTTGGGAATTTCTTGCGAAAATTTACGGGGTTTTTTTCAAATCCTTTTTTCTTTTTTCTGTAACAGCCCTTTTTATTAACATTCATTGGATCTTATATGTAAATTCCAGACATTTTCGTTCTGTAGTTTCTTTGCAAACAGCGTTTTACTTTTCAAACATTCAAGCATACTGGTTTTTTTTTTCACTCCATTCATCTGCGGTGTCGGGGTTTTTCCGGCGGCTGCTCTGAACTCTGATCGGCTCCTGCTCGGGTTTCTCCAGCGTGTTAATCCAGATGTTTTTGACGGTTTCAGTGTGCGTTCGCCCTGGTTTTGCGGTGAGTTTTCGGCGGGTTTGCGGGGACTTTTCCCTGCATTACGGCGGCCCGGTGGTGCTTGCTGAATACACTGCAGGGTCGCCGAAATGGGATCGCCAAATCGCATCGAATTGAAGAGAACAAAAAGTCACTGAACGTGCGGTGACTTTTTGATTCTCTTTGAATAACCCTGTGTGAGTTTTTCGGCCTGGTCTTCCAGAAGGCTGTGCTTTCACCCACTGCCTGTATCCAGCGGCGTAGCGTGGGTTGTCAGCGCCCGGGGCTAGGCAAGAATTGTGCGCCCCCCCCCAACCTGTGGACATGGTAACACACCCTGATTCCCTTCTACCAGTAGAGTATTGACCCCTTTACCCCACAAGCACATGTATTGTATATTAACGAAATACTGATATAATACAAAAATGAAACACACATGTCCCCCACGCTACACCACTGCTACCAGTCACCCTGTCCCAGTAATCCCAGTCACTGTCTTCCAGTACACCCAGTGACTCTCTCCTAGTACCCCCAGTCATTCTCTGTCTCCAAGTACCCCCCAATCACTCTTTCTCTCCCAGTACCCTCCAATCGCTCTCTCCCAGTATCCCCAAGTCACTCTCTCTCTCCAAATACCTCCAGTCACTCTCCCAGTACCCCCGGTCACTCTTTCTCTCCCCAAGTACCCCCACTTTCTCCCAGTACCCCCACTCAATCTCTCTCTCTATCCAAGTACCAAGTAAGAAAATTGCGCCTGGGGCGATCGCCCCCCGAGTCCCCCCCACGCTACGCCACTGCCTGTATCTCAGCCGAGAGAGTGAACGTGGTTCTGTCCAGCTCTGTGGTGATAAAAGCTTGCAGGCCCTGTATATCTGCCCTGGAGGCAGGGTCGCTTCAGAGGAGAAAGCTACGTGCGTAGTAGTGTTGTAGACAGAAATGTATATATTCGCTTTTATAATATTCAAAGGCTTAGAAGGAGGCCTAGAAAAATGCTCATTTGAGTAGTTTAAATGGTTAATCAAGATTTAAGAATCAAATGCATATTATTCTTTAAACGCTATCTTAGCCGATTGTTTTTGTACGCACATGTAGTTTCTTTTTCCAAGTATCAAGAAGAAAATGTTTTGGAACATCCTGGAACGTCCTGTAACGACGTCCTTGATGGCTAAGAGAAGCTCGGAGACGCTGTTGTTTTATTTTCTTTAACTGTTATTAAACAAAGTCTGTAATTTCACAATATTAATGACGAATAGAATGTTGGACAACAGCTTGTTTTCGTTACATGCGAAGTAGCATAAAAAGCCTTGTAAATCAATAAAGGACAGAGATGACATTGGCTTGGAAGCGACGTAGACGTATTCGTTGTCTGTGTGATTTCTTTATGCGCAAAGCTATCTGATTTCTCCACCGAATTAGAACAGAATCTGGCATCCGAGGACAGACTCTTTTGTCCATTGCAGTAGGCTGCGGGGATACAGACCGGGCGCCATCTTGGATCGGGCCCTCCAAGCGCTGCCGAAATGGCAAATATTGGCGCGTCGTTTTATTTTTTATGCTTCGTTCGGATTCGCATCATGTTGAGGGATGTTTCCTACCCCCGATAGAGGTGTGTGGCAGGCGAGTGGTGCTCACTAGAGGGGGATTTTGGCGGGAAAAGCGGGAGCTCCTCCAACCCTCGACTGCTTCCATCACTGGCTCGGCTCCACAGGATTACATTTTTTTAACTAATAAAAAAAATCACTAGAAACTGGAGAGGAAAGATTTTATAAAGGAAATTACCATAATAAGGTAGAAATTAAACTTATTTTCCATTTTGATACTTTAATGCCCAAGGGTCTTAATACTGACTTTGAGCAATGACATTTTTTATAATATAAATATAACATAATATAATGATATTTATTAGATTAATATCAGTTTGATCTGTATCACGGAGTGTCTTTATAAAGTCTTCCCTCAGCATGTATTTAAATATCTTCATTTTTTTTATATAACCAGTTTTTAGGAGTATCTTTACTGCTATGGGCCCTCTCATTTGGTCTTCGTTAAAACAGGGATGCTTATGGGAAAAAAGACCAGATTATGAGGCAGGTGCTGAATTCAGCAGTCTGCCCCTTATCGAGCACTACCCTCCAGGATACTCGTGGCAACGCTAATGCGCTGCCGCGAGTATTCCCACCTGGAGTTCATAGGACAGTGACTCCATAGTGGGTTGTGCTTCCGGGCCACGTGACCTGCACAATCTCGCGTTGGTGAACAGACCTGTCTAACATGGTGGACGGCTAAGTCGTTTGCCAACCTATAAAAGTAAAATCGTGTTTACCTTCCTCCTGGGCTCAAGATTAGGCTTTCATCCCTCTGCACCCTTCTCACAGGACTGCACACTGAGGGAACCACAGCCTCCTTTAAAGGGCAGGGCAATCCTAATAAGGCCTCCATTATAGTTAACCTTTTAGGGAAAAAGGGAGTCCTCCATCCGCCGGCTGATAAACCTATGGTCTACCACCCTGCCCCCAATCACACTGTCACACACCTTTAACTCACTCCAAACTATCTGTACCATGTATGTTGTATTGGTTTTAGCTTAAAGATCAAAGACACCCTCAAATTGGGAGGTTGTGGCATGTGGGCGAGTCCATAATTACCCCAATATGCAAGTATGCTATCTTGACTTATCAAATTGACTCTGATATCATTACTATACTGCTCTATGGTCGTTTTTGTTTTATTGTCTTTTGAGGTACTGTAATCTTCATGCTTTAGAGCTCCATCGACAACATTGTCTACAGCATATGCATATGTTCCTTCAATGAGTTATGCCCACATCTGTGCTTCACTTTTACACTTTTTAGCTGTTTGGAGTATTGGGAGGCATTCTTTTTTTGTGGTATAGCGACAGTGGTTACTTTATTTGTTCTCTAGTGCAGCCGGGATCTGGTTTATCCGGTTAAATAGATTTTTCTATCTGCAGAATATGAATTCTGCATGGTAATGTGCACTCCTGTTTTATGTAGACATCACAAGCTGCAGGAGGGAAATCTATTAATTTAATGTAGATAAATGCAAGGTTATGCAGTTTGGAATGAAGAACATACAAGCCACTTATACCCTAAATGGTACTGAGTTAGGGAAATCAAAGCAGGAGAAGGATTTGGGAATAATCATAGACTTCAAACTATGCAACAATGTTCAATGTCAAACAGCAGTCACCAAGGTAAGCAAGGTATTGGCATGTGTTAAAATGGGAACGGTTTCTCCTTTGCGTCACAGTTTTAGTGTCATATTATGATGCAGGCGCTAAAAAAGCAGCCTGCATTGTAACCCAGCGCTAAGGGCTGCCGCGAGCATCCCCTCCATGGAGTCCATAGGACTCCATTTAGGCTGCCGCTGCCGGTCACATGACCTGCCAGATCTCGCCTTGCGAGAGAGACTGGGGGACTTTTTTCCACCAGTCTCTCCCTGCTCCCGGCGGCCAGAAGAGGCGGTTGGAGCCGCCGTTCTCGCCCGCGGGATTAGAGGTAAATATGTGATTTTTGGGGGGATTTTTGGTTGGTGCTGACGGATTCCACAGAAGCAGAATCTGCTAGCATCAGGTCCTGGCTATGGTTAACTTTCAGGTTAACCGCAGCCGGACATTAATAAGCGTTAGGACTTTGTAATCCTAACGCTAATTAACACTTTGCGCTCCCCATGTTAAGCATAGGGAGCACAAAGTACAGTAAGCTCACGCAGGGGAGCGCAAGCTCTGAATCGCTAATGGGATTTTTAACCCATTAGCGTTCGGATGATAATATGGAGCACCTGTGCTAGGGCCACCAATGCTAAAGTTAACACTCACGCAGGTGAGCGCTAACGTTAGCGTTTGGAATGTAATAGTGCCCTAGGTGTTTTGCCTTCTTTGGATCAACAGCAGTAGGTGATGTCTGAAGGGCTAAACTCAATGGATGTATGTCTTTTTTTCAGCCTATGTAAATATAAGTCAATATAAATCAAATGAAGTAGCTTCTTATAGCTTATAAATGCTACACCTTTATATGCATCTCATTGGCAAGCAGACATATGCTCAAAAGGGTAATTGTGGCTGGAGGGACAATATGTAACTCACTAAGTGTAACACAATAAAGTTGAAAAAAATCTATTATTACTTGACACTTACCTACAGGCATTTTTAAAAGTTTGCAACGTGTTCGTGAGAAGCTGCCCTTGTTTTGTGATATTTCTTGATCTCTCTTTATTTGGTTGATGAGCCTAAAATAAAATAAAACAATTAAAAAAATACAAGTAAACTTAAATACTTGATTTATATACAATATTGACTATAATGTTCTATTAAACCTTGTACAGCTATTTCTTTAAACACAAATGTGATCTATTTTGCAGTCAGAAACAGGTCTTAATTTAAATAACACATAAACATATTAGCAGTTTCTAGACAACTGATCAAAAAAAGAGGTAAGCCCTAATAAAATCCGCAAATACAGTCATGGCCGAAATTCTTGGCACCCCAGAAATTTTTCCAGAAAATCAAGTATTTCTCACAGAAAAGTATTGCAGTAACACATGTTTTGCTATACACATGTTTATTCCCTTTGTGTGTATTGGAACAAAACATAAAAAGGGAGGAAAAAAAGCAAATTGGACATAATGTCACACAAAACTCCAAAAATGGGCTGGACAAAATTCTTGGCACCCTTAACTTAATAATTGGTTGCACACCCTTTGGAAAAAATAACTGAAATCAATCGCTTCCTATAACCATCAATAAGCTTCTTACACCTCTCACCCGGAATTTTGGACCACTCTTCCTTTGCAAACTGCTCCAGGTCTCTCTTATTGGAAGGGCGCCTTTTCCCAATAGCAATTTTAAGATCTCTCCACAGGTGTTCAATGGGATTTAGATGTGGACTCATTGCTGGCCACTTCAGAACTCTCCAGTGCTTTGTTGCCATCCATTTCTGGGTGCATTTTTGTTGTATGTTTGGGGTCATTGTCCTGCTGGAAGACCCAAGATCTCGGACGCAAGCGCAGCTTTCTGACACTGGGCTCTACAGTGCGACCCAAAATCCTTTGGTAATCCTCAGATTTCATGATGCCTTGCACACATTCAAGGCACCCAGTGCCAGAGGCAGCAAAACAACCCCAAAACATCATTGAACCTCCACCATATTTCACTGTAGGTACTGTGTTCTTTTCTTTGTAGGCCTCATTCCGTTTTCGGTAAACAGTAGAATGATGTGCTTTACCAAAAAGCTCTACTTGGTCTCATCCGTCCACAAGACGTTTTCCCAGAAGGATTTTGGCTTACTCAAGTACATTTTGGCAAAGTGTAGTCTTGCTTTTTATGTTTCTGTGTCAGCGGTGGGGTCCTCCTGGGTCTCCTGCCATAGCGTTTCATTTAAATGTTGACGGATAGTTTGCGCTGACACTGATGCCCCCTGAGCCTGCAGGACAGCTTGAATTTCTTTGGAACTTGTTTGGGGCTGCTTATCCACCATCCAGACTATCCTGCGTTGCAACCTTTCATCAATTTTTCTCTTCTGTCCACGCCCAGAGAGATTAGCTACAGTGCCACGGGTTGCAAATATCTTGATAATGTTGCGCACTGTGGACAAAGGCAAATCTAGATCTCTGGAGATGGACTTGTAACCTTGAGATTGTTGATATTTTTCCACAATTTTGGTTCTCAAGTTCTCAGACAGTTCTCTTCTCTTTCTGTTGTCCATGCTTAGTGTGGCACACACAGACACACAATGCAAAGACACACAGGGTTATTCAGAGAGCGTGAAAAGCAGGAGAATGACTGGAGAATGACTGGAGAATGAAAAATTCTAGGTCAGAATAGCCGAACCAGAAAAATTCTCCCTTTCATCTCACTTTCCAAATCGGCTATTTTGACCTAGAATTTTTCATTCTCCGGTCATTCTCCTGCTTTTCACGCTCTCTGAATAACCCTGTAAGTGAATTTCTCTCCCTTTAATCTGTTTTCAGGTGTGATTTTTATATTGCCAAATATAATATATTATATTTTCTATAACAATCTTATTTATCCACAATTTTGAAAGGGTGCCAAGAATTTTGTCCAGCCCATTTTTGGAGTTTTGTGTGACATTATACCAACATTATACCAATTTGCTTTTTTTCCTCCTTTTTTTGGTTTTGTTCCAATACACACAAAGGGAATAAACATGTGTATAGCAAAACATGTGTTACTGCAATACTTTTCTGTGAGAAATACTTGATTTTTTGGAAAAATTTCTGGGGTGCCAACAATTTCAGCCATGACTGTACGTTTGTACGCTCACATTCAGGACATAAGTATAAGTTCAATAAGCCATTTTTTCCTGTGATTCTTCCTTTGTAATATATTTGCTCAAATGTCCTTTGTGGGTGGGTTTATATTGGTGAAACAACACAGAAAATGAAAAATAGTTATAAAACACAAATCTGATATTCGTTTGCAAAGAACTGAATTACCGGTTCCAACACATTTTGTTGAAACCGGTCATGAAGTTTCACAAATTTGGTTTCAAGTAATTGACTCAGTAGCAAAGTTAGCAAGAGGTGGTGATGGAGAGAAACTTTTAGAAAGAAGGGAATTATATTCACCGCTTAAAACCTATTGCACCAGATGGTTTGAAAGGGGAATTTGATTTAACCTCTTATTTATGAATCTGCAAGAGGGCTATATTGTCTTGTTGATATTTCAAATATCTTATTTATCCACAATTTTGAAAGTGTGCCAAGAAATTTGTCCAGACCATTTTTGGAGTTTTGTGTGACATTATGTCCAATTTGCTCTTTTTCCTCCCTTTTTTTGTTTTGTTCCAATACACACAAAGGGAATAAACATGTGTATAGCAAAACATGTGTTACTGCAATACTTTTCTGTGAGAAATACTTGATTTTCTGGAAAAATGTCTGGGGTGCCAACAATTTCGGCCATGACTGTACCTGCAATTAATAATACTTAATTTCTGAAAAAAAGAACAAAAAATATGGGCTTGACCTTTAATATATTATACAGTAGTGACTAGTAGTCTGATGCAGGAGCAAAATCCTCATTCCCAGAGGAAGTGGAAATAAACTTATTCAAAATATAACATCCCGCGACCTTTCCCAACTATACAGCTTAAATATTGATCCCATTTTATCCACATCCAGAACCTTATTGGCAGCATGGGGTTCCCTCCCGCTTTCATACTTGGGTAGAGAGTTTCTCATTAAAATTACTTTGTTTCCCAAACTTCTCTACCCTTTACAAGTCCTACCTATACTTTTACGACCCCCAGATGTTCGATCATTTCACAGATTATACGCCTCATTCATATGGCAGGATAGGCGAGCCCGCATATCCCTTTCTGGCCTCCAACAGTCGCTCTCCCGTGGTGGAATCAATTTTCCAAATATTGCGGATTATAATTTGGCCGCCCTTTATCGCTACGTTTCAGACTGGTTGCGGGGTACTTCCCATTATGTTGATCGAGCGTTAGAGGAGGCCCGCCTCCTCTTTATTGGCTTTTCTTCACCAACACTCCCCGGCTATTCCCCCGTCTCTTCGGACCAATCCCTTATTGCACACCACCAAACGCGCTTGGATCCATGTCCACAAGCGCTTGCATTTATATTGGCAGACATCTCTATGGTTCCCCATTTTACATAATCCTAATTTTCAGCACGCATCCCCAGGTCCCATATTCAACACATTAGCTCAACGAGGTCTAACACAATTACTTAAGTTAAAATAACACAACATAGTGCTTAATGGACCTGGGTCCGTAAGAAAGTGGGATACACTTTAACACTCTAACACAATTACATCATTATGTGGCTGCGGTATCGAGACTGCCTTTCTCCTTCACGGCTTTAGGTAACATAATAGCCTCCCTCTCCTTAGACCCAGTTTTCTACCTGCAACTGCGTCAGTTTCTCCTTGCCCAGTTTGCTGATTTTACCCCTGCAGATTGGGCTAATCCTCTGATTCTCTATTATTCATAAGTTCAGTACCCCCCCTCTACCTCTAGTATTTATACACAGCTACAGGCTTCCTCATCGACGTCTACCACTTAGGTTGCAATTTCTAAATGGATCTCTCATTTCCCGATGCTTACCCCACAAGACTGTATTAAATCCATTTTGCAATCCAGATGACATATTCCCTTGGCTAATTACTGGGACATGTTATACAGAATTCTACACCGCGCCTACATGGCGCCAAATAGGATGGCCAGTGCTGGGTTGACACCTACCGCGGCATGCCTTAAATGTGGGCACTCCCCTGCCGACCTTTGGCACTGTTTATGGTTGTGCCCCAACATCCAGGTATTCTGGTACTCTATCCGTCTGTTTTTCTCTTGGGTCCTTCGAAACCGCTGCCCCTAATACTCCTGAATGGGCCATTTTTAACCACCTCACCCCCTCCTTCCCCCAACCCAAAAGTAATAAATTTTGGCTAGCTCTGCTAGCGGCTGCAGGCTTATCTGGCCTCCCTCTGTCCCGCCTCTCCCCCCTACAATCCATCCTGAACGCCTCCGCCAGGCTAATTCACCTCACCCGCCGCTCCGTCTCTGCCGCTCCCCTCTGCGAGTCCCTTCACTGGCTCCCCATCCACTGCAGAATTAAGTTCAAAATCCTTATCCTTACCTACAAAACCCTCACTAACTCAGCTCCCCACTACCTGTCCTCACTAATCACCAAATACACCCCAGCCCGCTCCCTAAGGTCAAACAGTGACCTGCGCCTAGCTTCTCCCCGCATCACCTCTTCCCATGATAGACTGCAGGATTTCTCACGCGCAGCCCCACTCTCTGGAACGCTCTCCCTCGTACTGTCAGACTTTCCCCTAACTTCTCTTCCTTCAAACGCTCCCTGAAAACATTCCTATTTAGGGAAGCCTACCACCCAACTCACTGACGCAACCATCAATCACTCTCAGCTTACAGTCCTCTCCTCCTGTTTCCAACCCCAACCCTCCCAGATTGTGAGTTCCTACGGGAATAGGGCCCTCATCTCCTCCTGTACTGTTTGTCAAATGTTGTTCAATGTATTGTAACCCTGTCTATACTGTGCTTACTGTACAGCGCTGCGGAATATGCTGGCGCTTTATAAATAAAGAATAATAATAATAATAATAAAAAGCCATTCTCTCACAGTGGATTTTCCCGACTCCGCCTACCTTTTGTATGGTTTATGACAGGGTTTATTCACTGTTTCTAATTGATAGGATAGAAACCTCCTTCCACCTGGCAGAATGGCATTCTTCCAGAATTGGTCACCCTTAATCACGACCCTACCTGATGATATAAAATACCTCCTGGTATTCTTTGCAAATGTTGAAATGTTCTCCCCCAATTCCTAATACACCCCCCGATCCTACATTATCCCATTTCCTGGCCTCCACTGATCCTACTCCCGCTGTACCTCAGTCTGATCCTGTAGGATACGACCCCACATGTCCTGCCCTGGCCTTGTCTCACTGACTGTTTGATCCCTAACCCTATGGTGTCCCCAGAGGAATGGATATCCCCCGTGTTCAGTGTGTTGTCATTTAGTTTAGTTAATCTTGTCTACTTTTAGGCTTCTGTTTTGCTTTAATACTGTTTCATATTTCTCTGTTTCTGTATGGCAATTGAACCATCAATAAATATATTTTGGAAAAAAATAATATATAACATCCATTCATAGCATAAAATAAAACGATAAAGGACAAAACACAACATAGAGCCTATAACAAGGGGAAGTAATATATATTACACATCTACTGAATGAGAGAATAGCCCAGTAATCCAAGTACAATATGTTAGGGATGTTACAGACTGCCAAATAAGTATATGCATGTGGAATCAGTGTATAGGATGTTGGTCTACGCAGTTGAGGCAATATGTTGCATCAAGGGTGTTTGTTGTGTCGTGCTCGATTTGATGAGATTAAAATATCTTCATTCTGGGCAGCCAAGGTGAGAGGACGCTGTGTGCAGGGGCTCGGTTCCGATATGGATGTTTGGGGGATTTTTTTGGCCCCCTTGGCTGTTTTTTCCCCCTTCTCACCTCGATCCTGTGAAGTTTGAAAGATTCCCCACTGTTCTGGTTGGCGAATCAGGATGAGTGCCCGACTTTAAGGCCGGTGTGTTACCGCTCCTCGGCTGGTGTATCAGGCCAGCGGCCATCTAGAGGCCTACTTCAGTGAGCCTGGTGGATCCTTGCCCCACCGCTTCTTTATCTCCCTGTGACATTTCCCTCCTGTTCGTAGGCCTGCTGCTGGCTGTGGGGATGGAGGGCCCACATCTCCCTGCCTCCATGGGCGTCCACATTGCTGGAGCGATCAGGGAGTATGAGGATTGGAGACGGGAAGGTCTCTTTCCCCCTCCCGATGACTCAGGGGCCATACTCTCCCGCCTAGCTGGAGGCCCAGCACTGCTGCTGGACAGTGGAACAGCGTCTCCTACCATAGGATGATGATGACCAGCTGCTGACCAGGAGGGAGATACGTCGCTTGCTGGCGGTGCTGCGGGATTTCCCCCCCCCTCTTCCCTTCTCAATTTCCCTTGGCTAGTTGAGACTTTTTATTACAGTTTTGCTGATTAAGATGGACCTTTTTGACCCTCCTTTTTTTTTTCCCGTTTCGGGTGTGCCATTATGGTAGCTGCCAAGCCTGGCCCTCGAGTGCCCTGGCCTCCTGACTATACCCTTCCATGCCCTGCTACTGTCCTTTGGACTCCTGGGAGAGAGCCAGGAAAGTCACATGCTTGGCCATAGCAGTCACTTCACCTTCCACCCTCCCCTCTTTTATTTTTTGGTCCCAGTGAACTTTTTCTCTTTCTTTTTTCCTCCTCCCCTTGTGCTTTTGAGACACCTATTGAGGACGTTTTTGTCTTTTTTGTTATTTTTCTTTGTTGTCTGGATGTCTTCTGGTTACTTTTGTTCCTGATTGCCTTTTGATGGCCCTTACTGCATGAGTTTATTATTTACTTCGTATGATGGCCCTGCGTGGCCCCACCATTGTCTGTTGTAGCAAAAGTTTTTCAAAATAAAAATTATTAATATTAAAAAAAATCTAATTCTATACCATGTCTGCCATTTTTGAAGATAGAGCCCCTTCCTTCATACTAAGAAATCATTTACAGGAGACACCGACCTCTAGAACCACATTGTATAATGCCTATTAGGCAATAGGTCAGTTGAACGGGTTTGGGCCGAAATCCCTACAACCAGGTTCCCTAATGCCAAAATCCCGATGGCCAACTTCCCTACACAGACAACTTCCCTACAGAGACAACTCCCTGACGGCCAACTTTCAGACATCCAAAATCCCCGCGGCTAGCACTAACCCTACTCCCTAACCCCCTAAACCTAACCCTAACCCCCTAAACCTAGCCCTAACCCTCTAAACCTAGCCCTAACCCCCCAAACCTAACCCTAACCCCCTAAATCTAGCCCTAACCCGCTAAACCTAGCCCTAACCCCCAACCCCCCTAAACCTAGCCCTAACCCCCTAAACCTAGCCCTAACTCTAACCCCTAACCTAACCCCCTAAACCTAGCCCTAACCCCCAACCCCCCTAAACCTAGCCCTAACCCCCTAAACCTAGCCCTAACCCCCCTAAACCTAGCCCTAACTCCCCTAAACCTAGCCCTAACTCCCTAAGGGTTAGGGTGTTAGTATTAGGGTTAGCCACTGGGATTATGGATGTCTGGAAGTTGGCCGTGTAGGGAACTTGATATGTCCGGCACTTGTTCTGTCTGGAAGTTGGCCGTTGGATGCTGGCATTAGGGAACCTGGCTGTAGGGATTTTGTCCGGCACCCCAGTTGTACATTTATACTGCTAATAGGAGAAAATACCTTGCCACTTAATAATACCTACCATATCTCTGCAGAAAAGAGTATTAGCTATACAGCCAACTGATAGCTAAATGCAAAAATCCAAGATTAGTAAAGTGGTAATAAATCATCTGAGTAAACGCAGACTTTGTGGGGGGGTTCTCTTGTCTTTGCAAAGGAGTTTGCCAGGGAAGTCCTCAGTATTTACAATCCCTTATCTGATCTGCTCCCTTGGGCAGAATGGAAACTTGATCAGGGTATCAAATGGATTGGGGAGGAGGGTGAGGAGCAAGCTCTTTGTATAGAATGCTCATCCAAAACTCAGGGGGCTACATTACAATCTTTCCGCTAAAACGGGAGCACAAGGGAGAAAAAACTGCGCCCGCAGTTTTCTCCCTAGTGCCCCCATTTTAATGGGAGATTACAATGCAGGCGCTTACGCCCCAGGATGCTCGTGGCAGCACTAAGCGCCGCCATGAGCATCCACTCGATGGAGTCCATAGGACTCCATTGAGTTTTCCCCTACCAGTCACATGACCTGCCAGATCTCGCCTCGGCAAAGTGATCTGTAGGGAGAGACTGGGGGACTTTTCCCCCCAGTCTCTCCCTCGGTTCCCGGCGACAGAGGAGGCGGACGGAGCCGCCGTCCTCGCCGCGGGATAGGAGGTGAGTATCTGACTATTTATTTATTTTTTTTGGCTGGTGCTAATGGGTTCTGCACCAGCAGAATATGTTAGCACTGAAAAATATTCAATTTGTTAAATATATATGTATGTATATACAATGGCGGGGGCTTATTTGAATTACTATTACAGATGGTGACAGGAAAGACATAGGGGGTATTTACAAAGCAGGGATAACTTGAAACAGTTCAAAATAAACTGTTGGCTAGTTGGGGGCAGGTAATTAGAGCTTCTCAACATTCTTGAACCCCCTCAACATATGTCATCTATCAGTTAAGCTATCAGTGAACCACAGGAAGTCACACACATTTGTTAAGTATTAGTCTTTCAAGAGAGAATCAAAGAATTTGAGAATCTGCTTCCCATGCAGACTTGAAACAAAACAATTTTGTTCTATAGGATATCGTATATCACGTGTGGTTCCTAAAACCAATAGTTTTAACTTTATAGTTAATAAGCAGGATGAATTTAGAGGAAAGTATGTATCATATAAAGGACAAGGTACCTTTTTTGTAGCCACCAATTCATTACCAACCAACATGAACATCTGGCATTGAAAACGCATTACCTCTAAAAAAGGAGTTTTGAGCTATGCAACAACTTGCAAAGAAGAACTTTAAGAAGAATTTCAAATAAGAAGAACTTTATATCTTGCCACAATTATTGCTGCTCTGAATTGGTCCTGTAACTTTTATTTTTATTCTACATACAGACTGCCAAGAATCGAAGTGTCGGATTATATAAATAAATATACAGCTTTCTACAAAAGCAATTTGTCTGTCTTCTTCTGTATCCTGCCATGAAAAGTATACATCAATATCTTTGGAAGAGACCCAGAAACAGGAATTCTTTCATAATGGTGGAGAATATAATCGGCACAGTTGAAAGAAAAAAAAGTTGGAAAAGATTCTGCAAGTATCAAAGAAGAAGAAAAGAAGTGTCCTGTCGCTATATGTTACTTGAGACAAAGCATCTGGAATCCATTCCAAAGACTTTGCACTACAGTACTACAGAATACATGGACTGCAAGCGTTTGTGAACTATAAAGGTGGAAAAATTTGTCTTGACGTATATTTCATTGTTCCTGGTACCAGCGGAAGAGGAAGAAGACAAAGAAATTGAAGGTTTCGAGGTCCTTTTTGTCCTTGCAGAATTCGGGTGTAATTCAGGAAAGCAAGAAGATTTAAAAGTCTAAGGGCTGCCTTCGCTCGCAACATACAACTCGGAGAACTGTCTCACAGATTTTGCGCTGTCAGAAGCAACAGAATTTCTGAAGGGTATGTGTCTTATGTGTGAATAGGAAAAAAAGTTACAGTAATTTCTCTTTTATATTGTTTGGTTTAAGTAAAATTGTTTTACTTGTGTTTAAACATGGAGTGGTTGCAAAAGATGTCAGGTGTAAAAAGATCTGTCTTTAAAAGGGGTTAATCTTGAAATTATTTGGGAGAATTGCTTCCTTACAATACTAGATGGTGTAAAAGAGATTGAAAAAAGTAATTCGTTTGAAAAGGAGAGTAAAAGAGTGGCATTATTAGCTAAATGTTTGCTAGAAACTAACAATTTATTGAATGATGGGAGTCAATTGAAAAAGACAAATAATTGTTATGCTTGTACTAAATCGAAGGAAAAAAGATATATGTTTTTAACACAATTGAAAGATGTTTGCGTTATTACAAGAAAAAAGGAATATTCCAGTAGCGTTAAATGAAATTTTAGCCACCAATTCATTACCAACCAACTTGAACATCTGGCATTGAAACGCGTTACCTCTGAAAAAGGAGTTTTGAGTTGTGCAACAATTTGCAAAGAAGAACTTTAAGAAGAATTTCAAATAAGAAGAACTTTATATCTTCCCACAATTATTGCTGCTCTGAATTGGTGCTGTAACTTTTATTTTTATTCTACATACAGACTGCTAAGAATCAAAGTGTTGGATTGTAGAAATTAATACACAGCTTCCTACAAAAGCAATTTGTCTGTCTTCTTCTGCATCCTGCCGTGAATAGTATACATCAATATCTTTGGAAGAGACCCAGAAACAGGAATTCTTTCAAGCACCAGGTCCAGGCTGTGGCTACCTTTTTGCTAACCACAGCTGGACGTTAATCAGCATTAGGACGTTGTAATCCTAATGCTGATTAACACTTTGCGCTCCCCATGTTAAGTATAGGGAGCGCAAAGTACAGTACCTTCGCGCCGAAAAGCGCAAGGTACAAAACGGTAAAGTGTTACTTAACCCGTTAGCGTTTTGATTGTAATATGCGGTGGCCACCAGGGCTAACGTTAATGCTCACACAGTTGAGCGCTAACGTTAGCACCAAGATTGTAATGTGGCCCAGGGTATTTCGGCAAAGACTTGGGGCTACAGTACAATCTTCACACTAAAACTGGAGCGCAAGGGAGAAAGGGAGAAAAACCTGCCTCGTGAGATCCGGCAGGTCGACGAAGTGATCTGCAGGGAGAGACTGGGGGACTTTTTCTCCCAGTCTCTCCCTCGGTTCCCAGCGATAGAGGAGGCGAACGAAGCCACGGTCCTCGCCATGGGACAGGAGGTGAGTATCTGGCAGTTAATTAAATTTTTTTGGGCTGGTGCTAACGGATTCTGCACCAGTGGAATCTGTTAGCACCAAGTCCAGGCTGTTGTTAACTTTTTGATAACCACAGCTGGACGATAATCAGCATTAGAACTTTGTAATCCTAACGCTGATTAACACTTTGCGCTCCCCATGTTAAGTATAGGGAGTGCAAAGTACAGTAACCTTGCGCTGAAATGCGCAGGGTACCAAATAGTAACGGTTACTTAACCCGTTAGCGTTTGGAATGTAATGTGCGGTAGCCACCGGGGCTAACATTAATGCTCATGCAGGTGAGTGTCAACTTCAGCACCAGGATTGTAACATGGCCCTTGGAGTGGGTAACATCCAAGAACCTTCTGGGACATTTGAAATCTGGAAATACCCGTGGAAGTTGCCTAATCAAGTTAGGTTTTCTATGTAAGTCCCATTTTATTTCAAGAACTGTATTTGCATGTTTTCTCATATTTTGTATGTCTTGTTTTTGTGATATAGGCACTGTGTAAAGTTTGTATTTTTATATTTTTCCATTAAAACCCAGTACTGTCTCTGCTCTATTCATGCTTCTCGGATAGAATTGCTTGGTTTATCCTTACTGTAGTATATAACATTTGGTAGAGATATTATTAGCTGTATTTAGTTTGGCTCCTGGATTGGGGGTGGTATACAGCTAGTGGGGTTTCGAAAGTGCACTATGACTTTCGTGGTGGCAGCGTATATTCAGAAGGGTGTGTATGGCTTAAGGGGGTTAGGTTGGCATAACTTGGGGCCCTGAGAGTGGGTAGAGTTAGTAAGTCCAGAGGCTTGGAGCTGTAACCCCGTGGTACAGTCTCCTTCTGCACGTGACGACAGCTTAGGTAGCTTTCTGTCGTGACACCTTCCCTGAAAACTGGGAGACAACCCCATTGCATCCAATCAGCTGCTTAACTTTGGTTCCCAGATGGACCTGTTAGAGATCTTTGATGATACAAGCCTATCAAAGCATCATATATATTACCAAGATGATATCTCCGTGGTTTCAAAGCATCAATCCAACTCTCCCATCTTGTTTCACTCAATGTCTTAACAGTTATGCTTAAGTCGGAAGTATGGGTAATTAGAACTTGCCAATGCTTAGTTGACGTAGAGAAATAATTATAGATCTGTTGGACCAACCTGAAAAAAGGAGTTGCTTCCATACAACACCTAGCAGCATCATTGACTACCAAGTTTAAAGAATGTACATTAGACATGTGCATTAGTTTTAGTACTAAAACGATTTAGTCCGAATTTTGGGATAATTTAGTTTTCATATGACTCAAGAGATACGAAACTGCTCAGTACAAAAAACGAAAGAAACTAAAATAAAATGCAATACATTTTAGTTTCAGTCCTTTTTGTGATATTACATTGAGAGTGAAGGAGACCAGCAATGAAGAACGCAACATTGCAAAGCTACACAAAAGGTTTGTATGCGTAATCCTTCCCGACCCCTACCTGAAAATCTGACAGTGATAGAGCTCCAGAATACTCACTCGCAGCACAGACAGCCAGCATAGGAGAGGAAACCTTTACTTAACCCTTGCATGTCTATGAGGCAGACAAGGTGATAAAAGCAGCTGGAGAAGGAAAATATTCAAATAAATCACACTGAAAGCTAATGACAGAGGAGGGCTGGATAGTAAAAACCCCTTTATAACAAGCAGCGCTGGGAGATGAGAGGGACTTTATAACGCATGTGTCCCCTCCCGCTCTGCATAATAGGGGCTTAGGTCTGATACATTTTATATTATCCAGGACCAGGAGCACTATCCCCCTTTCCTCATCTATTATACAAATTTTATATAAAGTCCCTCTCCTCTACCAGTGCTGCTTGTTATAAAGTTTATTTTTACATCTGATACATTTAGTATCCAGCTCTCACAGTTACTCTGACATTATGAGCCTTCAGTGTGATTTGAATGTTTTCCCTGGATTTAAAATGCTTTATTTTATTATAAAAAATAAATTTGCACCAGTCATCTCTTCTCTGAGCTTTCAGATTGATTTACATTAATATTTTCCCTCTCCCCTGCTTTCATATTCCTGTGTCTCCCCCTCACAGAGATGCAAAGTTTAAGTAAAAGTTCCCTCTCCTGTGCTGGATAAGCATTACATTCCGAAGTTCTGCACCCTCCACATGCCAATGCAGTAGGATGTTCTATACAGAGAGGGGCATTAATTAATGCAGGAGGATGTGCTATACGTTATACAGAGAAAGGTATAAATTGGGGAGGATGTTCTATAGAGAGAGGGACATTAATTAATTCAGGAGGATGTTCTATACACTATACAGAGAGGGGTATTAATTAATGCAGGTGGATGTTGTATATACTA
Source organism: Leptobrachium leishanense (assembly GCA_009667805.1). Classification (NCBI taxonomy): domain Eukaryota; kingdom Metazoa; phylum Chordata; class Amphibia; order Anura; family Megophryidae; genus Leptobrachium; species Leptobrachium leishanense. The sequence continues at coordinate 94,260,125 of CM019070.1, read as the reverse complement.
TACAGAGAGGGGTATTAATTAATGCAGGAGGATGTTATCTACATTATACAGAGAGGGGTATTAATGCAGGAGGATGTTCTATACATTATACACAGAGGAGCTTTTTTTTTTTTTAGCCCTTTAAATCCAGTGGCTGTGAGCGCCGAGATCGGCTGCTTGTTATATTATTTCTCAGTACAATGTATCAGGCTCAGCTGTTACAGTAACTGACTCTAACAGCGCTCAGAGTTTCAGTAAAACAAGGAAATAATATTGTTCTAAACTCTTATATATAGAAATATTATTTACTAGTTTTACTGAAACTCTGAGCGCTGTGATGAGCAGCAGTTAGTTACTGTAACAGTTTTGCCTGACACATTGTGCTGAAAGTGAGAGATACTGTAACAAGCAGCGATCTCAGCCCTCTGAGGAGCCACTACAATAGTAATTGTATCCACTGGTTTTCGGATGAATGAAATTAGTTTTCATACTAAAGAACTAAAAACGAATTTCTTTAGCAACTAAATAAATTGCATTTTAGGACTAAACCATTAAGTGTCTAATGTGTCTAACCATGTCTAATGTACATTGCAGGGCACAAAAAAGGCAGGTGGGTTTAACCACTTGAATGCTAAGGACGCGCTCAGCGCGTCCTCAGCATTCCCGCTGGTATGCGGAGGACGCGCTGAGCGCGTCCTCGCATCGGGGTCAGCGTTCGGCCGGGTTCCGGCCGATCGCTGGCCCCTCCGGTGCGGGCTGACATCCTGGATGTCAGCCCGGCATCCGGACCAGCAGCCGCCAACATTAGGTGTCATCGCGGGGGCGCGATGACACCTAATTCAGGCGCCCCCCCCGCATGTGCGGAGGAGGCGCCTGAAAGGGAGGGGGGGGAGGTCCTTCGGACCTCTCTCCCTCCCGATCGGCGGTGCACAGGGGCTTAACCCAGGCATCATTTGGAAGGGCACAGCCTGCCCTTCCAAATGATGCCTGGCATTAACCCCTGGGGAGCTGGATCGCAAATCGGCGCTGAAAAGCGCCGATTCGCGATCCTTCCCGGGAGCTGGCCGACATCTTGGATGTCGGCCAAGCTTCCGGGAACTCCCCCAGAGGACTGGCGTCATCGTGCGTAGCACGATGACGCCAGTCCTACAGTTAACCCCTAACTGCCACCAAGTGTGGAGATAGGGAGTTCCAATGAACTCCCTATCTCCCGATCCGTGGCAGCTAGGGGTTAAATTTTGGTATCGTTGGATCGGCCAGAGCATGGCCGTTCCAACGATACCAAACATGAAAAAAAAAAAAGAAAAATAAAAATAAAAAAAATTAAAAAAAAAAATTAAAAAAAAAAATAAACACTTTTTTTTTATTTTTTTTGGTTTGTTAGTGTAGCAATATTGTTCCCATTTCAATTATAATGTGAACAATGATGCTGCACTAACGATTTTTGTATGCGGTGCGTTTGTTAAAAATAGTGTCATTTTCCCCAAAAAAAAATGTAACGAGACCCCATCTCTAATTTTTTTAACAAGCGCACCCCATACAAAATATAACCGCAATTGCTCGCATGTTAAAATGTGAAAAAAAACACTTTACACATTGTAAATTATTGAAAATACATATTTTATTGCATTTTTTGTTATAATATACAGACATGACATAACGTATACATATAATAATGACATATTATGAATCTACCGAGTCTGACGGAAAGAACGATATATAATATGTCGGTGTCATATACTAAAATAAGCCTTAAAAACACGTTTAAACATGATGCGCAAAACAGGTAAAAAATGACCTCAGCACAGGGGCGGGAAAAGCCTCAGCAGCGAAAGGGTTAAGTCAGGATTCTATTTTGTGCTTTATTTTGTTTGCCTTTCATGTTACTCCCATTGTCATACCCTTGACCATGCAGATTTTCAATTGACAATCCAATTTGTTCCAGCTGCCCAAGAAGGGTTTCGGCTATAAAGTCAGATGTCTCCTGTAGTAGAATAAATCCCAAGACATGTACTTTTATGGTAATTCTTTCAGTTTCATCATCTGATGTTTTGCTTACATCGACAAAACTTACAATCACTGTCAATTTGGACACAGATTAAACTACACAAAAAATAAAAATTAAATAACGTGGCGCTGAGATAGTCTATTTGATTGGGTTGTGTCATGTTCCACATTTCCAGCCCTGTCCCCCTGTATATGTGATATCCAGTTCATGACTTGATTTATAGAAACTTGGGTGTTCTACAGTCGGCGCCTGTCTCAGGGATTAAAACGGATAGGGTGTTGTGCTGCTGCCTTCCTAGGATAAGATGGTAGTGCCTAGGTCTACCTGGATATATGTAAAGAAAGGATGGGGTGATCCTGGATGGGCGCTGCACTTTGTAGTTTCCCTGTCTGGGGAAATGGAAATATATGTGCTTGAGTGCTTTTACGTACTCTAGCTAGGGATAACACATGGGATGTTGTATGCTGCACTTGCCGCTTTAGATACACTTTCAAAGTAATGCAAGTGTTCTGAGTACGCTTATTCAGAGTAAATGCAATTTATATAACACGTATTATTCATACAGGGTACATAGACTGTGCATCAATTCGAAATTGATAGGTGCGTTGTCGTTCTCACACTGGATTTGGTGTGAAACACATGGAAAAAATATGGAAAATAAAAAAGGAAAGAAGAAAACATGGGATATATCTTATTCAGAATGTCTGTGGAAATAAAGTCGTTTAAAAATTCTCAATCTATGTTGTGCCTCCTGCTGATTAAGAGAAGCACTGTTAACAAGGTTTGTGTTTAGCCCAGCGTCTGGAAGAAGTACATTCATTCTTTGTCCTCTGCTGCCACCTTGTGGTCAAAAGGTGGTATCCGGATAGGATAAAGGAAATGAAAAGGGGGGAGTTTAACTCTCTTCTTTCTTCTGCTTGAACGGAACCTTAAGGAAAAAGGGGTAGAAACACCGGATGGTGTTTTATCGTTGGAGTAATATGATATAAGATAGAAACGTGGTACACTCACATGGTCCTGAGCCGGTATAATAACCACGCTCACTCGATAATGCCCTTCTAGCCCGTAAAAGCGGCCAGATTCCCTTCTTTCCTGCTGCTGTTCAGTTCCTTGCCTCGGGTTCCTTATTACCTCTGTTGGGCTGGAGTCCTTGCGGGTGTTATAGCTGGATCCTGCCTGGTGGAGGAATAAACCGGGCTTCCAAAAGAATCAGGATGCAGGGTGATGGGAATAAAGGTTTTTAATGAACAAATTAAAATAACAGTATAAATAAAAAAAGTCTAGCAACTTGGTAAAAAAAGGTCTGATGGGGGGGTCCAGGACGCGTTTCGCCAATAAAGTGTGGCCTCTTCAGCTGTTATATTTATACTGTTATTTTAATTTGTTCATAAAACCTTTTATCCCATCACCCTGCATCCTGATTCTTTTGGAAGCCCGTTTATTCCTCCACCAGGCAGGATCCAGCTATAACACCCGCAAGACTCCAGCCCAACAGAGGTAATAAGGAACCCGAGGCAAGGAACTGAACAGCAGCAGGAAAGAAGGGAATCTGGCCGCCTTTACGGGCTAGAAGGGCATTATCGAGTGAGCGTGGTTATTATACCGGCTCAGGACCATGTGAGTGTACCACGTTTCTATCTTATATCATATTACTCCAACGATAAAACACCATCCGGTGTTTCTACCCCTTTTTCCTTAAGGTTCGTTCAAGCAGAAGAAAGAAGAGAGTTAAACTCCCCCTATTTCATTTCCTTTGTCCCATCCGGATACCACCTTTTGACCACAAGGTGGCAGCAGAGGACAAAGAATGAATGTACTTCTTCCAGACGCTGGGCTAAACACAAAACCTTGTTAACAGTGCTTCTCTTAATCAGCAGGAGGCACAACATAGAATTTGTAAACGACTTTATTTCCACAGACATTCTAAATAAGATATATCCCATGTTTTTTTTTTTCTTTCCATTTTATTTTCCATATATATATTTTTTCCATGTGTTTCACACCAAATCCAGTGTGAGAACGACAACGCACCTATCAATTTCGAATTGATGCACAGTCTATGTACCCTGTATGAATAATACGTGTTATATAAATTGCATTTACTCTGAATAAGCGTACTCAGAACACTTGCATTACTTTGAAAGTGTATCTAAAGCGGCAAGTGCAGCATACAACATCCCATGTGTTATCCCTAGCTAGAGTACGTAAAAGCACTCAAGCACATATATTTCCATTTCCCCAGACAGGGAAACTACAAAGTGCAGCGCCCATCCAGGATCACCCCATCCTTTCTTTACATGACTTGATTTATGTTGCCTTTCCTGGGTTTCAGCCCAGGGTTTAATTGTTTTACTCTCTCAGCTCACCTGTCTGCCATGTCTAATGCGGGTGAACCTGCGCAAACCCTTTGCGATCGTACTGTACTAAGCGCGTCCTACAATTAACATTGTGAGCACAAATGCGTTTGTGTGCTGGTACGCGGATGGTATTACAATATATGCGCAGCAGGGATGCACCGATACTAATATCAGTGCCGATACTGCCGATTTGCACAAGTACTTAGTACTCGTGCAAATGGCCCGATACTCCCCCCCCCCCGATACCGGAAGCCATCGCTGGGCCGGTTTTCCGGTATCCGCAGGGCTGGGGAAGGTGGCCGCGTGCATGAAAAGCCCGCGGCCAGCGTTCCCCTCGGCGGCTGCGGTACTCACCTGCTTCCGGAAGTCCGGGTTGCGCTGCTGTGGCGCGATCACTTGGCCGCCGGTGCTTCTGTGATGCTGCCTCCAGCCGAGAGGCTGCTGGAGGCAGTGTCACAGAAGCGCCGGCGGCCACGTGATCGCGTCACAGCAGCGCGAACCGGACCTCCGGAAGCAGGTGAGTATCACTGCCGCTGGAGGGGAACGCTGGCTGCGTGCTTTTCATGCACGTGGCCAGCGTTCGATGGGGGCATATCCATGAGAGCTGGGGCATATCCATGTGAGCTGGGGGCAAATCCGTGAGAGCTGGGGCAAATCCATGAGAGCTGGGGCAAATCCATGTGAGCTGGGGGCAAATCTGTGTGAGCTGGGGGCAAATCCATGAGAGCTGGGGGCAAATCCATGAGAGCTGGGGCATATCCATGTGAGCTGGGGGCAAATCCATGAGAGCTGGGGGCAAATCCATGAGAGCTGCAGCATATCCATGTGAGCTGGGGGCAAATCCATGAGAGCTGGGGCATATCCATGAGAGCTGGGGGCATATCCATGACAGCTGGGTCAAATCCATGAGAGCTGGGGGCAATATCCATGACAGCTGGGGCAAATCCATGAGAGCTGGGGCATATCCATGAGAGCTGGGGGCAAATCCATGAGAGCTGGGGCATATCCATGAGAGTTGGGGCATATCCATGAGAGCTGGGGGCAAATCCATGAGAGCTGGGGGCAATATCCATGAGAGCTGGGGGCATATCCATGAGAGCTGGGGGCAAATCCATGAGAGCTGGGGGCAAATCCATGAGAGCTGGGGGCATATCCATGAGAGCTGGGGGCAAATCCATGAGAGCTGGGGCATATCCATGAGAGCTGGGGGCAAATCCAAGAGAGCTGGGGGCAATATCCATGAGAGCTGGGGGCAAAGCCATGAGAGTTGGGGCAAATCCATGAGAGCTGGGGCATATCCATGAGAGCTGGGGGCAAATCCATGAGAGCTGAGGGCAATATCCATGAGAGCTGGGGGCAAATCCATGAGATCTGGGGCATATCCATGAGAGCTGGGGCAAATCCATGAGAGCTGGGGCATATCCATGAGAGCTGGGGCATATCCATGAGAGCTGGGGACAAATCCATGAGAACTGGGGGCAATATCCATGAGAGCTGGGGGCAAATCCATGAGAGCTGGGGGCATATCCATGAGAGCTGGGGGCATATCCATGCGAGCTGGGGGCAATCTCCATGTGAGCTGGGGGCAATCTCCATGTGAGCTGGGGGCATTCTGTATTTTTATATATATATCTCGGGGGGATATATACATGTGAGCTGGGGGCATTTTTATATGAGGTCTGTTCTTATTGGAAAGCGGTCACATGACATAAAATAAAAGTATCGGTACTCGGTATCGGTAGGTACTTTTTAAAAAGTATCGGTACTCGTACTCGGTTTTAAAAAAGTGGTATCGGTGAATTCCCTAATGCGCAGGATTTAACGCATAGCCTTTGCGCATAATTTTAGCAACTCCTAAAAGCTGTTGTTAATGGCAAATTTGAACGACCTGTCCGAACCCAAATACACCAGCCAAACAAAAAAACGCAGCAAAGTATAGTTACACATTCTACTCATACCAAACCAATAAAATGGAGTAGTTGTGTGTGCATTTATTATTGCTGCAGCATATACTGTATACTCGGATTGACTTTGGCAGGCGCAAAAACTTAACGTTGCTGTGCGCGCCGTTTTACACGTGTTATTGCTCGACGGATGAAAAAATGCACAAGGATTGTAATTCCAGCGTGGATTTACGTGCGTTAACGTTTAATGCTTGACACAGAAATTCACACGTTGTGCGAGCGTTTTAACACGAATATTGTAATAGGGCCCAAAAATACGAAAATCTTTTATGGTGCAGATATTTAGCAATGCATTTTTATTGGAGCCCGGATCCTCAACAATAGCCCCACGCTGAACACTCATTGCGTCTCTGGATTGGAATCTCTACAGAGACGGAGACGGACTGTCCCCTCTAGGTTCGGGCCTCCAATCTTTGTTCTACAACCCGAAGTTCCCTAAGGGTAATCCCCCTAGGGCGTTCGGTTGGTGGCTCCGATCTGATATCACTTAAATACACAACCTTCTATTGCAGGGTCGTCCGGTCACGCTTGGATATCTAAGGGAGTCGAGAGATATCCCCTTCGGAGACATTCAGAGCCCTCCAACTGTTGCATTTTGTATGGGGAACTATTAGAGAGATGCCAGACAGAAGACTAACCCTTTACGAGACCTGCTGTCATCGGTCGCATAGAGGGCGGGGCATGATATCTGCACTTTATTCCCACATTCTTGACGTGACCTTCCCGCAGGAGGCACCTTACGTGGCACGATGGGAGGCTGACCTAGGGGACTCTCTAGGCGACGACGAGTGGGCGGACATTATTGACAGGACCTCCCGGGTTACAATCTGCACAGCGGTTCGCCAGAATTGTTACAAGGTCATGGTGAGGTAGTATATACCCCGCACCGCCTCGCCAAGATGAGTCAAGAGGCGTTGTCGACCTGTTTCAGGGGATGCGGTGCTGAGGGGACGTATCTGCATGCTTGGTGGGATTGCGACATGGTCAGACGTATTTGGACGGAAGCGTTTGGAGATCTGAGCAGGGCACTAGGGATACACTTACGTCCAGACCCCTGGATGGCGCTCCTTAACCGCCCGCACCCCGAGGCACGCCTCACACGTGGCGAGCATTCTCTGGTCTCTAGGGTGTGCGCAGCAGTACGCATCAGGTTGGCTAAGACCTGGAAGTGCCCTCCTCCCCTGCGCCAGATGATAGAGGCCAAAATTTGGCACATGGTTACGATGGAACGCCCAAAGGCAGTAGTACTCGATAGAATGCTTCACTTTGAGACGGTTTGGTCGCCCTGGTTGGCGACGTTTGCTTCCCCGGCCTCCGCATGAATTGCCTTCTCAGGTTAGGGGAGGATCCAGTGAGGACGGGCCTGCTGTTTCCCCCCCACGTTCCCCCTTTTTTGTTGTTGTTTGTTTTCTCTCATTTCACTCTTTCCCTCCTCTTTTCCTTCTCCTCCCTCCTTTTCACCCCCCCTTTCTTCGTTTTTTTTTTTCTCTCTAGTACCTGTTGTTAGCACCTACCTGGGGGTTTTATTTCCCTAATGACAGAAAGCCAAGCAAAGGCTGTTTCTTTTTTTCAGTTTCCCCATCTTTCGGCACTAGATGCTGTAGCGACGTCTGCGCCTTATTATTTGAATTAGAGAAAAAAAATGAGGGAGTTGTTCGATCTGACCGTTGTTCCATGTATCTTTATGACGGGTCTATCGGCTGGCAATTGTAACACATATGAAATGAGACTCTACTGTTACTTCTCTTTTCTGTACTGTTTACTGCCCTTCAATAAAACTTGTTGGGCAGTATTACAAAGCTGGTGCTTACTTAACCAGGGCTGTTGTAAACTTCATAACTCCATAGACTATAAAGGCTCTGGTAAGTTTACAACAGCTCTGGTTAAGTTAGCACCAGCTTTGTAATACTGCAAGTTGAATTTTTAAAAAAAAGTGTGGGGGGCGTGGCCGGCCGCGTGGGGGAACAGACGTGTCTAAGCTGAGTTCTGTCTGAAGCTGCTGTAAACAGTGGTTTTCGACCCGATTTTCTTCAAAATTGCCCTCTGGGGTAGTCCCTGCGTGGCAGGCCATCGGGAGGAGTGCTCTGGAGTCAATTAGGTCCCCCCCTCCAGAGCCCAGCGGAGATTGGGGCCTTGTTTCCCGGAGAGAGAACTTACCCGGTGGCCATTTTGAGACCTAACTCCCCGTGCTAAACCGGGACAACTCTTGCTTCTCCTACCTCCCTCTGTGGAATGGCACTACCCAAGTGACCGACGGTCGCGGGCTTTGAGGATAGAGGGCCCCCGCCCTCTGAACGCGGCTGTTATCCCAGTGGCGGTGTTGGCGGAGAAGTGCCCAGACAGGAGGCATCTGACGTGCACCTCCCCGGTAGAGACATGGAGCTGGAGGCCTGGGGGTGCCCGTCACTGTGCGGCTTCCGGAGCAGATCGGCAGGCATATGTGATGGCTGGGGTCCGAGAAGGGAGGCCCTAGTTACGATCCGGATTGGAGAGGACCCCACCTGTCAGACGTGAGGGACGTTTTCCTGTCCTTGCAGCGGATCAGGATGCTGGATACACGTGGGAGTCACCCGCGCAGCGGACCTTGGAGGAGGCCCCTGAGGCGTTCAATGCTGGTTCCTTGGTGCAGTCCGGAGAGATATGGCTGTCTGGAGTGGAGGTTTGCTCCGGTGGGGGGCTGTGGCGCAAGCCGTGGTCCCGCTGCATGACCCTGGCTGGATATTCCTGGGGCCGGCTGGTGCGAGGGGACTTTTGTGAGAGGAGGGTACCCGCTACAGCGGCCCGCCGGGCCATGCGGTTGGAGACGGACTGAGATGGACTATCCCACTCCGATGCACCCCCGTCTCAATGCCTGTCTTTTTTTCCTACCCCCCTTGCATTTCTACCCGCTGAGTTGTTTTCGTTTTTCCTTGTTGCCCCTTGGCTGACTTTTGGACTATTCTTTGAGGACACTTTGTTTTTTTTTTATCCCCCCCCCCTCATTGTGCTTACCCCTGATTTTCAGAGACACTCTTTTTGCTGACTTTTTTCCCTTTTTTTTGCCGAGACCCCCCCATTCGGGGATTTTTTTGACCCCCCCTTTATTTGAACCCCCTATCTCCCGATCCGTGGCAGCTAGGGGTTAAAGTTTGGTACTGTTGGATCGGCCAGAGCATGGCCATTCCAACAATACCAAACACGACTGTGAAAAAAGTTTTTTTTTTAAAAAAATTAAAAATAAAAATAAAAAAATATTTAAAAATAAAATTATAAAAAATAAAATAAACAAGTTTTTTTTTTTGGTTTGTTAATGCAGCAATATTGTTCCCATTTCAATTATAATGTGAACAATGATGCTGCACTAACGATTTTTGGATGCGGTGCGTTTGTTAAAAATCGCGTAATTTCCCCCAAAAAAAAATGTAACGAGACCCCATCTCTAATTTTTTAACAAGCACACCCCATACAAAATATAACCACAATTGCTCGCATGTTAAAATGTGAAAAAAATACACTTTACACGTTGTAAATTATTGAAAATTCATATTTTATTGCATTTTTTGTTATAATATACAGACAGGTCATGACGTATACATATAATAATGACATATTATGAATCTGCCAAGTCTGACGGAAAGAACAATATATAATATGTCTGGGTCATATACTAAAATAAGCCTTCAAAACGCATTTAAACATGATGAGCAAAACCGGTAAATATGACCTCAGCACAGAGGCGTGAAACGCCTCAGCAGCGAAAGGGTTAAGTACCAGACATGAAGGAACCTAAAATGTCTTTGTGTGATAAATGCCGAGCTAAGTGCTAAGACCTGTCATAATTAAATTTATTGGTCTGTTTTAAGTCTTTAAAACAAAAAGATATTTTGTCTTTTGGGTATAGGAATATAAGAGTTAATATCTTTGTAAGGTAATATATTCACAAAATATATGTTTATAATCAAGGTATATTTTATATATTTACAGTAGAAATTATATGCTCCAATAAATATTGTATGATTATATAATTGGAAAATAGTATAATTATTGAAGAATAGACTCTGTTGAGTTAACTAGAAAACAATTCAACTGATAAAGACTCAGTAAAAACTTAGAAAGGAGTAAGGGATATAAATTTGATATGACATGTAGAGACATAATGTCTATACATTGGGAGAGAGAGGGTCTTTGTTAAGTCAGATTGACCTTTGACACGAGATAAAACATATTAAAAAGAAATGGTGGAATTAATTGAGAAGTGCAATGCTGCCCTCTAGAGGATAGTAAATATTATATTTGATATACCAAAAATATTGCTAGTGACGTCAAATTGACTATAATTGAAGCAGCAATGTTGGTTGCAAATCAGTCCGAGATTCCGACATTCTGAGACTCACACCACAATGCATGCAGATTCCAGGACATGAGGCACTCAAGACTCTCACCAAATCTCTGACTCTCACCAAATCTCTGACTCACATGCATTGATTATCTGATATCGATTGTCTTCACATATTCCAAAATATTACATCAGGAATTCCAAGGCAGATTTATTAAAATCCAGATTGGAGAGGTAATGTATGAGAGCTATTTAAATTAAGGAATTAATGTAATTATATATATTTGTGATATTCTTGCAACATAGACTGAGATTTCTCAGATTCTTGGTAGCTCCAAAAATCTAAGTATTTCTATTCTGCAGATAGAAATATGAGGAAGTGGACATAAGGATTAATCCTAAAAGAAATTGTTGTAAGATTGATACCAATATATATATTGAATTTGGAAATTACTGTGATTGAAATTAATAAGCAAGGAATTATATAACTAGAAATAAAAAGCAAAAGATTAGAAGTTTAATTCTCGAGATTAGGGGAGGATTCACTAAATAAGTTTTATTACTTATCATTAAATAAACTCATCTTTTGTTGATCCATGTAGTATAGAGATATATATTTACAGTTGTGTTCAAAATTATTCAACCCCCAATGCTGTAAAGGGTTTTAGGGAATTTAGTGTACATTTGTAATTGTATTCAGAATGAAATCCTACAAGGACTTTTTAAAGAACCATATGCAACTAAAATGACATCAATTGGTTTTGTAATACAGTAGTAAATGTTTCTTTTGTGAATTCTTCATTGACACAATTATTCAACCCCTTAAAGACTACCACTCTGAAGAACAGAGGTTCATTCAAGTGTTTTCAATCAGGTATTAAAAACACCTGTGGATGTCACGGAGCAGCAATAAAGCATAATAAGCACCAATTAGGCAGCTTTAAAATGACTGTGATACTCAGCTCCTTCTAGACATTTACTGGTGTGGTTACAAACATGGTGAAGTCAAGAGAATGGTCCAGGAAGACAAGACAAGAGGTGATTACTCTTCACAGGAAGGGCAATGGCTATAAGAAGATTGCAAAGATGTTAAACATACCAAGAGAGACCATAGGAAGCATCATTCGCAAATTCAAGGCAAAGGGCACTGTTGAAACGCTACCTGGTCGTGGCAGAAAGAAGATGCGGACTTCGACTGCTGTGCACTACCTGAAGCGTAGAGTGGAGAAAAGTCCCTGTGTGACTGCTGAGGAACTGAGAAAAGATTTGTCAGATGTGGGTACTGAAGTTTCAGCTCAGACAATACAGCGCACACTGCGTAATGAAGGCCTCCATGCCAGAACTCCCAGGCGCACCCCCTTGCTGTCTCCAAAGAATAAGAAGAGTCGACTGCAGTATGCCAAAAGTCATGTGGACAAACCACAGAAGTTTTGGGATAGTGTTCTGTGGACTGATGAAACAAAATTAGAACTGTTTGGGCCCATGGATCAATGCTATGTTTGGAGGATGAAGAACACGGCCTATGAAGAAAAGAACACCTTGCCTACTGTGAAGCATGGTGGGGGGTCAATCATGCATTGGGGCTGTTTTGCTTCTGCAGCTACAGGGAAGCTTCAGCGTGTGCAAGGTACCATGAATTCTCTTCAGTACCAGGAGATATTGGATGACAATGTGATGCAGTCCGTCACAAACCTGAGGCTTGGGAGACGTTAGACCTTTCAACAGGACAATGATCCCAAGTATACCTCCAAGTCCACTAGAGCATGGTTGCAGATTAAAGGCTGGAACATTTTGGAGTGGCCATCGCAATCACCTGACTTAAATCCGATTGAGAACCTCTGGTGGGACTTAAAGAAAGCAGTTGCAGTGCGCAAGCCTAAGAATGTGACTGAACTGTAGGCTTTTGCCCATGACGAATGCACGAAGATACCCGTAGATCGCTGCAAGACACTTGTGTCAAGCTATGCTTCACGTTTAAAAGCTGTTATAACTGTAAAAGGATGTTGTACTAAGTACTAAGATTGAATGTCACTTGGGGTTGAATAAAACTGATAATGATGTGAGCACAGAAAAGACATTTGTGGTTATTTCATTATAAATGTTATGTTATATTTGTCTGACCTACACGTGCCTCTTTGATTTAATTGTAAGCAAGATGACTGAATGATCAAAATCAATGTCAAACTGGCCAAAACACTCAATTTCAGTGGGGGTTGAATAATTTTGAACACAACTGTATATCTATAAGATCTAGATGTTAAACATTGTATGCTGGGAAATGCATGTTTTATTAAGCAGAAATGTTTATTAACCATTTGTGTATTAGTTACTAACTGATAAGGTAAATGATATTAATCATATATGCAGTGACTAACAGGAGATACATATATTGTGAAGCTAGTTTTTATATGCTGATGGATTGTGGTTTATAAATTTTTGTTTATGATATGAGATTTTAAACTTTTTTGTATACGTAATAAATATATATATATGTTTTTATCCGATTATTGATTATTGCATTTTTCAAAGCAAAACACAGACAATTAAAAGAATTTAGGAGAATTTCTAGGAAATATAAACGATTGATATCTGTGTCTCGTATAAATTTCTTATGAAATAATAATCCCAGACATATTGGAGGCTTGGTTGATAAATCCAATATATAACGTGTTGTATTCACGTGCAGAGATTATATCCGACATATTGGAGGCTATTGTTGAGATTGTAGTTTTTGTTTGGAATATAATTGTCAGTATTGTCTGATTAGACAGAGATGAAATATATATATATATTTTGACTCCTTGTTGTATCTTGACTTGTGGTTTTACGGTTGTCTACTAAACAGTGTAAAAATGTCAGAGTCAGAATCTGAGACTCAGGAAGATGTAGAGATACATGCAGATCAAATAGTATTGATAGATGTTATGTCTTACCTAAAGGACAAGTTACACATCACAGACGATTTATTTGATTGGATAAAGGAATTGAAATCAAATGTTTCTAGTTATGCTGTTTCAATCTGGTCAGATCACTCAAATTTTCTTGAGTGTTTGCGAAAGATAAGTGCAGCCACAAATAAAAAAGACAAAGAGATTTTTGTTTTAAAAATTGTGCCTGAATGCATATACTTGATCGCAGAAATGAACAAGAGATTGAATGATGACAAAGAGACCAGAGACAGCTTAGAAAATAAAAATTGTGACTTGCATGATACCGTAAATAAATTAAAAGTTGATTCAGAACAAATGATAATGGAGTTGAAAGTGTGTGCAAAAGAGAAAGATCAATGGCAAGATGAGAGTGATCAATTATCCAAATTAAATAAGGAATTGAATGCAAAATTGGCGAGAATGAAACGCGAACATGAGAAATTCACTGATGAGCTACGTCAGGTTGAAACTGATGTTCGAAGGGTTAAAACTCCATCCTTAGAGAAGTTCCCTTTGAAAGCTTTGAGCTATAACTCATCACTGATTAGGCCTGGTGACAGATCGTTGCAGAGCAAGAGTGAATGTGAAACTAAATCTCATGATGAAAAAAGAGCGAAGCCTCTTACACAGGAGTATTTCAAATCACATCACACTAGCCAGCCACAGCCTATTAAGAAATCTCATAAAGTACAGGATTTAACGAAAATTATCCATTTCTTAAAAAACTCAGTAGGTATCTGGGATCAAAAGGGCTCTTCAAAGATCGTAAATCATTTACAGACGTTTGAAGAAGCATTGTCAATTTTAGGGGTCACTTCAGATGCTCAGAAAATTGAGTTCATCCCATGGGTCTTTGAAGGCAAATATAGGTATTTTTTTCAGTCTTTGAAAGAATCTGGTATACGTAACTGGAGTAAAATAGTCTCCGAGGTCAAATCTGAATTTGGGCCTCACCGCACCAGTCTAGCTGCGAAAAGAGCAATTTTAACTCTAAAATGCAGACCTAATCAAAGCCCCCGTGAATTTCTTTCAGTCCTTAAAAATGCGTATAGCTTGGCTGAAAGAAACCCAAATTTTGAAAACCCTGAATTTATCCAATTATTTTATGACGCATTGCCAAATAAAATAAAGGTTATTTTGGCAAGAGATTATGACCCGAGAAATGGTTTGGATTGGGTACTAAAAGAAAGTATGACACTATTTACTGTATTTGAATATAGTGAAGAAACTCAGGGGAAAAGAGTGAAAAACTCACCTGAGGAAATAGCGGAAACCTACGTTAAAAAGGGTGATATTAAATTTGAGTCCCACAAAAAGAGTTATGCGGAAATATTGCGTGACTCCATACCTCAAAGGGAGAAATCTAAACCAGATCAGGAAAGAGGGTTTGCCAGAGAAAATTCAGGAAGTAACTTTCAATCTAGGAAGCAATGGGTACCTAGAAGTCAGTGGTTAAATTAAGGGAAAATGTACCTAGACAGGAAGCGACAAGAGGTAAGACTGAATCTGATGAGTCTGATAATGCGCAAGCTTCGTCCCCAAGGACGAATAGAAAGCGGAGATATAATGTACGCCAGCGTATTGGTCAAATGCAGGAAAATGTCCGTGTGCTGACAGAAAAACTGGATCAGATCACTCAGTTAATGACTGGAAATAACCCTGGTCAGGTTGTAAGCGATGCAACACCTGCGGCCCCACCCAACCAGTGACTAGATGATGTTTCTGATGAAGTAACCAGTATCCATGACAATTTACCAGAAAGTGATGATGAAATGATTAATACAAATGTTTGTATGGTTGATGAGATTTTAAACCCTTCCCTGCAAAGAGAAGGAAAATGTATTTTATCTCCCCAGACTAAGTGCGAGCAAGCTGAGAAGACTGGATCCGAAATGGATGTTTGAGAGAGCAAAATCAGTCGGTAAAATCTGTACAAAACCTAATTTCATATCTCACTCTAAATTTCAAAGGTAAATTGCATAGCATTGAAGACCGATATTATGTGAATGTAGAATTACAAGATAATTTACCACATATTCCGTCCTTGCTAGACACTGGAAGCCAGGTTAGGTTAATACAGTGGCGGAAGTACCAGGGTCGCAGCGGTCACAGTTGCAACCGGGCCCTGGCATTCTGCCACTGGAGGGGGGCCCAGCGCCGCCACCAGATTCTGGCAAAAAGTGCCGGAATCTGGGAGCAGCGCCGCGCCTCTCCTCCCCTGTGAGCGGCCCGCTGGCTTGCAGCTTGGCCGCTCGAGTGGGATGGGAACTAGCTGACCAGCGCACGAGATCTCGCGAGAACTCGGCTGTGCTGGTCAGGTGGTTTCCGGTGAGCGGCCAGGCTGCATGCTTTCAGCGCTGCTCACCACGGAGAGGAACATTCTTTTCGGCAGCGGAGGAGGTGAGCTGGGGCCCTATATACCCATAAGAGCTGGGGGCAAATCTATCCATTATCTGGGGCAGTATATCCATGAGCTGGGGGCAGTATATCCATGAGCTGGGGCAGTATATCCATGAGCTGGGGGCAATATATCCATGAGCTGGGGCAGTGTATCCATGAGCTGGGGCAGTGTATCCATGTGCTGGGGCAGTATATCCATGAGCTGGGGGCAATATATCCATGAGCTGGGGCAGTATATCCATGAGCTGGGGCAATATATCCATGCGCTGGGGCAGTATATCCATGAGCTGGGGCAATATATCCATGAGCTGGGGCAGTATATCCATGAGCTGGGGCAGTATATCCATGAGCTGGGGCATATCCATGAGCTGGGGCAATATATCCATAAGCTGGGGCATATCCATGAGCTGGGGCAGTATATCCATGTGCTGGGGCAGTATATCCATGAGCTGGGGCAATATATCCATGAGCTGGGGCAATATATCCATGAGCTGGGGCAGTATATCCATGAGCTGGGGCAGTATATCCATGAGCTGGGGCAATATATCCATGAGCTGGGGCAGTATATCCATGTGCTGGGGCAGTATATCCATGAGCTGGGGCAATATATCCATGAGCTGGGGCAGTATATCCATGAGCTGGGGCAATATATCCATGAGCTGGGGCAGTATATCCATGAGCTGGGGCAATATATCCATGTGCTGGGGCAGTATATCCATGAGCTGGGGCAATATATCCATGAGTTGGGGCAGTATATCCATGAGCTGGGGCAATATATCCATGAGTTGGGGCAGTATATCCATGAGCTGGGGCAGTATATCCATGAGCTGGGGCATATCCATGAACTGGGGCAGTATATCCATGAGCAGGGCATATCCATGAGCTGGGGCAGTATATCCATGAGCTGGGGCATATCCATGAGCTGTGGCAGTATATCCATGAGCTGGGGCATATCCATGAGCTGGGGCAGTATATCCATGTGCTGGGGCAGTATCCATGAGCTGGGGGCAAATATATCCATGAGCTGGGGCAGTATCCATGAGCTGGGGCAGTATATCCATGTGCTGGGGCAGTATATCCATGAGCTGGGGCAATATATCCATGAGTTGGGGCAGTATATCCATGAGCTGGGGCAATATATCCATGAGTTGGGGCAGTATATCCATGAGCTGGGGCAGTATATCCATGAGCTGGGGCATATCCATGAGCTGGGGCAGTATATCCATGAGCTGGGGCATATCCATGAGCTGGGGCAGTATATCCATGAGCTGGGGCATATCCATGAGCTGGGGCAGTATATCCATGAGCTGGGGCATATCCATGAGCTGGGGCAGTATATCCATGTGCTGGGGCAGTATCCATGAGCTGGGGGCAAATATATCCATGAGCTGGGGCAGTATCCATGAGCTGGGGCAGTATATCCATGAGCTGGGGCAGTATCCATGAGCTGGGGGCAGTATATCCATGAGCTGGGGCAGTATATCCATGAGCTGAGGGCAGTATATCCATGAGCTGGGGGCAGTATATCCATGAGCTGGGCAGTATCCATGAGCTGGGAGCAGTATATCTATGAGCTGGGGCAGTATATCCATGAGCTGGGGCAGTATATCCATGAGCTGGGGGCAGTATATCCATGAGCTGGGGCAGTATCCATGAGCTGGGGGCAGTATATCCATGAGCTGGGGCAGTATATCCATGAGCTGGGGCATTATCCATGTGCTGGGGCAATATATCCATGAGCTGGGGGCAAATATATCCATGAGCTGGGGCAGTATCCATGAGCTGGGGCAGTATATCCATGAGCTGGGGGCAGTATATCCATGAGCTGGGGCAGTATCCATGAGCTGGGACAGTATATCCATGAGCTGGGGCAGTATATCCATGAGCGGCAGTATCCATGAGCTGGGGGCAGTATATTCATGAGCTGGGGCAGTATCCATGTGCTGGGGCAATATATCAATGAGCTGGGGGCAAATATATCCATGAGCTTGGGGCGTATATACAGTTGTGTTCAAAATTATTCAACCCCCAATGCTGTAAAGGGTTTTAGGGAATTTAGTGTACATTTGTAATTGTATTCAGAATGAAATCCTACAAGGACTTTTTAAAGAACCATATGCAACTAAAATGACATCAATTGGTTTTGTAATACAGTAGTAAAAGTTTCTTTTGTGAATTCTTCATTGACACAATTATTCAACCCCTTAAAGACTACCACTCTGAAGAACAGAGGTTCATTCAAGTGTTTTCAATCAGGTATTGAAAACACCTGTGGATGTCACGGAGCAGCAATAAAGCATAATAAGCACCAATTAGGCAGCTTTAAAATGACTGTGATACTCAGCTCCTTCTAGACATTTACTGGTGTGGTTACAAACATGGTGAAGTCAAGAGAATGGTCCAGGAAGACAAGAGAAGAGGTGATTACTCTTCACAGGAAGGGCAATGGCTATAAGAAGATTGCAAAGATGTTAAACATACCAAGAGAGACCATAGGAAGCATCATTCGCAAATTCAAGGCAAAGGGCACTGTTGAAACGCTACCTGGTCGTGGCAGAAAGAAGATGCTGACTTCGACTGCTGTGCGCTACCTGAAGCGTAGAGTGGAGAAAAGTCCCCGTGTGACTGCTGAGGAACTGAGAAAAGATTTGTCAGATGTGGGTACTGAAGTTTCAGCTCAGACAATACGGCGCACACTGCGTAATGAAGGCCTCCATGCCAGAACTCCCAGGCGCACCCTTTTGCTGTCTCCAAAGAATAAGAAGAGTCGACTGCAGTATGCCAAAAGTCATGTGGATAAACCACAGAAGTTTTGGGATAGTGTTCTGTGGACTGATGAAACAAAATTAGAACTGTTTGGGCTCATGGATCAACGCTATGTTTGGAGGAGGAAGAACAAGGCCTATGAAGAAAAGAACACCTTGCCTACTGTGAAGCATGGCGGGGGGTCAATCATGCTTTGGGGCTGTTTTGCTTCTGCAGGTACAGGGAAGCTTCAGCGTGTGCAAGGTACCAGGAATTCTCTTCAGTACCAGGAGATATTGGATGACAATGTGATGCAGTCCATCACAAACCTGAGGCTTGGGAGACATTGGACCTTTCAACAGGACAATGATCCCAAGCACACCTCCAAGTCCACTAGAGCATGGTTGCAGATTAAAGGCTGGAACATTTTGGAGTGGCCATCGCAGTCACCAGACTTAAATCCGATTGAGAACCTCTGGTGGGACTTAAAGAAAGCAGTTGCAGTGCGCAAGCCTAAGAATGTGACTGAACTGGAGGCTTTTGCCCATGATGAATGGGCGAAGATACCCGTAGATCGCTGCAAGACACTTGTGTCAAGCTATGCTTCACGTTTAAAAGCTGTTATAACTGTAAAAGGATGTTGTACTAAGTACTAAGATTGAATGTCACTTGGGGGTTGAATAAAACTGATAATGATGTGAGCACAGAAAAGACATTTGTGGTTATTTCATTAAAAATGTTATGTTATATTTGTCTGACCTACATGTGCCTCTTTGATTTAATTGTAAGCAAGATGACTGAATGATCAAAATCAATGTCAAACTGGCCAAAACACTCAATTTCAGTGGGGGTTGAATAATTTTGAACACAACTGTATATCCATGAGCTGGGGCAATATATCCATGAGCTGGGGGCAAATATATCCATGAACTGGGGCAAATATATCCATGAGCTGGGGGCAAATATATACAGGAGCTGGGGCAAATTTATACAGGAGCTGGGGGCAAAAATATCCATGTGTGGCCTGGGGGCAATATATGTCCATGTGAGCTGGGGGCAATATATATGTCCATGTGAGCTGGGGCAATATATATATCCATGTGAGCTGGGGGCAATATACAGTATATATCCGTGTCAGCTGGGGCAATACTATCTTTTTTATATTGCAGGAAAAAAAAAGTAAAAATATAGATCTTTTTTTGGGGGGGGTTGGGGGGGCCCTTCATGGATTCTTGCACCGGGGCCCTCAAGTTTCTAGTTACGCCACTGCGTCAATATCAGCTAATTATTTTGAACAGGTCCAAGAACTGTCCTCCAGGAAGCCTAGATTAGATAAATCGAATGCTAATCTAGTGAGTGTGAGTGGCACATCTCTGAAAGTTCTGGGCACAGCTAAATTGGATTTGAAATTGGGGAATAAAGTAATTCGGCATCCAACGCTTATTGTGGATCTGCCCCAAAATCGCCTAATTATTGGAATGGACCTTCTCAAAAGGTTAAATCCAATCATTGATTTTATCAATGAGGTTATTTGGTCCCAAGTAAATGTTCCAATCAGCTACGATAGATCCCAATCTCATCACGCTCAGCGTAACTGCCACGTGATTGAGGAAAGGCCGGATTCTATTGAAGTCCACTCAGAAATAGCCAGACACTGATATCTCTTTCTTAAGGCCAAAGCCCCTGACTCCAGGAGAGCAGGAGGATAACACCATATGTGTTCCCCCGAGAGAATTCGAGATATATGTCTGGAAAATGACGTGCTAATTATTAACCTCCACAAGAGGGAGACAGAACCAAATGGACATAGTGACCTTAAAGTGATCAGATACCCAAATCCTCAAGATGAGTAGATAACAGATCTAGATCATGACGGAGACAGTCCTAATGTTATTGGAAAAATGTATGTTATGTATTTATAGAAGAAATAAAACTGCCAAGCTCAATTGCATGATTGTCATCCTAGATCACCTCAGAATGTGAAGATGGAACAGCAGAAGACACTTAACTGGTATCATGTGAAGTGATGTTTTGATTAACATGTGATTCTTCTTCCCAGCATTCAGATGTTTAACTCAAGCTAGTAGATTGATTAAATTAACCATACAGATCTAATCTGAGATCAGAGTATCTATAGGGAATGTGAGTGAAATCGCTAGTCTATGAATGGTTATTTATACTCTTTCTTTCAACAGAAATTGAGAAAAGTGGTTAATCTGAACTGCGACGCTAATCCGCAAAGATGAGTCGGACCACCAAGGAGACTGCGACTATCTGGAAATTCTATGGTTTTCCGCACAATTCCAAGCGGATCCAATGCTCAAGTCCCTTGCGAATCAAGCTCATGCAAGCCTGAAAGACATGCTGGATAAAGCCAGGATACCGTTTATTGCTATGTACAAGAACCACCGAAGGAAAAGATTTGCCGCATATTTTATTGCAACCACTGTTTTATACAGAAAAAGAAGCAAAACTGTTACCGGAAGGATCTGGTACAAAATAAGAGAGTGTTGATATCTATACCAGTGATTCTCGTGAAAGTTCCTAAAGAATCAAGAATTGTTATCGGAGACGTTACTCTTTATCTGGTCGGGAATGAAGTCTGGTACGACGAGATAAAAATTGTTGACGCATTCCAAGGACGAGAGATACCTATGAATCCGGATTTGAAATTTCTACTAGAGAACAAGCCCGATCATACTATTGAACTTCTAATAATAAAGATAATCTAACAATTTATGCTCCAATGTATTCACAGCTTGATCATCAATTGCTATCTACTTATAACGGACCAAAGATTACAGATATTGTGATTTGTATAGTAATTATGTTTTTAACTGTCTGGATGATTGTACTAACAAAGAAAGTACGTACATTGACGTTTAAAAACACTGCATCTTCAATAATTAAATGGATGAAAGAAGAAAAACGCTTTTTGCGAAAGGTGGAAACCTAGCCTGATTGGTAAAAGGGGGATATATTGTATGTTTTCCTCAATTCTATTTGATTAAGGAACAGATGAAACCAAAGGGGGGTTATGTCAGGTATATTGGAAGGGAAAAAAGGCAAAATGGATGCCTGTACCCATTTTGTTTTTAAAGACAGTCTTTTTCTTTCTCCAAATTTCTCTAGTTAGAAATGAACCGAGATTTTCTTTACAGAGTTCATGGCTGGGTGAGATCTTATATATATATTTTATTTTAAAATACCAGACATGAAGGAACCTAAAATGTCTTTGTGTGATAAATGCCAAGCTAAGTGCTAAGACCTGTCATAATTAAATTTATTGGTCTGTTTTAAATCTTTAAAACAAAAAGATATTTTGTCTTTTGGGTATAGGAATATAAGAGTTAATATTTGTAAGGTAATATATTCACAAAATATATGTTTATAATCAAGGTATATTTTATATATTTACAGTAGAAATTATATGCTCCAATAAATATTGTATGATTATATAATTGGTAAATAGTATAATTATTGAAGAATAGATTCTGTTGAGTTAACTAGAAAAGAATTCAACTGATAAAGACTCAGTAAAAACTTAGAAAGGAGTAAGGGATATAAACTTGATATGACATGTAGAGACATAATGTCTATACATTGGGAGAGAGAGGGTCTTTGTTAAGTCAGATTGACCTTTGACACAAGATAAGACATATTAAAAAGAAATGGTGGAATTAATTGAGAAGTGCTCTATATAATTATGGGGTCCTGTGTATATTTGGCTCTGATACTAGCCAGTGCCTCACCAGCCACTGACCTCACCGCACGTCACTGTGTTACCCAGGGCCAGGGACTCTGTTTACTTGTATTCTTTGTTCCTGCCTCCGTCCGTTAAATATTTATCTGTACACATGCGAAGGGTATGGGTTTGAAAATTGTTTCCTTAAATGTTATAGGGTTAAATATTCCCTACAAACGACACTCTCATTATGCGGATCTGCGCCATAACTCCCCAGATGTAGTGTGCCTCAAGAGACACATTTTTTTTTTTTTTTTAATATTGACAATTTTTATTTTGCAAACAAGTCAGCATATAATCACAAAGTGAGGGCCTCGTAGGGCCAGGGGTAGTCTTCAATGAAAGCACAGCGGATGAAAAATAAACAAGGTGAGGGCCTCGTGTGGCCACTCAGGGCCATCTAACACAGCACAACATAGGGAAAATAAACAAAAAGCACAGCGTGAAATAAAACTCATAAATAAAAAGTCAGCTATAGACATCCAGGAGAATAAAAATGGGGGGGAACAGGGAGCAGTGGCAGAGGCCAAAAATGTGCCTACCCTGGTATGTTCCCGTGAGCCCGAGGGACCACAGGAGGCCAGGGGGATCAGCGGCACTAGGCCCGGGTACTCGGGGGGGAAAGTCGGGCGCCAGGCCACGTTGACACACCCTGGGAAAACCCGAAAATGCCAAAATTAAAAAAAAAAGGGGGGTGTAAGTCAACGGGAATGTCTCAAGAAAAGGAGGGGTTCCAAAGATCTGCAATCTCAGAAAAATGTGGGAGGGGGGTAAGCAAAAAAAAAAAACCTCTGCAAAAACACAGTCCTCGTGAATGTCGTATAAGACTTAAGAGCAAGTCACTCAGTGTTGTACATCGGGAATTAACAATTCTCAGAGATGAAAGCAAATGGGGGAGGGACATCAAAAATGTCATCGTATGGGGGGACATCAAAAATTTCATCGTATGGGGGGTATGCTGGAAAAGGGGGGGCCAGGCACCAGGGGGAGAAATCAGCAGACCTCTTCATCCCGTATCCAGCCAGAGAGCAACAGAGGCCACCCCTACGGGACCAACTACCGCCTGTAGGGCCCGACAAACGAGCCAGCTCCAAATATCTTTGTCTGTGGAGGCAGACAAATTGCAGGGCCGTGAACGACGTCGCTCCCTGCCAAGGGGTGGCCTGTCACCGGCAGGAGGTTTCACCACCGCGGTTACCAAAGTGGGATCGTCGCCAGGTTGCCCCACCATCTTAGCAGAACACTCGCCTGTAGCCAGCTCCTCTACGCCGTGCAGCGCAGGAGGCGTCTCCGTAAACCTAGGAGCCTGCAAATGGTCATCAGGAGCTTCAGGGTCATCGCAGGCCACCGCCGTCTCCGCCACCTCCA
The DNA here is from genome assembly GCA_009667805.1 of Leptobrachium leishanense. Classification (NCBI taxonomy): domain Eukaryota; kingdom Metazoa; phylum Chordata; class Amphibia; order Anura; family Megophryidae; genus Leptobrachium; species Leptobrachium leishanense. The sequence goes on along the minus strand of CM019070.1, from coordinate 94,236,314 downwards.
CCGGACCAACCGGATCCCCGGTTCGCGAGGTCCCCGTCGGTCCACACTCCAGGTCAGCCTCCTCTCCCCTGCAACGGCGCAGCACTGCCATCATCCGGTGCCAGGTGCCCCGCGTAAGCGGACTCGAGTCCTCCTTCCTCAACAGCTCCAAACAGGCATCAAGGCCTGAAGTTGTACTCATCTGCATATTGTTGGGGGGATGGGGGAGCACCACGCCGCGGGCTCCATCCGTAACCTACGCCGTGCCGCCATCCAGAGCGGCCGGGAGATGGGGGCCCTCCATCCCAGCGGCCTGCAGAGGACACCCGCTTGGCAGTAGGCTCCACAGGTAGAGGAGGAACTTGCAAGTCCTTGATCCGAGTAGGCCTCAAAATGGCTGCCGGCCACGTGTCTCAGCAGACGATCAGGCCTCCCAACCACTCGGCTCTGGAGGGGGGGCAAGTCAGGCTCCAGAGACAGAACCCCCGAGGGCTAGCCGGTCTGGAAACTCAAAAAAAAAAGGCCAGTCAGCAAGTGGGGTCGCCCTCAAGACCCCTCAAAGAGAAGCAGGAGACGGAGCTCCAGGCAAACACGTCTTTCTCCCTTCACAGCCAGCCACGCCCCCCAAGAGACACATTTTAAACATTCTGTTCACCCCAAAACTTTATCTTCCTAATTACTCCCATCATTTTCATGCCACTGTTCTGGTTAAAGCAAGAGGTGTATCAATATTAATTCATCGTAATGTCTCGTTTACTCTGCATAGATCGGTGATCGACCCGCACGGACGTTTTTTTTTTTGGTCTGTGATATTGATCAAGTTCCATATACGATTGCGAATCTTTATTGTCCGAATGTTGACCAACTGACCTTTGTTAAAAATGCCCTCCTAAAATTGATGCGGGTTACTACAGGCAGACTTGTGCTGTGCAGCGACTTTAACCAATCGCTAGATCTGCCACCTCAACCAACCTGCTACCAGTGGGCTTCGGTACAAAATTTTTCTGCCCTCCTAGCTGAATTTCAACTGTTTGATGTATGCAGCATTTCCCAGTCGACTGAAGTTGATTACTGTGATCCGAGGTGTGCTTCTTAAGTGGGCCTCTCATTTCAAAAAGCTTCCTACTTCGCATAGATTAGACCTCCTACGCCAAATCCATGATGTTGCGCTCCAACACAAACAACATAATCATGTGCCCTCACGGGACCTTCTTCGCGAAGTACAAGCGCAACTGACTGACTTAGATAAGAAAGACTACTCATGGGCAGCTCAACATCTCCACTACCTTCACAGTAATAAGTCCAGTAGATTGATGGCCAATGAACTTCACCAACGTGCGGCTAAAACTAAAATAGAGAAAATGACCGCCAGAAAGAGGGAGTCTTGTTTTCACCCAAAACAGATAACTGATTGCTTTGCGGAATATTACTCTGATTTATACAACCTGCGCGATGATGACAACATTCCCCAACCTTCTTTGCCTGATATTGTCCCTTTTTTGCAGCGCTTACATCTCCCGACCCTATCAGACGACCAACACCTTACCCTGACTGCCCCAATATCTCAATTAGAGCTAACGTCTTCTATTGCTTCCCTTAAATCTAGAAAGGCCCCTGGCCCTGATGGGTTCACGGCGCTTTACTACCGGTCCTTTCAATAGCAGGTAACACTGTTTCTTCTATCAGCATTTCAACACATTTTTCAATCTGGACGTGCAACCCCTGATTGGCTGTCTGCTACGATTGTTACTCTCCCTAAGACATCCCCACCGGCCCGGTATGCTCTAAATATAGGCCCATTTCATTGCTTAATACGGATACTAAACCTTATGCGAAAATTTTGGCGAATAGGATAATGGATTTGCTGCCCTCGTTAATTGCAGATGACCAGGTAGGCTTCATTAAACACAGACAGGGACCTGATAATACCATTAAAGTCACCACTTTAATGGATATGGTGGTTCGGACAGCTACTCCGACTCTACTGTTATCCCTCGATGCCGAAAAGGCATTTGATCGCCTACATTGGCTATTTCTAGAACATGCTCTCTTGAAATCTAATTTTCCCCACGCATTAATATCTGCTATCATGTCCCTATATACAAATTTGACTCCGTCCGCGTCGGTTTTGAATGCAGGGTTTCTTTCCAAACCTATGTACATTACTAATGGAACTAGACAGGGCATTTCCGATTTCCCCACTCTTATATGCATTGGCCCTCGAACCCCTAGCGCAAGCAATTCGGCAAGCTGACGAGGTGGAGGGGATTTCTGTAGGTCCATCCTCATGCAAACTTAGTTTGTTTGCCGATGATATCCTAGTTACAATGACCAACCCCCTGTCGTCTTTACCAGCCTTACAGACGATTCTGGACGAATATGGCAGGTTATCTTATCATAAACTCAATATAACAAAGACACAAGCCCTTCCATACGCTATTCCTGGTCAAGAGGTAGCTGTATTAAAACGCATTTACCCTTTCGATTGGAGAACATGTTCCTTGACATATCTGGGAATTAAATGATCTTTTTCCAGGAACACCTTGTTTGATCTAAACTATAAACCTCTCTTATCCGTGACTAAATCACTGTGCTTTAGATGGTCTAAGGTTGAGCTTTCTTGGGTGGGTAGGATACATGCTATTAAAATGATGTTGCTACGGACAAATCTATATTATTACCATTTAATTTGGCTTCGAAGGAAACTGGGTCTTTCTCTGAACAATACGGGTATAAAATTACTCACTCACTCATGCCCTATTTAGGTATTCAGTTACCATGTTCGTACAAACATTTGTATTTAGTTAATTATGAAATGCAATTCGTCCAACTTAGACGAGATTTGGAGGTATGGGATAAAGAGCGTATTTCCGGGTTAGGCCGGGTGCATAGTATAAAAATGAATTTATTGCCAATTTGTATTTGTTTCAGGCTCTTCCAATCCCAATATATCAGAGGGATTTGGTTTTTTTACAATCTAAGATAGATTCTTTTGTGTGGTGAAACAGCAGAAGGCGTGTAGCAAGAGCAACGCTATACCGGCCTCGAAGTCTTGGAGGGCTTGGTCTTCCTAACCTGATATCGTATTGCTATTAGGCGCAACTAGCTCAAGTCGCCGCACTACACTTATATACTCATCGGTGGGTGGATTTTGAGTCTGCTTTAATATGGCCTGAGAAACCGAAGAACTGGATTTGGCTTCCAAATAAATATTGACCTCCTTTGGCTATAAATTGCCCTTCATTGCATAATAGTATTGGTATTTGGGATAAGATATCCTTTAAGAAGGGTCTCAGAAGGGCCCTGTCACCCCTATTACCACTCTGGAGCAATAAGCAGTTTCAACCTGGTATGGCTTCTTTATTTCTCTCAAGGTTTGAAGGCTGTGGGCGTAATAGGAATAAGGATATGTACAGGGCGGGAAGTATACTCAATTTTGAGGACCTGCATGACAAGGGAGATCTTGGAGCTCATGATTTTTTTCAATTTATTCAGTGTAGACATTTCTTAACTCTTCAGGAGAGGCTGCAACAGCCAGTTTAACATATTTTGAATCTATTTGTTATAATGGGTCTTTACCGAGAGGCTTGATTTAAACTTTATATACACAGCTCTCTTCTGTGTCTCATACGTCCACACCGGGATATGTTTTAGCATGGGAAAGGGAGTTGGGAGCATCATTAGATAAGGAAGATTGGCTGGAAATTTGGGAAGCACAGCAATCAGTTTCTATTTGCATTACACTACAAGAACAGGCATTGAAGACACTTATGAGGTGGTATACCACCCCAGTGTCTCTTCATAAGATGAATGCTTCTACTCCCGATTTCTGTTGGAGAAACTGTGGGCTGAAAGGTTCCCAATCAAACATTTGGTGGTTTTGTCCTTCGGTCAAAAGCTATTGGGATTCAGTGCAGGCTCTGGTGGAAAATGTTTTCGGGATTGATAGTACCTCTAGATCCATGGATATATTTATTCTCAAAACCAGTCCCAGAATTAACTTGTCCCCAAAACCGACTATTAGCCAAAATCATTTTGGCTGCTAGGAAGGCCATCGCTGAGAAATGGAAGTTCCCTTATTTACCAAATTTAGATCGCCTTCATCGAATAATGGAATATAATCAAATGATGGACGAATTATCGGCCAAAGTTCATCACTCTTTACCCATGTTCTACAAAATATGGGAAACGTGGGACTCTATTGATGTTGTAAGGTGAATTGGGGATGTACCTTTAGGGGTTGAACACTTGGACTGTGTTTTTTTTGTTTTTTTGTGTGAACTGTTTTGGGTTTTGTGACAACCAGAGAGGAACGGAGGGATGTTAAAATGAAAATAAATATACTTTTCTCCCTGACAGGAAGCTTGACCTTTAAGTATAATAAAGGATTTACCGGGATTGTGCATTTTAGGATTTTTTTTCCCTTTCTTTCTTTATGTTGTATGTATGTTTGTATATATATTTTGTCTTTTCAAAAATAAAGTTTATAAAAAAAATTATGTTGCTACCAAAACTGCTATATGTTTTTAGTCTTATAGTCTTATGATCTTATAGTCCAATTGCAATCGTTGACCGTTGCTATTATGAAGGTGGACACCTCGCGACCAAGCAGGAGATTTATTTAATAAAGCAGAGGCATGGAAGATGAAGTCTAAGATTATGCTATAGTATGGAGGTTAAGGCTCCACTGCCAGAAATCTGATTTTAATATGAGATAGTGAGATACACTATTCAAATCCTGGCTGTATAGAAAGCAATCCACACTTAATTGGATGATACGGATTCCTGATTGGAAGCCAGGAACATCAATCAGGAACGCTTTAAAAGCCAAGTCCGCAGTCAGTTATTTTCATTACATTTATTTCTTGTCTGGGTGTCTGTGTGTATGTGCTTTTATACTCTCACTCCTGATGATGCTGAGTTCTCCCAGCGAAACGCGTTGAGTAGTGAATGTAGCCACTGATGTTGTGTAGTCCTCTCTATCAATATGGTCATAGTACTACTTTTTCTACCCTCTTTCCTATTATTCGGACCCTTGAAGGTTCGTTTCTATACTCAATAGCTGAGATATGGCTGAATAGGCCAATCAGAGGTGTTGTGTACATACTAGCCTGGATATAATGTCCGTGAATCTTGCTGATTTGGACAACGATTTTTGACTGAATTAGGTTATGTTGGCTCAATGATATAATTTGCGAGGTCAGGGATCAGTAGAGATATACTTTATAAGGTTTAATGTTGAGTCACATTTTGGGGTTAACAATTGTATATCTGTAAATCTGATCGTTATATAGTGAAACTGACCACAGAGCGTTCCTTTTGAGACAGCAATAAGCATGTTTATAAAGAGGTGTTTGCCGCATGAACTGGCTTTAATTATGTGAGATTGTAGCAATTTACATGTAGTGACAAACTTGATTGAAACATCCTACTACTCTGACTATAAACAGGCATACCAATTTGCTCACAATATATACAGTAGACTATGCGCAGGCCATAAGAGTTAAAATTACACTATGTCTGGCGTAAATTTGGTTAGGAGTATATTTTAACTTATGCATGGTTGTCTTGTTTATTTTGATTATATGATTTTATATAAAAACACAATAAAAGTTAAATTTTAGAATTATGTACTTCACTTAGAACGAATTATGACAATCTATGGGTTACCCCCGAAATAGGTGAAGTACAGTATTTACCTATTCCAGTCATTCAAAATTATTTTTAGGTAAATTAACACCGCTGTCAACTTTAATATATGTTTTTAGAGCCCTACCTATACCGGCCCCTTTAATATTTTTTAAGTCCCTGCTTTCCTCCTTATCTAACTTTGTATGGCGTGGAAAACGTCCGCGCCTCAAGACTGATATTCTGCATGCTCCGGTTGAACTTGGAGGTCTTGGCCTCCCGAATATTCTGCTTTACTATAGAGCGGCATAGTAAATCTTGGTCGTTTAGTGTCCAGAGTTAATTTGCCTCAGTGGTCATTGCTATTGTCTACCCAGCCCCTTCCTCATGATTATGCTACTTTGGCCTGGGCCCCCTAAGCTGAGGCGACCATGCATAGATCCCCTTTCGATGCTCCCCAGACTGATGTTAGAAATTTGGGAGAAGACCCGTTCTATTCTGTCCGCAACACATCCATTAGCTATGACATCTCCGATTACTCTTTAGGACCTACCTTCCATTATACTTTCCTACAACTTAGCTCATGCCTTTCCACATATAATATGCTGAAATTCCCTGATCAGACCACTTTATTAACTCCTTCTGAACAATACTGTGTGGTCCCTTCCCCGGAAGTTCGTCCTCTTTCCCTGCTATACTGCCTTCTAGTGGCCTCAGTACAATCCTCTAAGTGGCGTTTCAAATCGAATTTGGAGAAAGACCTGGGAACTCAGATTTCTGACTCTGATTTCTGGAGGATTGCTTTCTTTTGGATGCCTCTAAATTTCATTGCATATCTCTAACGGAGGCCAGAAAAAAGGTGCTGTACCGTTGGTATATTACTCCTGATAGGGAACATCATTTTAATCTCAAGGTTTCGACAGTGTGTTGGAGATGCTGGGAGGAAACGGGCTCTTTCTTCCATATCTGGTGGTCTTGTCGTTTGATATCTCAGTTTTGGATTTCTGTAGCTCAATTAATTTCTGAGATTGTGGGTGTGGAAATTCCAGTACTCCCCGAAGTTCTCCTCCAGATTATGCCTGACACCCTCTCATGACTGCAAAAACAGTCCTTGGCACAGGTGTTATCGGTAACAACAACCTTAGTTGCAGCGAGATGGTAGTCATCTAATCTTCCCTCTCTTAAAGATATTACTGATCGTCTACATGCACTGAGACTTTTGGATGGTATGGCTAGAGACCTAGCGGGGATACCACAAACAAAGAGGGACCACTGGTCTATTTGGGATATATACACTGTTAAAATGAGGATATGTATGTCTTTCTCGAATTGTTGATGCCCCATGACTGGTTGCAAATGTCTCCCTGTTCCCCACTGCCCCTTTTTTCTTTTCTGTATCCCCTTTCCCCTGTGTTTATTTTTTGTACTTTGTATTTGAGAAAAATAAAAAGGTTGTATCTAAAAAAAAAAGAAAAATGGGATTAACCAAGAGACGAACAGAAGAGACAAGAAATATATATAACATAAAGCAAAAATGAGGTCCCGGAGGACTAAAATAGAACATTCAGATCGGAAAACAGTTAAGGCCGGTATAGCCCACTTTGTCCAGAACAAAAGGACGAAAACAAAGGAATAAAAAGAAAATTTGAAAAGTGCGAGACCACATCGGCGTCTAAGCAAATCTTGCTGTGGATCCATGACGACATTCATAGGGGTGGCATAGATGAGCACCGCTGCGCAGATGGAGACATTGAGGGTGAATGTATAGAGTCATTCTTTAAGATTGTCGAGGCATCTGACGGTGAATCGAGGCGTCTGACGGTGACTGTCGAGGTGCACCCCCAGGCGGGTTGGGTATTGAAGCGTGAAACGTAGAATGGCAGCTGCTAATTTCATTTTTTTATGTAATAAAATTTTTATTTTGAATAGACAAGTCAGCGTAAGACAATCAAAACAAAGAGGCCTCGCAGGGCCATCGTCAGGTTTAGCATTGATTACAACGGGGGGGGGGGGTGCAAAAAAAAAGGGGTAAAGAAAAATCAAAAACTCCTCAGCCGGGCAACATCAGCAGGTAGTCAGCTCATAGCAAAAAGGGAAAAAATCATAAGGGGGGTTCAAAAGCAGGGAATCTCAGCTTGTTAAATAAAAATAAAAAAAGGGAGAAAAAAGTGTCGCTAATAAACATAAACATCCCCAGGCGGGGAACAACATCATAGAGACAGCAGGAGGGAAAAGTCTGTTTCAGCCAGTGTCCCTCCAAGGAGTGGAAGCAACAGCCCCACCAGTCTCAAACAGGTCGCGGAGGGCAGATCGGATGTCCCATCTCTAAGCCATTCGGTGATCGTCCTCACCGTCGCCGCAGTGCCAACACCTCCGCAACAGGTTTCTGGCCGAATGGTCGTTAGATTTAGGCGTCTCCCTCTTCTTTATGGCCGGACCAACAGGCACCGCCATCTCCTGAGGCACGTAAAGTGACAGCGCAGCTCCATCAAGTGAGCGGGAGACCGATCTCAGCTTGCGAGACTCCCGTAGAGCCAGTGTCCCAGCCGAGACGTCGCTCTCGACGCAGCTCCCCTCGGCAGCACATGGGCAGATTCCAGCGGGTTGTTTCAAGGACATGTGGGTCTTCTCTTCCCGGCAGTTCCGCAGCGCGGACATGACCCGGCGCCAAACACCTCTGGTGAGTGGGGCCTCTGCATCCTCCCCCACCAAGATCTGCAAACAGGCCTCCAGGCTGAAAGAATGGTATCCGCATCTCCAGTGGGGGGAGGGGAGCCATCCCACCAGCCATCCACAGGTCCGCTCAGCATCCCCTCCAGGCATCCATCCGGAGCGGTCAGGAGACGTGGGCCCTCCGTCCCCACAACCCCCGGCATGGGCGCAGGCTGGGTCGAGATGGCAGGAAGGCCTGGCAATGAAATAGCAGGAGCAGGGAGGAAGGCCGCAAGATGGCCTCTGGTGCCCGGCAAGAGCCACAGGTCAGCGGCGGCAAGACTCAGCTTATGTCCGGAGGGGGGACAATCGTGCTCCGGACAGCTCGGTTCCGGTAGCCAGCCACAGCGGGACCTCAAAATCAGATTATCCCCTCAATTTGTGTCAGCTGGTGGTCCCCAAGAGCGGCAGACGAGCGGAGCTCCACCAAGACACATCTGCCCTCGTTGGTAGCCGGCCACGCCCCCCCTGGCAGCTCCTAACTTCAAACAGATAGGAGCAAAGGCCCTCCGATGGGCAGCTAGGGATGCAGAGAAGCCTTCTAAGATGCGTAGAGTAGTGCCTTGTTAATCCAGAGTGTGAGCCTATCTGTATGCCTGCAGGATGCGGATTTTGTCTGTGAAGCTGTGCAGTTTGAAAAGGACCATATGAGGACAGTTTAGCGTTGGGGAGAGGTCTGGTCAAATTCTGTGAACTTGTTCCACAGTCAATGTCGAATCGTCAGGAGAGAGACCCAAAGCCATGGGGAGCCAGGAAGAGACGAAGTGTTGGAGTTGTGGGCCTTTCACAGATTCAGGGAGGCCCACTATGCGCAAATTGTTTCTGCGGCTCCTGTTCTCCAGGTCGTCTACCTTGTCCAACAAGGACGAGAGGAGTGATTCATGGGATTCATTGGATGTCTGAAAAGGGGCAAGCCCATCCTCCAATTTAGACACCCTCTCTTCCACCTCAGTCAATCGTTGGGCTTGAGAGGTAAACTGGGAGAGCGCCAGGTCGATAGATGCTGACAATGGAGAGAGCATGGCAGTAAATTCGGCCATCAGGATGGCGGTAGTAGGTGAGGGAGAGGCAGAAAGCTGAGGGCTGGACGGAGAGCTTCCCGTCTCAGAGACTGATCGTGTTGGTGCCTACGCACCTTTTCCATGAGATTTACTGGTGTGGCGTTTCGAAGATTTGGAGGATGATGCAACAAATTTATCCATAATGAGCAAGACGAAGGGAAAAAAGAAAAAAGGTGTAAATAAAAAAAAAAGACGAATTCAGTAGGATGCCCAAGCAAAGAATAACCTGGAGGAGATGGGGCGGAGTACAAGAGAAAAAAAAAAGGGGATAAATTGAAAGCTGAAAATCAGGGACAGTGCGCTGTCCCAGACCAGCTAAAAATTGTGCTGAAACAAAAGTCAGGGACCACTGAAAAGAGTATGAGTGCAGAAAAATTGTTCAAGTGCAACAGTGTGTAGCGCAAAAATTTATATGAAAAGAGTAGTGGGCCCATCAGGGACTACCAAAAAATTACTAAAGCGATGTATAGGAGTAGTAGGCCTGTCAGGGACCACCAAAAAAATTAAAGGACGAGTTTGCATAGAATGCAAAAATTGGTGTGGGGGGAGCAGGCCCGACGGTGAGAACTGAAAAAATTACATAAAAAATTGGTGTCGGTAGTGTTCCGGAACAGCAGTTGATAGTGCAAAAATTAGTGTACAGGAGCAGTGGGCCCGTCGGGGACCACCGAAAAATTGACAAAAATATTTAGCGTTCACAGAGTTCAGATCCATTGCCAGTGAAAGCAAAAATTAGGGTAAGAGGGCAGTGGGCTTGTCAGGGACCACCGAATAGAAATTTAAATTGAACTACGGGTGGTCAGTCACTAGTAGGCAGCCCAGGGAGCAAAAAAAGTTAATTTGGAAATTATTGCTTTCTCTTGCACTCGGAGATATAGCAGGCTTACCGGAGCAAAGGTGAAAAACATACATCTCTCCTGTCCTGGAAGGAAGAGGTGCGTGCCAGGCAGTGATGCAGTGGCCCAGATGTTGTAGACACACTCTCATGGGAACATCCAAGAGTAGCTTGATGGAAAGCGAAAGCAGGGTCTGGGCGCCTTAGCGAAGGATCCAGATCGACGTCCGAAAGCCCAACCACGTGGCTCCGATCCCGAGTAGGCCTCAGTCCGCGACAGCAGGCAGATGGACATGCTGATGGTAGCAAAGGGTCTCGGGCAGCTAGTGGCAGGAAACAGTTGCTCATCCAGATCCCCGCTGGGTGCGTGGGAGCAATCAAGGCTGGTAGGCTTCCGTCCGGTCCTAGGTGGGGGTTGCACACCTGCAGGTCGGCGTGGGTATGGAATGGCCATAACTCGGCGAGTGGAGACTTCCGGGGATAAAGTGGGAGGAGATGCATAGTCCTGAGGTGAGAAGGAGCCGACAGCACCCCAAAACGTAGCTGGGCAAAGAAGGGTTTATATAAAGCGACAGAGCAAAGTTAAGATGCAGCCATTTTGGTAGGCCTGCCTCCCGGTACTACACATTCATTTTTAACATTTTCTGAAATTAAAATGTGTATCTTACCTTTGGCCTTCTATTTACTGGTGGAAGGGCACAGTCTGCACAACGTTCAAGTACCTTATTAACCAGCTTCTGCAATTTTCCATAATGCACAGGAGTAGAGAGGTGTCTGGACCTTAAAAATAATAAATACTATTATAAAGTGTAATATTTCAGCTATAGATCACCTGACATTTTCATGGCATTCTACATTAGTTGTAATTTAATAAAGGTTTTAGTGAAATAGGATATGCCATCACAGCTCACTTTATACAAACTATTAGGTATTCGCCACAAACGCGGTTTTAGCTTAACAGTTTTTATATTTCCACTAATGCCAGCTGGTTTATTGCTGTTTTTGGCCAGTAGATACACAAAAGCAGGAAAATAATTACTTCACTTATAGGCAAATAAATGTACTATTCTGGTTAAACCAGTATTTTGGGGGGGGGCACAAATGTCAAGTTTTGTGCAAACAATAAAGCATTACCAGCTCACTGGTACCAGCTCTGTTATATGTGAGCCACATCAGTTATATGTTTATGCGTCTAATGCTGTCACTGGAGTTCTGCCACCCTGTGATTTAAATGACAACAATGTTCCAGTTTGTCATTGACCATTAAATTGACTGCTTCTTTAAGAAATGAATAGTGGAAAGTGTTCACTATAAAAAAAAATACATACTCCAGTATAACACTAACTAGTTATGAGTACTGACTGAATGGGAAGGAAGCAAATTAAGAATTTGTCCTGTTTGTGTGAGAAGCCTAAATCGTGAGGAGTCTTCTTTGTTCCCCAGATTAACCATGGTTTACTGGGATTGGCCCAGGTAAAGATAAGCAGGGAGGGGGAGGGGTGTAGGGGGAATGAAAAGGGAGTGCATGTTGGAAGACAATCAGAATTAACTTTTTTTCTTTGTGTTCTAGGTAACTCTTGGAGCTGCTGCCACAGGATGACTTCAAGGAAGAGATCCGTGCCTAAGAAGTACTTGGAGGGTGAAACCCCATGAACCACAGCCCGGCAGGAGCGACGAGAAGAGGAGCAAAGCTGGACCATGCAAACACCCGGAGCAGGGAGTATCTGTAGCTGCTAGGGCTGTGCAGCCTTCACAGGCTGCGGGTCTTAGGCCCATTTTGTCTCCCAGTCCCTCTCACCAGTCTCTTTCCCCTGTCTCTTCCACTTTCACTATCCCAGGCTCACTTTACGCTCTTAATCAATCTATATCTTCCCTGCCTGTTTCCTTCTCTCCCACCTCCCTTTTCCTCTGGTGCATGTGCTGATCGGATGACCGATCGGGTAGCATAACTGTGGTGTGCTGGCTGCCAATGAGGGGGGGGGGTTGGGTGTTTCTTTTGGCGGTTGGCTGTTGACAGTTGGTCATCCATTTTGTCTCCCAGTTGAGGGCTGACTAGAGAGGTAGCCAGTTACAGTTATAGAGAACCCGTTGCTTAGTGTTAATAAACCTATTAATGTAAACCCAAGACGTCTCGTATTATCCAGAATAATACAGGGGCGATGAGGCTGTTGGATCTGCATGATGGCACTGATTGGCACTTTGCATGTTTTAATCCAGAAACTGACTCATGGATCTCTTGGGTGGAAAGGTTTGAACAGTATCTCTCTGCTAATGGCATTTTGGAGACAAAACAGGTAGCTGTGCTCCTCAAAGCGATTGGAGCTAAGGTATACGACACACTTAGGGATCTCCTGTATCCAGAGAAACCTGCAAGCAAGCCGTTAGCTGTGTTAATTGCTTTACTGCAGGCCCACCATCAGTCACAGCCAATTGAAATTGCTGAAAGATTTAAGTTTTATAAGAGACATCAGGAGCATGGAGAAAGCATTTCCTCCTTTGTCACAGCTCTCAGAAAGTTAGCAAGTACCTGTCAGTTTGGGGAGTATTTAGTCACCGCCCTCAGAGACCAGTTTGTGATGGGATTACACTCTGAAGCTAAGTCATGAAAGAAGCTGATGCTTTGCATATGAAGAAAAAGACTGAACAAGAGGCAGAAATATTCCATGCAGATACCAGGGAACGGTTCAAGTGGGATAAACAGTACATTTATTTTTGTCAAAGCACGCTGCATGGAGAGCCCCGAAATCGATGTTATCGATGTGGGGTGACTTCACATGAATATCACTCATGTCATTTCCGCAATGCAGTTTGCCGATCCTGTGGAAAAAAGGGCATATTCAAAGGATCCGTAAGAAAGGAAAGATGCATTAAGGAAAGTCTGATAAATTAGTTCAGAAGAGAGCATATCAAATTCAACTCCAAGACTCATCAGATGACTCAGACAGCCACATTTCCATTCAAACAGTAAAACTTTATAAGATGGATTCGGCCTATTCAGCCATTACTGTTCCAGTGAAGATTGAAGGGAAGGCTGTAACCATGGACCCGGACACAGGAGCGGCTGTTTCTGTGATTACTGAGCAAGACTGGTAGAAATTAAAAGTAAATGTTCCAGTGAGAACGCTGTTTGTCAGTGGCGTAACAACTGGGGGTCCCAGGGCTGAGGGGGGCACCGCTCCCCCCAGTTATTATGCCCCTCCACGTGAAGGCCCTGGCTGGCCATCGGGCAAACTGGGCGTTACATTAAAAATGCCTCCCCGCTGCTCAGTGGGACCAGCGGCTCTACATCCCCGGCCTCAAAACATCCTCCTCGTCGCCGTTATGTGACCTCATCTGCAGCGCTGGGAGGAAGTGATCATATATTGTCACTTCCTCCCAGTGCTTCATCAACATGCAGAGGATGCACATGGATGATACCGCGGTGGCTCCCAGGACTCAGCCGGCTCCGGGCGCCCATAACTCTGGTTATGCCTCTGCTGTTCATCTACAGACTTATTCAAAGGAAGTATTAACCCCTCTGGGCAGTGGGCATGTCAGAGCTCAGTTAAATGGACACTCGGAAAAGCTGACATTATACAGTATAATGTATATTATGAAGTCTGGGGGGGCCTCCACTATTTGGAAGAGAATGGATTCATAACTTGGGAATGCCAGGCCAGACATAAAGAATAATGCTTGCCATGCCTTACAGACATTACCTGCGGTTTCAGCTTGGATACAGGACTTGCAGAGGAAGTTTGCCCCGTTTTTTTGATGATACTTTGGGGACTATTAAGGGACGGCAGATGTCCCTAAATATGAGAGAAAATGCTGTTCCAAAATCTTTTAAGGTACTAACTGTACCTTTTGCACTTAAAGCTGGGGTTGAGGTGTTATTGATGTGACTGGGATCATTTCCAGAGTGTGCTGCAGTGAGTGGGCCTCCCCGATTGTGCCTGTGCGTAAAAAGAATGGAGACATTCGGATATGTGGGGATTTCCGTATGGCTGTTAATTCTCAACTTGCTGTAGATAAATATCCACTTCCAAAGATTGAGGACAATTTTGCGACTTTGGCAGGGGGACAGCAGTTCACCAAGCTGGATCTCAGACATGCATACCTGCAGTTGCCAGTGCATCCAGAATCCAGGCATTACCTCACGATCAATACTCATAAGGGGCTGTTCCAGTAAAACAGAATGGTATTTGGGATAGCACCAGCACCAGCAATTTGGCAGTGTAGAATGGATGAATTGCCTGCTGGAGTTCCGGGGACACAATGTCTCCTGGATGACATGCTGATCACTGGCTGAATGGAGAGGGAGCACCGGCTTTTGCCTCTCGCTCCCTCACCCCAGCTGAGCGCAATAATTCACAAATTGACAAGGAGACTTTAGCGATAACCTGGCCACTGAAGAAGTGTCACTTTTATATTTATGGCCGATCTTTTACGCTGTTGACCAATCATAAACCGCTATTGGCAATATTTAATCCTACAAAGAGTATTTCTTAGACCACCGCCACTCGTCTTCAAAAGGTATGCCTTACTGCTGGGGGCATATCAGAATGAAATCCGATACAGGCCCTATGATAAACATACAAATGCAGATGCGTTTTCACGCCTTCCTCTTCCACTCTCCACCTATTATGTTCGGGATTCACCACCTTCCATTTACTTAAGCAAAACACTTACTGCTGTTGAGATAGCCCAAGAGACCAATAAGGATACCAATCTTCAAGAGGTCATGTACTATGTACAACATGATTGGCCATTTCAAACCTCTCCACGTCTCCAACCTGTTCACTCCAGGAATCTTGAACTGTCAGTCAGAGAGGGTTGCTTGCTATAGGGAGAGAGGGTAATTGTTTCTCCAGCCTTGCAGAAATCCAGATTACAAATTTTGTATGAAGGGCATTCAGGAATAGTCCGGATGAAAGAAAAAGCCAGTAGGTCATGTATGGTGGCCAAGTTTGGATGAGGATATTGGCAACTATGTTGCAGCCTTTTCAGGATGTGCCCAGGCTCAGAGATGCTATCCTGGGGGTGCAGAACGGCCCTGGCTTTGGCCTTTTAACCCATGGGAGAGAATTCATATTGACTTTGCAGGACCAGTGAATGGACAGATGTTCTTAGTGGTGGTGGATGCACATTCTAATTGGGCTGAAGTGATATTACTGCATCAGACTACAACTGATGCCACCATTGATGCCCTAGAAAAGCTGTTTGCAACATTTGGATTGCCTAAGATACTAGTATCTGATAATGGGTCACATTTATTAGCTCAGAAATTTCAAAGTTTCATTAAGGATCATGATAACCAACATCTCCATACAGCTCCTTATCATCCGGCTACCAATGGTCTAGCTGAAAGATTTGTCCAGACTCTAAAAGGATTTTTAAGGAGTACTGTGACAAACCGCAAAAACTTACCTCAACAACTCCAACAATTCTTGTTGCAGTACAGAAACACAACTCACCCAACCACCGGCCAGCTACCAGCAGTTTTGATGTTTGGCAGACCACTCGTGACACAGTTACACTTAATGCAACTGGACAAGGAGGGTGAAATGGACATCTTACAGGAACAGAAGTCAGGAGGGTCTGGAAGTTAATTAGAGTTGTATTGGACATTTTTTTTCTTAAGAAAAGGGAGGAGGTGTGGTTTGCTGGCTGCCAATGGGAGGGGGAGTTGGGTGTTTCTTTTGGCGGTTGGCTGTTGACAGTTGGTCATCCATTTTGTCTCCCAGTTGAGGGCTGACTAGAGACGCAGTCAGTTGCAGTTATAGAGAACCCGTTGCTTAGTGTTAATAAACCTAGTAATGAAAACCAAAGACATCTCATATTATCCAGAACACTACAACAACCCCTCTTTGCCCATGGCAACAGATCCTCTGCATTGTGCGTGAGGGCTGCTGCAAGGAAAAGTGGCCGCTGGGAGGACCCCTTCAGTCGCCCTCCACCATTTTCCCCTTCTCTTCTTACAGTGAGTTGCTGTCCGCCATCTTCCCAACCAAGAAACAGGGACGTGCAGATTGCCGGGCCCCTTCCCCACAGTCTGACGTCAGCGCGTCACGACCACGCGACCCTGACGTGCTTGGGAAGCAGAGCCTCCAGGAATACCGCCATCTTTGTTGAGGGCAAAACATATGGATGCTACTAATAGGCAAAAAGAGGTACAATTTTTTATGTGACAGGGGCAGCATTTTTTATGGCACAGGCAGAGATATATCCCGGTAGAGATAGGTTTGGACAGTTTTATGATAAAGCAAAGAGTGTGTATATATAAATATACACTATACAGTGTGGGCGCCTATTTATAAATTAATTTAAAGTGCAGGGTGTAGTGCTAATAAATAGTCAAATGCTGCCTAGAGTATGGTAAAAACACATAAAAAACAACCAAAATATGTGTCAGAATACAAGATAAAAGGCGAATATCCATACGGCGCATCTAGTACAATTAATATGTTAATAAATCAATGGATATATAAGATCCATAAAATCTATTAAAAAACTCTTAAACCGTAGCAGTAAAAAATGTATTAAAAATGTATATTATTATTAAAGTCAATAAGGTGCATAGAGTAAAGTCCAGGTCAAATGTGCAAACAGTGCAAAAAAGTGCTCAAGTATATATAGATGGAATACTCAAAAATGATGATGAGAAATGATGTGCTGATCTTCTTATAAGTGCTGGTGCTGAATCCTCATATCCGCCAGTAATCCTCAAAGAAAGCACATCACAAGAAAGGATAATAGTGCAGACAGTCAAAATAGAATAGGCTCGAATTATAACCAAAATCCAAACCACTCACATTTATGGGAGCCCACAAGGTCCCGGCTCGAGGAGAAAACAGCCTGCAGCCAAATATAGGGTGGCACTTCCCTTCTTTCTGTTCGTACTGGAGACTAAAAATAGAGAGAATCGGGAGACGGCACTCCCATAGCGTAATGCTGCGTATATGTGGAAATGTGATAAAGGAAAAGATTAAGCACACTCACCGATTTTAGAGCCTCGTAATATCAGGCTCAATCTATGTCGCTCTGGGTCCTCTTAAGGTGGGAACCCAAACCTCTTTGCCTCCGTGGTGATGGATCCAAAATTCCAAGAAGAAAAAAAGGGGTCGGAGAAAGGTGGCAAATATTGGGAAAATTTAATGAATATAATAAAAATACAGGACAGAATCTACCGAGACGCGTTTCGGCTTAAAAAGCCTTCCTCAGTCGGTATAAAGGTAAATGTCCATAAAAAGGTCAGTATGAAATACAAAGTAAAGGTGTCCTCTTTTATAGTGCATCAGAATAATATCGCTTCCTACTTCTGGTCAGTTGACTTCCGATCGTTCGGATTTTACCCAGTAATGCTTTGCGATACGAAATGGCGGCGAAAACAATACGAACGACTGGCCGGTCGTAATGGCTATTAAAAGTCGATATTGGTCGAAAAAAGCATAGAAAACAGCCAGAAGGGGTTTAATTAGCAAAAAATACGAAAATTTAGCAATATTCGTTCATATGGTTAATAATTAAAAACCGGATATAAACAAAAGGGGTTCGACCAATAGCGGTATTTCGGTTCTAATTACATGATAATATATAGATCTTAATTTTCGTGTAAACAGATACGAAAAATAGTGATGGATACGATAAGAGAACAATCGTAATGTTTATAAATCCGAAAATATGTGGGAAACGAATAATGGTCGAGCATATAGCATACGATCAGAAAAATCGGGCGGAATTAGAATCGGGCGGAAATGAAAAATACCCAGTGGGGCCTTGCGGCCACTTTCAGTTTCGGTTTGGGTCTATCAGAAAACCGGAAGTAAACAAATGGATTTTTACCTAATGGTAACTTTTCGTTTCGGATTATGTGATAATACACGGATCTTAATATTCGTATAAACAAATATACGATAGAAATATAATGAAGATTTAGTCATAATGTTTATATATCCGAAACGAATAGTATATAGTGGAGGAATAAAGGGATCGGACGGAAATGGGAAAATTTCCCAATGAGATCTTGGGGTCGTTTTAAGTTACGATTTTCGTCCATATATAAATTAAGATCCGAATGATAAATGAACGAAAATATAATATATACGAAACGCATAAGAAAGACAGCATTTCTGCTACATCAATTTAAAGGATGGAAAATAGTATAAGGGAGATTTTACCTAGTGAAAACTTACAGCATATGAAAAGAACCTATGAACAGCCTAGCAAACATTAAACCAATGCAATAGGCAGAATATGCTGACAAATTTAAGATAGAGTAAAATTAATTAAACTGTATAAAATTGGGGGATGCATCGAAAAATGATCTATTTATCTAATAAGGCCTTTATATAGGTCAAGGCAGAAATAGGGAGAGAGTTATGAAGAGCAAGAAGGTAAATTATAAAATATAATTAATGGATGATAAAACAACCAAAAAGTGGAGGTTAGTAGTATAAATTATGGACTAAAAAGGAGAGCTGGTTAAAATAGATAGATTAAGAATAATGCTTAAAATGGGCTTAATAATAAAAATGGGGAAGGAGGTAAAGGAAGGCTAATCATTAAGGAAATGGCACAGCTCAAAGTCAGCATTAAGACCGTGGGGTTGGAGCGTATTCATTAAAAAAATCCACCTCATTTCTTCTTTTCCTAATCGTGTTTCCAGGCTTCCTCCTCTCCAGAAAGGTTCCAACTTCTGTACTGCCATAAATTGGAGTTCCTCTGGATTCTGACCATGTTTTAATTTAAAATGTAATGATACGCTGTGTTTGTCAAACCCTTTTTTTATGTTTCTTATATGTTCTTGTATGCGTATATTGAGAGGTCGTGTGGTACGCCCCACATATTTAAGTCCACAGGGGCAAGTCAAAACATATATGACGTTTTTAGAGAAACATGTCATTATTCCTTTGAGTTTAATTGGCTTGCCATTCCTTTCGATTACTGATGTTATTTGTTTTTTGCTTTTGGTGTTTCTACAGTTTAAACAGTTCCCACATTGGTGGAAGCCTGCTTGTAATCCAAAATGGTTGATCGTTTTCTTATTTCTCACTTTGTGTGTGAGTTCCATCTTTAAGTTTTTCACCCCTCTGCATATAATGCGTGGTATAGCTGGAAGAATACCACCCAATATGGGATCTTTCTGTAGAATCGGCCAATGTTTCTTAATGCTCCTTCTAATTACCTTGTTAAGAGGATTATATGAGAATATAAATGGTATGCTCTCCATAGGGTTCAATATTGGATTCTTTTTCTTCTTCTTCAGTAAATCCAATCTTTCCATTTGTCTAACCTCCGCTCTGGTGTCTTCCAAGGTTTGTATGTTATATCCTTTGTCAGCAAAATCTGAACGTAGCTTTGTTGACTGAGTGTCAAAATCCGAGATATTTGTGCAATTTCTTTTCATCCGTAAGAATTGTCCTTTCGGAACAGCATTCAGCCATTGAGGTAGGTGGCAGCTCCTACGTTCTATAAAGCTGTTGCAATCAACATCTTTAAAATGGGTCTTGGTCTTAATTGTATCATTTTCGACAAATATTTTTAAATCTAAAAAGATAACTTCAGTTTTGCTCCAGTTGGAGGTTAAAATAATGCCTCTATCATTAGTGGCTAAAAAGTCTAAAAATAATTTCAAAGCTTCTTCTCCACCTCTCCATATAAAAAATATATCGTCGATATATCGGCGATAAAAAACTAGATTCGTACTCCAATTGATAAAAAGGAATTTTCCCAATGGGCCATAAAAAGATTAGCAAAACTAGGAGCGAATCTTGTCCCCATCGCTGTACCAGATATTTGCAGATAAAACTCTTCTAAAAACCAAAAGTAATTGTGTTCAAGTATCAAATGGATACCTTTAAGAGAAAATCCACTTGTTCAGGCAAGAGCTTATTGTCTTTCTCTAAAAAGAACTGGGCAGCTTCTATCCCTCTATTTGTGGGATGATGGTGTAAAGTGACTGAACGTCACTAGTAACTAATATATCACCATCTTTCCAATCTGCATCCATCAAAATGTTAATCATCTCAATGGTATCTTTCAAGTAGGTCTCAGTAGTTGTGACATAAGGTTGTAACTGTTTGTCAAGGTATTCTGAGAGCCTACTGGAGATGGATCCTATGCCAGAGATGATTGGCCTGCCTGGTGGATTCTCCAAATTCTTGTGTATCTTAGGTAAAAAGTAAAAGATAGGAATTTTTGGATGGTCAATTTTTAGATACTTAAGCTCATTGTTGTTCAGGATGCCAAGTAAATGGCCCTGATCTAAATAGTCGTGGAATATATGTTTAAAATCCATTGAAGGTCTTTCTTTAGATGTCTATAAGTGGTTGCATCCCCCAAAATGCGCATAGCTTCATTATTATAGTAATCAGCTGTCATGATAACTATTCCTCCACCCTTATCTGCGGGCTTAATTACAATATCATCATCTTGCATAAGTTCACGTAGTGCTTTTCGTTCTTGGTGTGTCAAATTATCTCTGTTTTTCTTATGTTCCATTTTTTCCAAATCCGATAAAACCATCTGTTCAAAAGTGGTGATTTCTGAGGAGATCATGGATTTTGGGAAAAAGGTGGATTTCTCCTTCAGATTGGTGTGTGTATATAAATGGGTAGTCTCATTTCTGTCAATCGGGTTCTTTAAAAAATACTTTTTCAAGCATAAGTTCTTTTTGAACTTCTGTAAGTCAATGAACATGCTAAATTTATCTAATTTATTCGTGGGGCAAACTTCATGCCCTTTAGTAGAATATGGTTCTGATGGGTAGAGAGGACTTTATTAGTTAGATTATATATCCCTCCATTCGACCGTACTTTCTCCTTCCGTTTAGTTCTCCGTCTTCCAGCTCTGCATCCTCTTCTTCTAAGAAATCTCTCGCCCCTGGTGACCACCCTCTTTTTAAAGAGAGGTTTTTCCTTTGTAGTCGATAATTGGCTGACTGAAAAACCTCCTCTTTTTTATTTTCGTCCTGGGCTAAGGGTTGAAATCGATTATAGGAATAAATATCCTGGTTTCCATACTGGGATGTATGATCTCCCCTTCTTGTATTTCTGCTCCCATTATATTGGGGCTTCCTATATGGGACTGAAGTATATCCATAGGAAGAGTGATGGTCCCTATGGTAGGGCGATCTGGGCCCTTGTTGGGGTCGAGATCTAAAATTTCTTGTATTGTCAAAGGGGCCGCGTCTTGATCCAGGGGGTCTGGGATTGGGGGGCTGATATCTGGCTGGGTCTCTCCAAGTGGGATTCGTTGAGCGAACTGGTCCTATATTTGGTCTCCGAGGGGTCAGTGGAGTGTCGTCTCCTGACTTGAAAGGTGATCTTTGCCTTCTTCGAAAATCATTCCTCGACTGCATGTGGCGGGTGGTGGTATGGTATTGGGATAGTGAATTTCTAGTGTCGAAATACACCGAGGGTGGATCTTGTTTCCCTATTTGCCAAACATTGCCACGCTGATAGTCTGTCAGGTCTCTGTGATACTTTTTCTTTTTTCGTTCTTTGATCTCGTTGTCTAGCAAACCTAGGTCTATCTCTAATTTATCGAAGAAGGGTTTCATTTCCTGTTCGGTCAGAGTGGTATTTAATTCGGTATGGGTGCTTTCAATACTATGGTTTAGTTCTTTCAAACGCTCATTTCTTCGATCGACGATTAATCGCATACTATGTAATGAGAAGCCCTCAAGCATAGTAGCCCATCTTTCGAGGAAGACCACGTCATCTTTATCACAGGCTGGGTTCTTATTGAACCTTAAACCTCTAGGAACCATTTTGTCCTTCATATATTTCTCCAGAGAGATAACCTCCCATTTATCTCTAATCTCTTTCCTCAAATCTTTTTCTAATTGTCGCATCATTTGAACTTTATCCATAGATATGTTGTTACTGACAGAATTACTGTCCTCAAAAGTATTGCCATCATCTATGCAAAATTTCTTGCGGAATTCCATCCTAAGTGGGCTGCCCAAAAGACACTGAAGGTTTATTTTAGTAATAGGATAAAGCAAAGAGTGTGTATATATAAATATACACTATACAGTGTGGGCGCCTATTTATAAATTAATTTAAAGTGCAGGGTGTAGTGCTAATAAATAGTCAAATGCTGCCTAGAGTATGGTAAAAACACATAAAAAACAACCAAAATATGTGTCAGAATACAAGATAAAAGGCGAATATCCATACGGCGCATCTAGTACAATTAATATGTTAATAAATCAATGGATATAAAATCCATAAAATCTATTAAAAAACTCTTAAACCGTAGCAGTAAAAAATGTATTAAAAATGTATATTATTATCAAGTCAATAAGGTGCATAGAGTAAAGTCCAGGTCAAATGTGCAAACAGTGCAAAAAAGTGCTCAAGTATATATTGATGGAATACTCAAAAATGATGATGAGAAATGATGTGCTGATCTTCTTATAAGTGCTGGTGCTGAATCCTCATATCCGCCAGTAATCCTCAAAGAAAGCACATCACAAGAAAGGATAATAGTGCAGACAGTCAAAATAGAATAGGCTCGAATTATAACCAAAATCCAAACCACTCACATTTATGGGAGCCCACAAGGTC
>CM019070.1:93936204-94213445 GCA_009667805.1 Leptobrachium leishanense | reverse complement strand
CAGCTTGGTAACATTTTGGCTGGTATATCATACTTTGCTCGGTTAAGGGAAGAGGAGGACGCGACTAAACGATTTGTGGTGAGGAAGATTTTGAGAGCTTGGGGTACAGAGGAGGATAAGGTAGGAGATAAGAGGGAGCCAATAATGATCAAACGACTAGAAGCTTTGGTGGGAATACTTGGGAGGGTCTGTAGAGATGGTTATGAGGCCAATCTATTTAGGGCGGCTTTTCTTTTAGGTTTTTCAGCTGTCCTATGGATTGGGGAACTGATTGCTCCGGGTAGAAATTCTAACCAGTCAGGGTTAAAAAAGGAGGATGTGAGTGACAGATGGAGCGGTATTACTGCTCATAAGAAAGTCAAAAACGAATAGAGAAGGGAAAGGAGTTTGGGTTGCTGCTAAGGCCCATGGTGGGGAAGTGTGCTCCATGGTATGTGTGAGAGGATACGTGGAAGCGACTCCTTCAAATGGTCACATGTTCCTGAGGCTAACTTGGATGGTGCTAACTTGTCCAGGTATCAATTCAAAATGGTTTTGCAGAAGGCCGATGAGGTGCTTGGTTAGAAGGGGAGTTGCATTGCCCCCACTATTTCAGGATAGGAGCTGCTACTACTGCGGTGGAATTGGGTTGCCTTAAAGGATCAAATTAAAAAGATGGGGTGATGGAAGTCAGAAGTGTATAGGCGATATGTGAGACCATTAAAGAAATGAGGGAAAGACTGATGGGGAACAATTGTTTTAAAAAAATATATATTTTGGTTAATTTCAGTTTGTATTTACTTGTGTGCACATCACAGTTAATAGCTTACATTTTGGTTATTTGCAGGACGTGCAATGAGTGTATGGATCCTAGGACACTCCTATGTGCACTGGGCAGTGACTTGTGCTGCTGGCACCAAGAAAGAAGTGAACTTGGGTTTCAGCCTCACTGTAGTAGGAATTAGTTGGATAAGAAAGAGGTATGAGGTGTAACAGTTATTGGAAATAGCGCTGGCATCCAGAGAAAGTGGGGTAAGCCAGATATTATGGTACTACATCTAGGGGGTAATGATATAGGCTCTATTCCCTCTCTAGAGTTACAGAAGCTGATAAGGGAGACTTTTAGGTGATTCGGGAGGGAATGGCCAGATGTTAAGATCGTCTGGTCTAGTGCAATTTCAAAGTTGGTATGGTGAAACTGCAGAGAGCAAGGTGCAGGGTATATTGGAAGGAAGTGGATGTAATATCTGTGTAGCGCCACCAGATGGCCCTATTGTCAAGGGCAGGGAAATATCACAGAGATAGATCGTATGAACTGCTAAACTAAGGTCAAGAGAAAGAAAAAAATAAGTAGGAGACTCACTGTGTATAGAAAATTGTCCCAACCACAAATCAGTCAACAAAAAGAGGTTGTGGCAATGAAAAAATGAATATAAATAAAATAAAAGAGAATGAGATAGGCACTCAAACAGTACAGGAAAATGTACTGCCGTATATGTGATAGTGTCACAGTCCACCCGGGGTACTTATATTGCACAACCTGGTACTAACAGCCTTTGTCCTGGAATGTTTTTGTATTGGGTTCCAATCCGGGGTTTACCTCAGCCCAGTGCCATGTCCAGGCTCCTGGAGATCCAGCCTGGGTTTTCCTGTCCAGCCTAGGAGTTCCAGCTGAGGCCCATCTATGATTTAACCTCCTTAAAAGGCAGAGAGACTGAACCAGCAGTGGTTAAGGTTATGCATTGTGCTCCCTGACTGAGGTCATCTGGACGTGTGCAAACCTGCTCCTGCTAAATCCATCTGTCTACCTTGTTGTTTCTGGATACATCTGCCTGTGCAAGGGACTCTCAGCGATCCCTACATGTGGATACAAGTGATTACTTCCACGATCTCTGACCTTTTGCTCTCAAGGTACCACTGTCAGCTATCTGGATTTATTCCTAGTGGACCCTGTCTGCAGTCTGGGACTGCATAGTCCACTATCCTGACTCTCCATCCAAGAACTCTCCCGGGACTTTATTTATTTCTTTATTCATTCAGTGTCTGCTGCCAAGGCCTATTTAAGTTTCATTAAACTTATTCATTGCGTGATTCCTGCCTGGCCTCCCCTCTGTGTCGCCGCCTGCTGGGCTCTCACCTGACCTGCACACGCCACGTGACAGATAGTAAGTGTGTGTTATAGCGGCAATTGAAAAACAAGGTGCTGTAAATTAAGCACAATAATTAGACCAGGTGCTATATATAGAGCACTAATATCTTTCCATTGCTGCAGACACCACGATAAAAACAGTGCTAAAAATAAAGCACTAATACTTGATAGACTGAAATGAGTCAAAAAGTGAAAAGTGCATTCTAGTGAATTGAATATAAAATTTTGAATCAAATACAATCAAGGAATAGAAGCCAAAATTTTAATTGCAAAAATGTGCAATAAATTATAATGTACACAGTGTAGCAAAAAAGTATTAAGAAGAAAAAAGGTGGATATTCAGCAGTCCATATAAATCATAACCTAGTTTGCATGAAAATTGTCCATGGGCCATAAAAGAGGAGATATTAAATATGCTAAAACAAATTGTATATACTGGCCAGATTAGGAGCGCAGCTGCCGGGCTAGCCAGAAAACGGTAAATCCCCAAGTCCGTTAAAGGAGAAAGATGCAGGTCATAGAGCTGGTGTCCGGCGCTAGTACTCGCAATCTTCGGCTTCAGTAGAGGCTATCCAGCCTGGGGAGCACGTACTCAGTGGATCAGTTTATTGAATGTGGAGAAAAAAAAAAAGGGAAAACGAGCAAAAAGAGAATTTTGTGAAGACTGTATTATCCCAATCAGAACAAATATAAGCAGGGGATATACTCACATTTTCTGGTGCCGATTTAAACAAAAAGGCACCAAAACGAAGGCAAATCGGTGAATTAAACCGAGGGGCACCGATTCCCCTACCAGAGATCCAAAGGTCAGGAAACTCGATCCTTCAGGATGTCAGTTAAGGATACCAAAAGAATAATTCACCAAGGATCATACAAGGTGAAGAATTCACAGACGGTTTATTAAAACAGCAATAAAATACACCTCAGACGCGTTTCGCTGAAAACAGCTTCATCAGTGGGTGTGATCTTAACAGTATGCACAGACACTATATATAGCTACATTGCTCATTTCGACTCCCACAGAGGGGCTGCCGGGTAATAAGCCTAATTAGTGCAATTAAGTATAACTACAAACATTTCAATAAATAATTTGTCAATCTAGTAAAAAACAATAAGTATCCTTAAAAAGACAGTAAAATACTTGCTTGTAATAAACATGATGCGAGAGTACAATATTCAATAGGTTCGCATGTATCTTATAATGATGTACATGGAAGGGAAAAGAAACACATTCTGTCCCTCTACATTATAAACAATACCATCAGCAAAATCCACATGGTACTAAATTTCTAGCAATCAAAAAAATTAATAAAGATTGGAGGGGTGGAAATTTTATTAATAAAATAAGTAGAGAAGAAATTAAATGGATCTTCACTTTAAAAACACTTCGTCCAAGGGGTCTGAATCAAGATTTTGAACTTTGTCATTTCCTCTAAGATATAAACCCTCAGTGTCAACTTTTTAATTTAATATCTTGCTGTTCTTCTTTCTATTTTATATAGTGTTTATGTGTATCTGTATAATTAATTGTTTACATTTTCCATTATGTACAATTTTTTAGGATTCCCACTCGTTATTTATATATATTTTATTTGCGCTATTTTTAATATTTCCCTTTAAGTATTTGCCCCTTTATATTTGCCCCTTTATAGTGGCGCTTCAGGCTGATTTCCTTACATTTCCCTTTTCTGGATAGACAACCTTTGCCATTATCCCTTTTTTAATTTATTTGGGTGGTATTATTACCTTATTATTCAGGTACCTTTTAGCAGTGTTTTTTGACACCATTACTCCCTTTTTTGCAGCTACAGATAGGCGTCCTTATCACCACCCTACTTACCTTTTAGATTTCTTCCTTTTTTTTTTACTCCCCTCCCTTATTTTTATCCAAATATACAATTGGCTAGCCCTTTGGCACATACATATAGCCTGTAAATTACTCTTTTTTCGTTTCTATGATTATTTATGTCCCCCCTTTTTTTTTTTATTAATTTTTATTTATTTTTATTATTTATCATCCTATATACTAATACTTATTTCCCTACTGTTATTTACAATTACCCTCTTTCTTCTAGCCTATTTTGATTAAGTTTCTCCATAGGCCAGTATTTCCATCTATGTTGTCTTTTTGTTTTCCTGGCATAATACTTCTCACATTCTCTAACTTGCATTCGTTACCTCATCTGCATTTAGGTCCGCACGTTTGTAGGTCTTTTTTCTCACCTAGTTAACACTTATTAAGTTTTATCCTTTCAGACAAATTAAGATCAGATTGATCTATTCTTAATAGTTCCAATACCTATATTCCATTATGTGTTGCTGACCTCGTCTATACACACGGCGCTTTGTAAACTCACTACTCTCTCGTCTCAATGTGCCCTTTTCGTGCTCTTAATTAAAGGCGCAGATAGAGACCTTTGATCTCCACATGCTCTTAGTTTTTTTACTCTCAAGTATCACGACTAATTGACTCTCCATATGGATACCTTCTTCTGTATACTGAGTTGTTTTTTTTCCGTTTTTTCAATGAGTTCCCTTCTGCTGTCCCGTTAAGGACGCTTATTTTAACCGTATGTTTATTTAATATCTTCTCTACTCCGCACTCGGTGAATCTGTATAGCAATCTGTTTTGCTATTTCTTTACTCCTGACCCTTTGCAATTACTTAAAATAAAGTGGCTCTAATTACCCATTATCCAAACTCTCCCTGGTTCACACACTGTTTGTGGTTGCTCTCTTGTGGAATCTTTATTTCCTAAACTGCTTTATTGCATCTGACTTAGATCTCCCCCACGAGTCTGACTGTCTACAAATACTAACTGTCTCTTTAGGCGTACTTGTACCAAAGTAATTTTATTTTTTCTTACTACATTCCTTTTAATTAAATGTCCTGTGCTGAACCTGGCCACCTACATGACGCTCTGTTGGTATATATATTCTCTCTTTCATTAGGATATCTCCTGACCTTCTCCTGGTTTATATCCACCTTTATTTTATTTTTGTGTTATCTTTTTTCTTGTGTCACGTTTAAATGACCTCTTGTTTGGATATTTAACATCTGTTAGGAAATTAAGACTTATATATTTTTTATTTTCCCTTCCATGTACATCATTATAAGATATATGCGAACTTATTGAATATTGTACTCTCGCATCATGTTTATTACAAGCAAGTATTTTGTTGTCTTTTTAAGGATACCTAATTGTTTTTTACTAGATTGACAAATTATTTATTGAAATGTTTGTGTTTATACTTAATTGCACTAATTAGGCTTATTACCCGGCAGCCCCTCTGTGGGAGTCGAAATGAGCAATGTAGCTATATATAGTGTCTGTGCATACTGTTAAGATCACACCCACTGATGAAGCTGTTTTCAGCGAAACGCGTCTGAGGTGTATTTTATTGCTGTTTTAATAAACCGTCTGTGAATTCTTCACCTTGTATGATCCTTGGTGAATTATTCTTTTGGTATCCTTAACTGACATCCTGAAGGATCGAGTTTCCTGACCTTTGGATCTCTGGTAGGGGAATCGGTGCCCCTCGGTTTAATTCACCGATTTGCCTTCGTTTTGGTGCCTTTTTGTTTAAATCGGCACCAGAAAATGTGAGTATATCCCCTGCTTATATTTGTTCTGATTGGGATAATACAGTCTGCACAAAGTTCTCTTTTTGCTTTTTTTCCCTTTCTTTTTTTGCTCCACATTCAATAAACTGGTCCACTGAGTACGTGCTCCCCAGGCTGGATAGCCTCTACTGAAGCCAAAGATTGCGAGTACTAGCGCCGGACACCAGCTCTATGACCTATATTGGAAGGAAGAAATTGAATCCTGCAGCTAGGAAGGCAATGGAGGAAGCAGGGGGAAGGGTTCTGGAGCACCCAGGTATAGGGGCAAGAAGTGAGGAGTTATTTCGGAAAAATGGTGTCCACTTGTCAGAGGCGGGAAACAATATTTTCATTGAAGTCAAAGGCATGATAAAGAGCCTTTTGTAGGGTAGGAAAAGGTCATGGGCTTTTTAGTGGTGTCAGAAAAAGAGGGTCCTTGTTTTTGGTGGTGGTGAAATATGCGGCATGGCCCGTGGAGAGGTGATAGTAGAGGGAGGGCCTGTAGGGTACGGGGGCTGGGTGCTAGTTTGTGCGGCCAAATTCAGGTGCCCTCCTAGTTTGCAGATCCTTTCGGCCTGCTATTTGCCATAAAGATACCCTAACTGGCGCGTGGTCACGCTGCTTAGCCACGTGGGGCCGCTATTTCTAGCCAATGCGTGTGGTGCATTGCATTTGCCAGTGTTATCTGGCCATGGTATTTGCCGGCGCAATCTGGCCAAAGTTTAGTACCAGTGTTATCTGGTGTAACATAATTTGGCATATGAGGATCGGGTTACTTTTAACTAACTGTATATATACATACCAGTATCTCACAGAGGTGAGTACACCCCTCACATTTTTGTAAATATTTTATTATATCTTTACATTGTAGCACAGTGTCATTTCTTCAGTGTTGTCACATCAAAAGTAGTGAGTGTACAGATTGTATAACAGTGTACATTTTCTGTCCCCTCAAAATAACTCAACACACAGCCATTAATGTCTAAACCGCTGGCAACAAAAGTGTCATGAATCCCTCTGGATACTACGAAGCTGGTCCCTTTATACAGATCCCTGTCTATCTCTCCGATCCTTGGATGGTTGGTAAACTGACTGCCTGCAGGGACAAGATAGCAAGGGTTAACAGGCCCCATAGGGTAAACAAAAGGCAGGCCTTCACAGCTAAACCCTTATTGCTGATATGTATAAACAGGGACAGGGTTAACAGGAGCAACCTGAATAACATACAGACAAGAGGAGTCAGAGCAGAGACTTAGGTACACACATATTACCGAATTGTTTATAGTCAGAGTAGTCAGGAATCGCCGAATCAGTACATAAACCGTAGTCCTCATACAAAACCAAATCGTCCCACAAGTCAGGGTAGTATATAGCCAAAGAATCAGTGAATCGCAAAGAGTCGAATCACCAAGCACTGGGGGAAGTAACTCCACGACAGGGCAATAATCCGGATAGCGCTGTCTGCCCTTTAAACCCGGAGGCTCCGTGTCATAACGCTAAATGAGTCTGGGAGCTGCATGCTACATTGGCACCGCCCCCTCTCTCGTGACCTGCAAGATTTACATTGGTGGGTCACATGACCCACCAACGTGACATCACATCATGCAGAGTGCAGACAGAAGAGGAGGCAACAGCGTGGAGGATGTGTAACGGTTGGCACCCTCTTGGGCCATCGTGGTGGCTTGGAACATGGAGTGTAGTCCTTAAGGCAAGTGAGCTACTGACTGGACACTGGACAGATCAATAAAACAGACTTGTTTCTCCAAAACCAAGGAGCACAAAAGCAGGACTGAATTGCCACTAAGCTCCGAAGGTTTCAAGACCGACAGATAACCCAGGACACGATCAGAAACACAAACAATGTATGAGAGTAGATGAATTGTGCAGGCTGCAGGGCAGTCAACAAACTGACAGACTTGGCGAAACAGGAACTGAACTCCGCTTCAGGACGATACAAGAACCAGAGACACATGGAACAGGAGGGCCAGGAGAAAACTAAAGAGATCCCTATGCCGGGAATACTTCTAAGAAACCATCACAAAGAATTAACAGATCACCGTGAACAAGAAGGGCAAGGGATTAACAAAACAGACAAAAATCCTGCACCGAAGAGATCCTTCTAATGGCCTCGGAGAATATACTAAACTAAGACAAACAAACATGAAACATAAGAATGGTCATTCAGGCAAGGTTGGCAACAGATCAGCATACAGAGTACCAGGAGTAAGCAGAAAAGGATCGCCAGGAAACACAGCCGAGGTCAAAACCAGAATACACTAGGACAAGAATGATTTGCAGCAACACTGGGAACAAACAGGACACAACCACCATTAAACTCCACAAGACGTCAATGAGGCTTTTTGTTGCTGGGATATAAATAGGGAGTGAGCCTGTGTGATTTGGCCATGTGACCCCAGACAACACAGCCAAACACACCACAGGGGAAAACAGACATGGAGACCCTTCACCACCAGGGGGCAGGGTCGAGACATAACAGGATGTCAGCGGAGCCAGCCTGGAGGAGCAGTCGAGGCCCATCTAGTGAGTGGCGATCGGGGGGGGGGCCTGCCTAGAAAAAAAAACGGGACCTGTGTAAAAACAAAGGGGGACCTGCCTTGAAACAAAAAGGGACCAGCGGAAAAACAAAGGGGGGACCTGCATAAAAACAATGGGGGACCTGCCTTGAAAGAAAAAGGGGACCTGCATAAAATCAAAGGGGGACCTGCGTAAAAACAAAGGGGGACCTGCCTTGAAAAAAAAGGGGACCTGCGTAAAAACAAAGGGGGACCTGTCTTGAAACAAAAAGGGGACCTGCGTAAAAACAAAAATGGTGGACCTGGGTAAAAAGAATGGAGATGGCCATGGGGGGGTGTAATGAAGAATGTGATAGGCCGTGGGTGTCAAAAAGGCTGTGGAGCTCTGTGATACGCTAATACACACCTCACAATACTGTGAGTTTTATTGCTGTGCAGCTCTGTGATATGCTCATACACACCGTACATTACTGTGAGTTTTATTGCTGTGGAGCTCTGTGAAACGCTCATACGGAGTGCACATTACTGTGAGTTTTATTGCTGTGGAGCTCTGTAATGTGCAGTGCATCAGTAATGTACAGTATCTTTTAAAGTGATCATAGATTCCATTGTTTACCACAGGGACTTTCTGTGCCATGGTGCAGGCTTAGCTGTAAAGAGTGGGTGATGGCTGCTGAGGCAGAGCGCTGGCCCTCTGTATGTCTGGGGGGCGTACAATGGATTACCCAATTCGCTGCTGGGTCCAAATGGATTTTTTTACACAATTTTCAAAAAGATTATTTTAACTCCTTAGTGACTGGGCGGTTTTACACAAATCCGTCCTTTAGTGCCCGCTGCTGTTTTTACGTTTCTGCGCTGTTCGTGTTTAGGTCAAATTTTCCTCTTACTCGTTTATGCAACCCACACATATTATACACCGTTTTTCCAGCCATTAAATGGAGTTTCTAAAAATACCATTATTTCCATCATATCCTATAATTTACTATAAAACCAAATATGAAATATGATGAAAAATGATAAAAAAACTTTTTTGTAATTTAATCCCCAAAAAAGACCCTAGCTAAAAAGTTTCAAAATTATGTCCCGAGAATAGAAATACCCAATTCTTAAATTTTTTTGCTTTTTAATAGGGATGGGCCGAACACCCATGTGTTCGGTTCGCATTCGAACTCGAACAATTTAAAAAGTTCGAACACGATTCGAACTCAATGCAAGTCAATGGCACTCGAAAGTTCGAATTTTTGAGTGCCCTCCAAGAGGGCACATATGCAAGATATTGGCCATAAAAGGTGTATGGGGTCCGGGTAGTGCCCTGGGAGACAGGAAACAAGGAAAAAAAGTTTTAAAAAAAAACGTTTTTAAAGGAACAGTGTTTTTTCCATGACATAAAGGTTAAGAATAAACACGAAAAATTCCTTAAAATGTCGTGCCCACAAGGTCCCCATAACCTGCCCGTGAAGTGGCGGATTTGTAGGATGTATAGAAACATTTAAAAAGAAAAAAATGACATTTCAAATGGCGGTAAATGGTTTTCCTTTAATCTATTCATAAACAACTGCTTGGGGCGGCAGCCTGTATGAAAAGAGGAGACGTTTTAGGACACGCAGAACAAGTTTAGTGATTTTTTGGCTAAATTATGGTGCCTCTTATGCAGGCTTTGGATGAAAGTAACAATAGATGCTTTAAAATTGGGCCTTTAGTGTCTGCAACAGTGCCTTCACACCGTCCGTAACCCCTCTGAGGTATTGTGGACTCTGTGGAAGAGTGCAGTGGTGGAGGTTTTGGGAATGCAGAAGAGATCCCAGATCTATTCAGTTACATCAGCATCAGCGGAGTGATAGCTGCTGATGCAGGACTGATTCATTTTTATAAATGTCAGCCAATCTACAGAGTTGGTGGACAGACACACTCTTTTGTATGTGACCAAACCTCCAGCGGCACTGAACGTCCTTTCAGAAAGCACGCTGGAAGGGCAACCTAGTAGCTCCATAGCACATTGGCTAAGTTCTGGCCAGTGATCCAATCTCAACACCCAGTAAGCCAGTGGATCATCTGCTGTAAAAGTATCCAGGTCTGCCCTTGCCCCTAGGTAGTCCTGCACCATATGGTGAAGACGCTGGCAATGGGTGCCTACCTTTGACGTCCCTGGGCGTCGTGGACTAAAAAAATTGGAAAAGGCATCACTCAAGCCTGGAAAGGCCATGACCACGGATCAGGAGATAAAGGGATCCAAAGGATCCCCCTATCTCCCCTTGGCAGCTAGGGGGTTAACTGGCCCACTGACATCCTCACACATAATTTTTTTTTGAGAAAGTATTTTACCAGGAAGCATACTTTGAGATTTCTCTCGTTTTCAAGTATGTCCTGGGTGGCGAGTATGTACCGTTAGGTGTCTTGCCCAAGGACACTTACTGGAGAGGTGCTCGTCAGGATCAAACCCATGTCTCCACAGGCTCTCTCCACGCAGAGCAGTGATGTTACCTCTACGATGTCGGTGGGGGGTGACCTGGAGGCTTGGCTGACATCCAAGATGTCAGCCACCTGCAGGATTAAATTGCGATTCAGCGCCGAGTCGCAATCCGGCAGCAAAATGGTTAATGCTATACACCGCTAAAAAGGGGAGACTCTCCCCTTTCCGGCAGTGTAAAAGGCATCTTTCTAGGTGCCATGGTTGGTCCAAAGGAGCACCCCCACTTCCTTGTTTTCAATGCAGGCGCCAGGGGGGCGCCTGCCGATGACATCACCACGCAGCGTGGTGACGTCATCGTGCTCGCTGGCCCCTCTAAAACAGAGGGGCAGGCTTCCTCCCTGCCAGAACTCTGTTGGAGCCAGCGAGGGAGGTAAGTATTGGTGGGAGGGAGGTTAAGAGCCCGCTGACGTACTATGTACGTCCGCGGGTCTAAGGGAGACCCATGGGTAGGATGTACATGGTACGTCAGCGGTCGGGAAAGGGTTAATGAGTTAAGAAATAAATTCTTTAGTGCAATAAAGTACATGTGGATGTTGCGTTGTATGGGTGGGGTTTTGCATGGGTGTGGCACAAGGGGGCCCTGTAGCAGATTAGAGATGGGAGATGGGGCAGATTAGATCTGTATTTCTATCTATATAAGGGTCTGCCTGTGTATATGTGTCTATGTGTCTGTTTATACATATCTCCTCCATATAGATTCATATTCATATTTGTGTCTGACCATTTGGGAAGCGTGTCTCTGTGTCCACAGCTGTTGCGAGTGGGTGCTAAAATGTAATTAAAATGGTTAGCTTTCTCCCCTGGGGGAGGATATCACACGTGGCTGTGAAATGGAAGGTCTTTGTGAACTGACATGTGTAGCCTGTTAGTCGCACCTTGGGAGCCAGCCCAGCACCAAGATTTAGGCCCTATCTTCAAAGACAGGAAGCACATCCTTGATCCCTAAGGGGGGTCTGGGGGGGAAGATGGACACCTTTTGGGCAATTAAAGATTAACGACGAAGCGTACTGAGCATGCTCAGGAGAGGGGAACTCTGGGATATGTAGTGCAGGAGGCTGGGCCATTTGTGGGTGGGTTGGAAGGACCAGGAAGTGTATAAATTCTGAAAACTGGCCATGTGCTGGGCTGATCACTTGGGGTACATTCGAAAGATGACTGATCTGTCCATGCTTCTATCTCCAGGCTCCAGGAGGCACCGATGCTAGCTTACTAATTAGTTTGTCGTAAGTAATGCTCTGTGGTTAACCCTTTTCTATTATTTGCTGTGTAGTGTGTAATTAATTGATTTATTCTATCTATAATTTTTCCTGTAACAATGCACTGTGATTTTTCTATATCATAAATAAATATAATCTATTTAAGTTCTGCTTCTGGCTGATGAGATCCACGCTAACTAAGAGATTGGAGTAATTGCTGATTTTTTTTAAGCTCGGGTAGATACGAAAGTGTGCGTTGCGGTTGCTGGGGGATGGCAGGGATAGGGACAGTGCGGTTGCTTAGCCCTGTGTCTCTCGC
This sequence comes from Leptobrachium leishanense, assembly GCA_009667805.1. Classification (NCBI taxonomy): domain Eukaryota; kingdom Metazoa; phylum Chordata; class Amphibia; order Anura; family Megophryidae; genus Leptobrachium; species Leptobrachium leishanense. Next base: position 94,201,195 of record CM019070.1, on the reverse strand, counting down.
TGCGACGCGTGTAGTGTCCATGAGGACTGGTGGCAGCGTAACTAATAGAATAGGGAAGTGAGCCCAGGGATTGTGGGAGACGTAGTCATTACCCGTTTCAAGAGAAGAATTGTACTGCGTTGCAATCCTGGGATCGTAACTAATAGAATAGGAAAGTGAGCTCAGGGATTGTGGGAGACGTAGTCATTACCCGCTTCAAGAGAAGACTTGTACTGCGTTGCAATCCTAGGATCATTGTATCGCGCTCTGCGGCCCTGTTGCGTGAGGGAAGTGTGCAGAGACAGATAGTGGGTGGCTTAACCCGGCGTCTTTCGCAGCAGCGTGCATAGTGGTCATGACAACTGCTGGCAAGCGGTGGGATATCAGGTTAGTGTTTGGATCTGTGAAGCAACATAGATCCAGATACTAAAGAAATTGGTTTTCCAATTTCCAGAGCAGAACTCAGTGCATTTATTAGAATTTACGCAATGCACAGCAGTTCCCTTCCCCCTTCTTTGTTTTCTTTTCTATCTTTTATTTGGCTGGAGTGAGAATGTCGCAACAACCATCGAAAAAAACGTTGGAACAATTATGTAAAGACAAAAATATTTTGACGAAGGATAAGAAGGATGAACTTTTGCAAGCCCTCGAGGATTATGAGGCGAGGCAAGCGGTCCAGGACACAGCAGAGCAGGGTACCACGCTTGACCCAGCCGAAGGAAGCGCAGGTCCAGTGGAAAGGACAATGTCAAGTGCTTCGCCCAAGAGTGATTCTGCCCTGGATGTTTACTTGCAGACTGTTTAAAACATGTGGACTCTGCGGACTCTCAGATGCGGCTTCAGCTCATCCTGCAGTACCAAGAGCGAGAGGAGCGCAGAGCTGAACGCGAAGCTGCGGAGCGCAGGGCTGTGGGTGAGCGAGAAGCAGCGGAGCGCCAAGCCGAAAGGGCACATCAGCTCGCTCTGGCACAGGCAGGCAGAACGCAATTATCTCCTGCCCCTGCAGGCGCTGCAGAGCTCTCTATGTCCAGACCTCGTGCCGAGAACTTTCCCACTCTGGACAAAGATGGGGACCTGGATGTGTTCCTGCGAAGTTTTGAAAAGACTTGTCGACAGTACCAGCTGCCCAAGGAGCAATGGGCCAGGTACCTCACTCCTGGACTAAAAGGTCCAGCGCTCGAAGCCTTTCCAGAGTTACCAGCTGAGAGCGACCAGGACTATGAGGCAAATAAAGCCGCATTGCAGAGACGTTATAACCTCACGCCAGAGGTATATCGCAAAAAGTTCAGGTCCTTGCAGAAGCGGGCCGCGGAGAGCTACTTTGTAGTCGTGAGCCACCTGACCACCCTATTTCGTCAATGGGTCAGGGGGCTGAAGATTGACACCTTGGATGCCCTGGAAGACCTGTTAATCAAAGAGCAGTTCGTGCAGCTATGCCCACCTGCGATCCAGGAATGGCTTCTGGATCGCAAACCCGAGACGGCCCTGGAAGCTGGTGAGCTGGCCGATTTCCATTTGGCCAACAGAGCGTCTGTGGACCAGAGCAGAGGCTCCCCCAAAGGATCATCTGGATGGAAGCCCAACTCATCACGACCCCCCAACATCACGGCGGCAGCGTCCCCCTCTGTGCCAGTCTCTGCTGGGGAGGGGGGAACAAGTCCTCCTTCGCCTGGAAGAAGTGTGAGCCGTCGCTGTTTTATTTGTAACAGTGTCAACCATCTCCGGGCAGCGTGCCCGCAGAGGAAGAAGCCTGCATCCACAGCTGGGGGAGGACACCCCTCAGCATCACCCTCTGTCCTGTTCGTGACCAGATCGGAGGGCAGTGCCAACGTAAACCAGCAAGCAGTCATTGTCGGGACTCAGGTATCTGTGTGTTTAAGAGATACGGCAGCTGAAGTAACTTTGGTGCGTCCAGGGTTAGTCAGCCCTGCAGACTTTATTCCTGGCAGGACTCTAGCAGTAAAGGGTTTTGGTGGGGTACGTCCTGTGGTGCCAATGGCACGGGTTTATTTGGACTGGGGAGCGGGGAGAGGTCTGCGGGAGGTGGGAGTGTCTGAAAATATTCCTACAGATGTGTTACTGGGCACAGATTTGGGTAAATTGGTGTCACAGTATGTACTGGAAAGGGATGCTGGGGATTTACCCAGGCCCACTAGTGGCTCTTCAGTGGGTAGGGCTATGTGTGGGGGTGCACAACAGGATTCCTGGATGGGAGGGCAGGGGATGGCAGTGAGTCAGTCTGCGCCTGCGCCAGGTGTGCCCGAGGTGTAGTGTGGTAGCATGAGGGGGCAGTGTGACTGGGAAGAAATGCAGGGGGTGAGTGAATGCCCGCCTGCACCCGAGTCAGCTGGTTCCCCGACCCCATGGGTGGGGAGGCTGCGGTGCCCATGGTGGAAGTGGATACCCGCTGGCAGTCTGCAGAGAGTAGGGCACAAGGCCCGTCTCTGCCGTGTGATGGTGTAGATCAGAATGCCTGGGAAGGGTGGCAGGATACTGTGGTGTGCCTGTCTGTGACGCCATATGGTTGGGAGCAAGGGCAAGGGATGACTGCGGGTCTGCTTGCGCCTAAACCAACCAGGACTCTAGTGCCCCGTGAGAATGGTGTAGATCAGAATGCCTGGGAAGGGTGGCAGGATACTGTGGTGTGCCTGCCTAGACCAGACTCAGGTGTGTCTGTGACACCACGCGGTTGGGAGGGAGAACAAAGGACCAAGGCAGGTTCCTTTAGGGCTGAACCAACTGGGTCGGTGGTGCTGGAGGGAAAGTGTGGGCTTCGGAAGGCCTGGGATGAGCAGGATACCGCGGTGTGCCAGCCTGTGCCATGGGTGTCTGAGACTGTGCGTGGCGCAGAGGGCATACTGGGTGGTCGGAAGGAGAGGCCTAGGGTGGCAGAGGGTTATCCAGGGCCTGAACCATCCAGGTTGGCGGTGCCAGGTGAAAGGAGTGGAGGGCAGAACTTCCTGATTGGGCAGGATATTGTGGTATGCCAGTCTGTGTCGCATGTGTCTGAGGCTGCGGGTGGCACCAAGCGCGTGCTGTGTGGTCAGGAGGAAGGGCCTGGGGTGGACGCGTGTTGCCCTGGGGAAAAGCCAACCAGATTCCCAGTACCACAGGAAACTGGTACTGAGCAACCTCCCGGTGGAGGAGGGTGGCATACGGCTGTATGCTCATCGGTTACGAAGCAAGGCGTGCTTGATAAACTGTGTGATACAGTGGGGAAACTGTGTGCAATGGGGGCAAGATGAGCGTGAGAATCCTGCGCCCCATCTGTATGGTTCCCCAAATTCTGAAGGTGTGGGGACAGTGAGAGACGGGGAGGCAGCGGGTCCTGGTGTGGCCCCTGTGACCTCCCAGCCATCTGCCCAGAGCCAGGTGCGATGCCTGACTCCGTTGGCAGATGCAGGGGGGGCATTTACTGGGGAGCAGGGCGCTTCACCCTGTTTCTCCAGACCCCCTGCTGAAAAAATGGCTCCCGAGCGGGCGACTGTTGGTGAGTGTTTGGCTGCCTGGAAGACTGAGGTGCCAGGCGAGAGTGAGCCACATGTGCTGCACCCCCAAAAGATGTACCAGGAGGGGCTGCAGAAGCACAGGGGCTGCTCCGAGTCTGCACCGTGCTGTGAGTGCAGTGTGAGTGACCCTCTACCCCAGGTTTGGGAGAGGTGGGGTAGAATGGTGGAGTCACCAAAGATCTCCATGGGGAACTGTGTGATTTGGTTGCGAGAGGGAATGCAAGCGTTGGTGGGCCAGGTGCACGGACACCTATGTGTCACCCACTCCAGGTGGTTTGCTTGATGCCAGTGGGCACACACATGTTAAGACGCACGTGAGAGGCATGTTAGCCCCTCCCTTTCTGTGTCTCCGTTTGGATGGGAGATGTAGCAGATTAGAGATGGGAGATGGGGCATATTAGATCTGTATTTCTATCTATATAAGGGTCTGCCTGTGTATATGTGTCTATGTGCCTGTTTATACATATCTCCTCCATATAGAGTCATATTCATATTTGTGTCTGACCATTTGGGAAGCATGTCTCTGTGTCCACAGCTGTTGCGAGTGGGTGCTAAAATGTAATTAAAATGGTTAGCTTTCTCCCCTGGGGGGAGGATATCACACGTGGCTGTGAAATGGAATGTCTTTGTGAACTGACATGTGTAGCCTGTTAGTCGCACCTTGGGAGCCAGCCCGACACCAAGATTTAGGCCCTATCTTCAAAGACAGGAAGCACATCCTTGATCCCTAAAGGGGGTCTGGGGGGACATGGACACCTTTGGGCAATTAAAGATTAACGACGAAGCGTACTGAGCATGCTCAGGAGAGGGGAACTCTGGGATATGTAGTGCAGGAGGCTGGGCCATTTGTGGGTGGGTTGGAAGGACCAGGAAGTGTATAAATTCTGAAAACTGGCCATGTGCTGGGCTGATCACTTGGGGTACATTCGAAAGATGACTGATCTGTCCATGCCTCTATCTCCAGGCTCCAGGAGGCACCGATGCTAGCTTACTAATTAGCTTGTCGTAAGTAATGCTCTGTGGTTCTGCTTCTGGCTGATGAGATCCACGCTAACTAAGAGATTGGAGTAATTGCTGATTTTTTTTAAGCTCGGGTAGATACGAAAGTGTGCATTGTGGTTGCTGGGGGATGGCAGGTATAGGGACAGTGCGGTTGCTTAGCCCTGCGTCTCTCGCTGCGACGCGCGTATTGTCCATGAGGTGGCAGCGTAACTAATAGAATAGGGAAGTGAGCCCAGGGAATGTGGGAGACGTAGTCATTACCCATTTCAAGAGAAGACTTGTACTGCGTTGCAATCCTGGGATCGTAACTAATAGAATAAGAAAGTGTACCCAGGGTTTGTGGGAGACGTAGTCATTACCCGCTTCAAGAGAAGACTTGTACTGCGTTGCAATCCTGGGATCATTGTATCGCGCTCTGCGGCCCTGTTGCATGAGAGAAGTGTGCAGAGACAGATAGTGGGTGGCTTAACCCGGCGTCTTTCGCAGCAGCACGCGTAGAGGTCGTGACAGGCCCCATGATCTCCAATTCCCCGTGGGGCCCCATTAGTTGTCAGTCGGCCGCTGCCTCAGAATGAATGGGTGGAGGAGGTACGCTGACCCTGGTATACCTGTTACATACGAGAGGTTTCAGGAGACTAACGTGGAACACATTGGACACTATTACACTCTTCGCGCAAAAGTGCGCGTGCGAAAAAACGCATTAACGCGAGGGGCAAAACCCTTCGCGCTGAACGCCATATTATGATGTTCGTGCATACGCAACGCGAGTGACCCTGCGTGAACGGAAGTTCGTGCGCACATCCCATTCTTGCGCAAATGCGTTCGTGCGCTGGTATGCGGATGGTAATACAATCGATGCGCACAATTTTACGAACGTCGTTTGCGCGCATAATTTTAACGTCTTTTAAAAGCTGGTGGTAACTGCAAATCTGAACGTTCTGGCCGAAACCAAATAAACCAGCACGAAAAAAAAAATTACAGCACAGTATAGTCACACATTCTACACATACCCAAACAAGAAAATTGAGAGGTTGTGCGTGTTTTTATTATTGCTGCAGCATATATACTCAGATTAATTTTGGCAGGCGCAAAAACTGAACGGGAGACAATTGTGGTTCTTAATTCAGATTGCCCACCGATTTCTGCGCTCAACGTTAATGCGCGTGCGTTTTTGCGCGTCTTTTTTACATGCGATATTTTATGACGGATGAAAAAATGCGCTCGGATTGTAATACACGTTAGTTTACGCCCGTTAACGTTTAACGCTGTGAGCAAAAAATATTGCGCTGCGTGTGCGAATTTGTGCGGAGAATGTAATAGAGCCCATTGTTCTTGCGTGAACTTGCATGAACATTAACGTTTGCTGCGGTGTTTACCGCATTTTACAATCCAAACGCAAACGGGTTAAGAAACCCATTTGCGTTTGGTACCTTCACTTTTCAGCGCGAGGTTACTGTACTTTGTGCAGAGGCGTAGCAAGGTCATGAGGTGCACGGGGGCAAGTTTCCCCCTAGCGCCCCCCTATGTGTTAGATGAACTAATTAGTAGTAACGCATTATGCCATCACTTTCAAATTTGCTCACAGTGTGGGAAATGAGAAGGTAAATTAGTACAGCGACATTGTTTTCATTATAAGCAAATAATGCCACTGTATGTATGAACATATCACAGAGCTCCACAGCAATAAAACTCACAGCAATGTTTATTTATGTATTTGCAAAGTATATTAGCAGGAAGAATACATTGCGATTTCTCTCTTTTTAAAGTATGTCCTGGGTTCAAGAGCATTGAAATTTTTACAGTTACAGAAATACAAAGTGATAAAATGCACTGTGTATGAGCGTATCACAGAGCTCCACAGCAATAAAACTCTCAAATAATTATAAACATAAATATAACTATATAAAAAATCCAAGAATTCTGAAAAGTTAAAAATTACTTGCTCCTGTGCTGTTACTACTACTACTGTGGGTAAATATAAAGGAAGGTTGGAATCTCACTGAGAGCAACAATATACAATATTCAGGACTGTCTTGAAAAGGCCTGCTATTAGATTACTAGAATATTATATTTAAATAAATTATTTATAAAATTAAGTATATTATTGAGATAAATAATATTAAGAATATTAAAATTTAAATATTAAACATTAAAATAGCAATATGGCCATATTGTCCACTCTACTGCTTGTCATTTTGGCAGGGGGGGGTTAAATCCCAGGTGGTCCAGTGGTTACAGGACTCACATGAGCATAGTGGGAAGACACAGTCCCCCCCCATCATTACAGCATAGTTGAAGACACAGTGACCCCCTGTCATTACAGCATGGTGGGAGACACAGTGTCCCCCTATCATTACAACATGGAGGGGAGACACAGTACCCCCCTGTCATTATAGCATGGCAGTACCCCCTGGCATTACAGCAGACACAGTGCCCCCCTCAGTCATTACAGCATGGTGGTAAGACACAGTGCTGTAATGACAGGGGCCACTGTGTCTCCCACCATGCTGTAATGACCGAGGGGCACAGTGTCTGCTGTAATGCCAGGGGGCACTGTGTCTCCCCTTCATGCTGTAATGACCAGGGGGGCACTGTGTCTGCTGTAATGCCAGGGGGCACTGTGTCTCCCCTCCATGCTGTAATGACCGGGGGCACTGTGCTGTAATGCCAGGGGGCACTGTGTCTGCTGTAATGCCAGGGGGCACTGTGTCTCCCCTCCATGCTGTAATGACAGGGGGCACTCTGCCTCTCCTCCATGCTATAATGACAGGGGGCACTGTGTCTGCTGTAAAGACAGGGGGCAGTGTCATTACAGCATGGTGGGAGACACAGTGTCCCCTGTCATTACAGCACTGTCTAATGCTGAGTGAAAAATCTGAGTGGAGGGAGGGGGCGGAGGTGGAAGGGAGTGAGTTTGGGCAAGGTTCAGACCTGAGGGTGTGAGGGAGTTTGGGGTAGGACCTGACTAAAGGGAGGGGTAGCTGCTCCAAGAAGACAGGGAGGGAGGCACAGGACTCCAACTCCAAGAAAGAATAAAACACCAGTGGTACAGCTTCTCCACTCAGTGACAGTACTCAAGGGTCCATGTGATAGTTCTGCCACTGTTGTAAAATAGATAGAAACAATTGTGGTTATGTCTAAGGCATAAGCCTAGAGCTAATCATACTGCGTAAAGCAGCTGGCATATCTTCTCCAGTCAGCACTGAAGTAGTGTCTGTTATTAAAGGAACACACTTGCCATAAATTGACCCTCCCTTTTCTTCCCCTTAAATAATTGAGCACAATTCTTTTTTTAAATAGTTGTTTTAGTTAGGATTCAATTTTTTGTTTATCTTTTTGTCCAGCGGCACTGGGTTCCCCCCTCCTCTTTCACTTCAGTGCTTCCAAATGTGTAAGTCCCTGGAGCCTCTTAACGCTAGTTATGAAGCTACATAATTTGCGTAATTTTCACACGCAAGGTCTGAAAATGGCTTACGAGTGTTAGTGGAGACAGGATGATGACAGCATGTACAGAATGCTGACATCATTGCTCCCCAAGCTGGTTCAATGGCAGGCAGGACAACCAAATCTGTCTGCTGAGTGAAAGCTGTATGGGTGGAGAACACCCTTCAAATGCACACAGCTGTATCAGCCAAACTGCAGGGGATGGGCACTCCCTGCAGTAAGGCTACAGGCAAAGGCTTAACTAGAGACATCAGGGCCCAGGTGCAAGAATCCACGAAGGCCCCCCTCTGTATGAGAGTATCACAGAGCTCCACAGCAATATAACTCACAACAATATGTAGTGCGTGTGTGAGCATATCACCTCCACAGTAATAAAACTCACAATATTGTGGGCTGTGTATCACAGAGCTCCACAGTAATAAAACTGACAGTAAAATGTGCAGTGTGTGGGACAGAACAGGGCTGCCATCAGAAATCCTGGGGCCTTTTACTGGACAAATGAAAGGAGGGTACCCCTTTAAAACCCACTCAAAAATGTGTTGTTTTTTTATCCTTAATGTAAATATATAAATCCTTACAATCCCCGTGCCTTTTAGTCAGCAGTTCCCCCTAGTCCAAGTCCCCATAACCTGTTCTAGCCCCCATTAGCCACCAGCTCCCCAATAACTCCCCCAGCCAAAATGTCCCCATTGCGACATTAGACCAGGTCCCCTAACTAGCAAGTCCCTCATAATCCCCAGCCCCCTTAACCATTATATACCCATAACTCCCAACCCACTTCCCTCTTAAACCCCTCTTAACTACCAGGTCCCTCAGCCAAGTTGTCCCCATTAGCCACCAGATCCACATAACTCCCCCATAAGCCCCCATTCCGTGAACCAACCCCTGCTCTGATTAGCCACAGAGCAGGCAATGTCCGAGGCAGCTGAGGGGTCCTCAAGATTATGATAGGAGGTTATGAGGAACCCCTCAACTGTCCATCACAATGCCTGCTCCAAGGTAAAATGCACTATCTCTAGAGGCTGCTGGGCGTGCAGGGGGGCCCAGCAGTGAAAGAAGATGCAGGGGATTTGGGGGACATTTCAGGGATCTCTGCAGCTGCTGGGCCCACTGAAATCCCTGTACACTGGAAGTGTGCTGGTGAATGGGCATCCTTACCCTTTCAGGGTTCAAGGGCCCGGGTGCAGTGGCACCCTCTGCACGCTCAGTAGTTCCGCCTCTGGCACCCCATGCAGCCTCGCCAAGTGGTCAGTGCATGTCTATTCTAAAGTTTAACTCAGTGTGACACTAAAGAAACAGTGTGTACTGAACACAGACCAACTAATCAACCAAACTACTAATCGATAATGAGAATAGCTGACAACTATTTTCATTATCGGTTAGTTGTCAATTAATCCATTAGTTGTTTCAGCACTATATATGTAGGCACGTTTAGTGACTATGACATTTGAAGGTTGTGTGGTGCCAGATCCTGTCCCTTTGTAAAATTGGCTCTGTCCACCATATGAAAAATGTACCCTGGTCCATTGAATTACCTATTGAGGTTTCAACAGCTTACTGCAATTATGTTGCATAGTCAATATGGATATGTATATGTTGGCGGCGCCACTATTGGATCTATTCCTAACGAAGGGAATCAATTAAGTGGGCTGGATTGCAGATGACGGATCTTAGCCAATATTACTAGTAAAGAAAAAGATTGAAGATTATTGAAAGTGCTAGGCAGCACTTCAAATATGTAGCAGAATGTGACTGCTTCGAATGTGATAAGTGATTTTCTAAAAGTGTGAGTGAATGCACTATATATCAAGGGCTCTATTACATTCCTCGCGCATTGGTTTTGCGCGCACGCAAATGCGCATTTGCATGAGGACAAAACCAGTTGCGCAGAACGTCATATTACGACGTTCATGCAAACGATGCGCATTAACGTCCAGCGCAAGTGACCCTGCGCGAACCCAACGCGAGCGCAAGTTCGTGCGCGGATCCCATACTTAACATTGTGAGCGCCAATGCGTTAGTGCGCTGGTACGCGGATGGTATTACAATCTTCGCGCAGCGAAAGTTTGCGCGCATTTTCGGAACGTCTTTGAAAAGCAGGTGGTAGCTGTAAATGTGATCGTTCTGGGCTAAACGAAATACACCAGCACGTTGAAAAAAATACAGCACAGTACAGTTACACATTCTACACATACCCAAACATTAAAATTAATAAATTGTGTCACTGTAAATTTTTTCTTTTTTTGGCTGGTGGTTAATTTTTTTTCCCCTTTTTTTTAGTTTGTAAATATTTTACTGGAAATGGGTGATTGATGTTGGCTGATTCCCGTGACAAATCCCGTGACAAAACAGTCTGCCCACTGATTCCTGCACGCAACGTTCATTTGCGAACGGCTTTGCGCACAAAAATCTTGAAGGAAGAAAAAATGCGCTCTGATCGTAATACCACGTTAATTTTCGCGCGATAACGTTTTTTCGTGCGCAAAAAAAATAGTGCTGCGCGAGCGCAATTGCGCAGTGGATGTAATAGGGCCCCAAGGGTTTAGTCTTACAATCTGACAATGTGCTATATGAAGCTTGTGCATAAATTGGTTAAATAAAATATATATAATATACAGGGTTATTCAAAGAGATTCGAAAAGTCACTGCATGTTCGGTGACTTTTCGTTCTCTTCAATTCGGTTTGTTTTGCCGATCCCATTTCGGTGACCCTGCAGTGAATTCAGCAAGCACCACAGGGTCCCCGAATTGCAGGGAAAAGCTGGCGCAAACCTGACGAAAACTAACCGCAAAACCCAGCGAATGCACACCGAAAAACCTTAAAAACATCTGGATTAACCTGCTGAAAACCACAGAAAAACCCGAACAGGAGCCGATCGCAGCCTTCGACACAGCAGAAGAGGCAGTGAATAAATTAGGAAAACAGTTTGCATGAATGACTGAAAAGTGAAACACTGTTTGCAAAGAAACTACTGAGCGAAAATGTCTGAAATTTACATATGAAGTCCAGGGTATGATAATAAAGAGGGCTGTTACAGAAAAAATAAGTAAACTTAGAAAAAAAAAAAATCAGACTTTTAAAAAAAAAATACTTAAAAAATATACAATATAGAGCATAATCACTCAATTGATTGCTGTGTGCGGGAGATTTGGGGGTAAGGGTTGAGTGCCCACAATCAAAAATTGATTGTGGGCACTCAACCCTTACCCCAATCTCCCGCACACAGCAATCAATTGAGTGATTATGCTCTATATTGTTACTGGCATTTAATCTGGAATTGGATGGCATATGTTTAAAGCTCTATGCATTTTTGCTTCATATGCATATTAATGACAACAGTGGGTTATAAGAGTAACCAGTGATTTGTTAGTTTGTCAACATTGTGGGCTTATAGGGTATCCCACAATGCAGAATATATTGGGGACTATACACTGTATATATATACATCAAGTATACATACAGAAGTATAAGGTTGTCTTTGCTCCCACTTTCTTTTATATGTTCTTTAGGCTCTCCATTTACCAGTTGAACCTCCTCTCTCTACATATATATATTTCAGTATTAGCTGATTGTGTATGAGAATTCTAAGGTTCCAGATACGCTCTATATATATGGAGATGTCTTAATCAATTGAACAATTTTTATTTTCTATCAGGGTTATTCAGAGAGCGTGAAAAGCAGGAGAATGGCTGGAGAATGACTGGAGAATGAAAAATTCTAGGTCAAAATAGCCAAACCAGAAAAATTCTCCCTTTCATCTCACTTTCCAAATCGTCTATTTTGACCTAGAATTTTTCGTTCTCCAGTTATTCTCCAGTCATTCTCCTGCTTTTCACGCTCTCTGAACAACCCTGTATGTGTTTGTCTCTAGTGATCACGTTGTGTCCAGTTTTTAATCATTGGCTTTTGTGCAATAATAAAGTTTTCAGTGTTTTATTTCTTGTCACCAACACTTTGTGGTAAGTTTGACTTGTTCAAACAGACCAGCTTTGCTTATATATTTCAGGTTTCAGTACCTTTTGTGTATTGTGTGAACAATTACTTTAATTACCAAATCTCCATTTCACATTCTGAAGATGTGGTGTTACCACTACTAGTATAGTGGATTTTTGTATACAGCCAAAGTCATTAAGAACTATCTTCAGCGTAAAAGAAGAACAAGAAGTACTGGAAGTGATGGCATGGCCCCCACAGAGCCCTGATCTCAACATCATCGAGTGTGTCTGGGATTACATGAAGAGACAGAAGGATGTGAGAAAGCCTACATCCACAGAAGATCTGTGGTTAGTTCTCCAAGATGTTTGGAACAACCTACCAGCCGAATTCCTTCAAAACCTGTGTGCAAGTGTACCTAGAAGAATTGCTGCTGTTTTGAAGGCAAAGGGTGGTCACACCAAATATTGATTTGATTTAGATTTCTCTTTTGTTCATTCACTGCATTTTGTTCATTTATGAACATAAATGTGTAACACTTACATTTGTGAAAGCATTCTTTGTTTACAAAAAAATTTTCACACCTGCCTAAAACTTTTCCACAGTAGTGTATGTGCCTCAGTTCATCACCAGTGCCTGTTTTTTCATCTGAGCGTTATGTACTAAAATTGGCTAAATAGAAGTTGTATTCACTTGTGTTGGTAGAGTTATTTATCCAGCATAAATCGGGTTTACACTGCTCTTGATCATAGTTACATTGACAGCTAAGAGTTATAACAGCAGTTATATGGTAAAAATTATAAATGTATCTTTAACAACCTGAAGAAAGCTGATGCACATTTTGTAGCTTGCAAGGAAACATCCAAAGCTGGGAAACTAACAGCCTCCAAGATTACGTCTGTAGTTGTCTTAAAAATCCCTGGATTAGTAAATAGCTTGATATCAGTGGGCTGCCTAAAATTGTCAATAAGAAAAGAAATATTACAAAAAGTGTAGCTACACAGCCAACAATCAAATATTCTAATGTATGTATATCCAGCAAGGCAGTTAATCAAGTCATAAAATGCACCAATTGCACCCAAAACATGGAGAGCAAAGTGTTAATTAGCGTCAGGATTACAAATCCTAACGCTAATTATGCCAAGCTGCGGTTAACCAAAAAGTTAACCACAGCTAGGACCTGGTGCTAAATGATTCTGCTTCTGCGGAATCAGTCAGCACCAGCTAAGAATAAAAACAAAAAAAATCACATACTCACGTCTCATCCCACAGTGAGAACGGCGGCTCCATCCGCTTCTTCTTGCCGCCGGGAGCAGAGAATGACTGGGGGAAAAAGTCCCCAAGTTTCCTCAGCGGATCACTCCGCCGACCTGCCGGATCTTGTGAGGCGAGATCCTGCAGCTCATGTGACCGGCAGCGGAAGCTCAATGGAGTCCTACCGCTGCCGCGAGCATCCCGAGGCTTGGCACCGTGTTACAGTGCAGGCTGCTGGATTAGCGCCTGCACCATAACATTACGCTAAATCGGGGACACTAAGGAGAAACCTGCAGGCGCAGGTTCTCTTCCTTAGCGTCCCTGTTTTAGCGTGATCAATGTAATATAGCCCATTGTGTTAGTCAAACTGCTGAAAGATATATACAGGCCTATTCACTAAAAGGTGAAACTCAGAAGAGAACAAGCTGGACCAAATAGCAGAAAGTGAGATAAATGGGAGATTTTTTCTGGTTTGGCTATTTTGACCTGGATTTTTCACTTCTCCAGTCAATTCTCCGGAGTTTCACCTTTAATGAATAGACCTGATAGTTTTTTTGTTTTTTCAATTTGTCAATTTTAATTGAAAGTGTAATCTGAAGAACAGTCACAGAATGAATAAATAGTTGACCAAGTACATCTCATATACAGTAAAATATATGACGGATATTACATGTTGAGCAGGTATGCAAAAAGCACAATCTATGATATGAAATAGAGAACAGGGAGGAATTAACGTCGGTGATTTCAAAGCTGAAAGGGGTATGCCTGTCTAGAAAAAGTTTTTTTGAAATTGACATTTAACCACATTTATACCTATAGACAAACTAGAATAAATCGATAAAAGTTTTAAAAATGTGTAAAAAATGTTTATTTACTTGCTTTAAACTCTGTCATTTCATCTTCTCCAGCGACTCCCCTCAGCTAGGGTTGTTTCTGAAAGGTATTTTAATATGATAGGTAGTGTGAATCCACCCCCCCCCCCATTATAAGTGTCAAACCCTGCAAGTCTTTTACTTGCATAGGATGTTAGCCTGTGGAATTTAGCCATTTCCTTTGTGTGCAGGAAGGGGTGTGTGAAAAGTGTATGCTAGAAAAAGCCATCTCTGAATCAATATAGTAATTTTTGGCTCACTGTTGGTTAAACTCTGACGTAGAAATGTATCTGTATGCTGACTGGCTATAAGTTCTTTGAAATCTAATAAAAGACCTGTCTAAGGAAGGATATTTCAGACAGGACTGACGCTACATTGCTTTGTGGCTGATTTTGTTGTCTCTCGCCGCAGCGCGGCGACCTGTTTTCAACTTTGATATATGAGAAGAAACTTGAAAAAGGTTTATTGAAATTTCATAAATGGTAATTATTATAGGGAGTTTGTTTTGTTTGCTTTAAATCCAAATTTATCAGTTGTTGTCTGAAGTGGGATTTGCCATTCGAATGTATCCTTACATTTGCTTGTTCAGATTTTACGAACCTGCCTCCAGGCTTGGTTTTTGTTTATTTTCCTAAGACGTTAAAGCTATGGTTCAGAGCTTGTTGATTTTTTTTTTTGATTTTTTTTTATTTTTTTTCGGTGCAAGGTTGGACTCTTTGTCTTGGTTTGTTTTTGTCATTTTATGTATTGTAGTAAAGGAAAAATCGTTTGAGGACCTCACGTGTGTTTGAACTCGCCCGGTGTGCTGAGTATTTGTAAAAGCTGGAAATTGAACTCATAAAAAAAAGGAGAGATGTTTCTAGTTGTATTGTCTCCGTTCTGTGTCTATCTTGTACTTTAATTCTGGTGTTTCTGGGTCGTCCATATCTTGTAATTGTGAGAATTTTATTTTAATTGATTAGATTTTCATTTCTTCTCATATAGCAAAAATGATTATCTCCCATTGAGAGACAGTTTTTTCTTTTTCCTCTTATTTTTTTTATTTTCTTGCGCGCTGCTGCCATTTTTTTCTTTTTTTTGCTGCATGTGTTTGCGTGCTGATTCTAAAGTATTTGCTAACTGTTTTTTTCAGATTGCATGTTTGTTTTTGTTTTATATTTTATTTTGTTTCTTGCCATTGATTGCGTCTGTTTATTTAAATGTTTGTCTTTACTAACTATTAATGTATGTGTTTATCTTTGATGTTTTGTATTTCGTAGTTTTGATATTATGTTTTTTATATGTAATTTATGTATAGGGACTGCTTTTCGTAAACCAGGTTGCTTTGTTTCTGTGTCATTACTGCCTTGCCTCATGTAAAAAAAAAAAAAAAGCACAGGAAATGGAGACAATAGGACTTTACTTTTACAGTGACTTTCAAAAGCGCCTGCTAACTTTTTTCTCTTTCTCATACATTCATTTTTTCTCTTTGTTCTTTTTTTATTTAATTAAAAAAACTTTTTATGTGTAATGTATAATGTTATTATGTGTTTGTATAAGGATTTTTTTTTCTTTGAATACTAGTAGTCTTTTAGCAGTGCAAGTTGGATAATGGAATATGTAGTTATTTTTGTTGTTCTGTGAGTATCTATTTGGGATAATTGAACAGTATATACAAATGACATGTGTCTAATGCCTTGAATGACTGTAGTAGCAGTTGAATTCTGGAGCTGTTAGTGCTTTATAAAACTGTAACTGTAACTGTTGTGGAATTGGGCGCGGTTTGAGTGCTTCGGCGTGCGTATAGTAGTGGAACAAAAGAAAGTAATTATTGGAGCTGGATTTACTGTAAATGGATTATAAATTGATGTATGATATATATATAAAAAAATTAGTGTATCAAGGTGATGGGCTCAAAGTTGTACATTTTTCCCAAGAGAGGCGTGGTCGGTTATTTTCCTCTGGTCTTTGTTTGAGTCCAGCACTAAGGGATTGACCACACCTTAATATAGGTTATATGTTTTGCCAAAATGGCTGACTGAGATCATTTACAGTTTTTGTAACTTGTATAATGGAATATATATATGTAGGTTCATGTTTGGATGTTTGGAATCTAAGAGGATGAAGTGATATAAAGCTGAAGGATTTGAGTGAAAGTTTAAAGGAAAGCGCCTACAGGTTTAGTAGCGCTGTACAAAGGAATTTAGGCAGATTTCAAATGAGAGAAGGTGGTTTTTTTTGTTTTATTTTAGTTGACTAAGGGAGATGGAAGGTTGTAGTTTGGTATCTGAGTATTGTTTGATTTGTTTTCTTTTTCTGCAGCGGTAGCCAGATGTCTAGTTTTATTTTTTTTTCTGTCTGATGTTTTTGTCTTTTGGTGTGAAGTGCAATAGCGTATAACTGTGCCTCCATTGAATATTCTTGGAGGGAATAAAACAGGTTGTACAATAGCTGCACAAACACCTCACGTTTGAATGTTTGTTTTTAACCAATATCCTAAATAATGATTGTAGTTTTAGATGTTTATTAAGAATCTTTTTCTCTGAGTTTCCTCTGAGAACTTTGCTAATTAACGCGTCAAGTTTTAAACATGCCCTTCTATACTTTCTTTCCCAGTTCATGATATTTTTGTTGTGTTTTTTTTAATTTGAATTGAAGTTCACATTCTTTTCCTAGTCTCCTCCATTTTGTCTCACTCATGACCCCTCCTCTCCTCCGTGTTGTCTCTCTCATGACCCCTCCTCTCCTCCATTTGTTTTCTCTCTCATGACCACTCCTTTTCTTTGTGTCCAAAAATGTGTTGCATTTTTTTTCTCCATTTTAAAAGTATTTTAACCATATGAATTTTAAAGTTTTTGACAGGTTAATAATACATTTTTTTCCCAAGTTTTTACTTTAGGTGAAAATTACCCATGCATGCCAACTTTGCTCAAGCTAGATGGAAGATTATGTGATACCAATATTGATAAAGATGTTGGAATTGAAGGAAATTTACTCAAACACATTATCATTTCACATTGCAATGTTACATCAACCGGATAATAAGGAATTATCAGACACCAGGCAATAAAACAATCTAATTATCGACAACTCATCAATAAATCATGCTATTTATAGAAGATCATTGATTTGGAAATACAACTTAAGACATGTCAGTTTTACAAAACTGTTATTTTCAACCAATAAGACAGAAGACAAAGAAAGAAGATAATGT
The DNA here is from genome assembly GCA_009667805.1 of Leptobrachium leishanense. Classification (NCBI taxonomy): domain Eukaryota; kingdom Metazoa; phylum Chordata; class Amphibia; order Anura; family Megophryidae; genus Leptobrachium; species Leptobrachium leishanense. The sequence goes on along the minus strand of CM019070.1, from coordinate 94,184,008 downwards.
ATTTTTATATTCTGATGTCGTCTAAGTGATAATTATTTTGTGTCTTTTATTATTTTATATTTTATTATTTTTGTTGTTTAGTTACAATCAATATTGTTCAAATTCCCTGACACATTTAGGATTACTGGAGATCACATCCAATTAAATTAGAGTTAATTAATGTATTTAGGAACATATAATTTAATGCATTTGCATAAATACGTTTCATGACATATATAGTGGTAAATGGAAAGTTTTAATTCGATAAAATTAATGCTGTTTTTATTTTTTTGATTTCATTTGAGGATTGGTGTGTTTTATAAACGCCAGGTTTGTTTCAAAACACCGAACAAGACTGAATAGGATAGTAATTAAAAAAAAATAAAAAATAATAATTTTTATATTTAACCACTTCAATGCTAAGGACGCGCTCAGCGCGTCCTCAGCATTGCCGCTGGTATGCGGAGGACGCGCTGAGCGCGTCCTCGCATTGGGGTCAGCGTTCGGCCGGGTTCCGGCCGATCGCTGGCCCCTCCGGTGCGGGCTGACATCCTGGATGTCAGCCCGGCATCCGGAGCAGTGGCCGCCATTATTATGTGTCATCGCGCCCCCGCGATGACACATAATTCAGGCGCCCCCCCGCATGTGCGGAGGAGGCGCCTGAAAGGGAGGGGGGGGAGGTCCTTCGGACCTCTCTCCCTCCCGATCGGCGGCTCACAGGGGCTTAACCCAGGCATCATTTGGAAGGGCACAGCCTGCCCTTCCAAATGATGCCTGGCATTAACCCCTGGGGAGCTGGATCGCAAATCGGCGCTGAAAAGCGCCGATTTGCGATCCTTCCCGGGAGCTGGCCGACATCTTGGATGTCGGCCAAGCTTCCGGGAACTCCCCCAGAGGACTGGCGTCATCGTGCGTAGCACGATGACGCCAGTCCTAGCATTAACCCCTAACTGCCACGAACTGTGGAGATAGGGAGTTCCAATGAACTCCCTATCTCCCGATCCGTGGCAGTTAGGGGTTAAATTTTGATATCGTTGGATCGGCCAGAGCATGGCCGTTCCAACGATACCAAACATGAAAGTAAAAAAAATTGTAAAAAAAAAAAAAAAAGAAAAATAAAAAAAAAAAAAATTAAAAAAAAAAAAAAAATAAACACTTTTTTTTTTTTTTTTTTGTTTTGTTAATGCAGCAATATTGTTCCCATTTCAATTATAATGTGAACAATGATGCTGCATTAACGATTTTTGTATGCGGTGCGTTTGTTAAAAATGGTGTCATTTTCCCCAAAAAAAAATGTAACGAGACCCCATCTCTAATTTTTTTAACAAGCGCACCCCATACAAAATATAACCGCAATTGCTTGCATGTTAAAATGTGGAAAAAAACACTTTACACGCTGTAAATTATTGAAAATACATATTTTATTGCATTTTTTGTTATAATATACAAACATGACATAACGTATACATATAATAATGACATATTATGAATCTACCGAGTCTGACGGAAAGAACGATATATAATATGTCGATGTCATATACTAAAATAAGCCTTCAAAACACGTTTAAACATGATGCGCAAAACAGGTAAAAAATGACCTCAGCACAGGGGCGGGAAAAGCCTCAGCAGCGAAAGGGTTAATAAAGGGTGGAGTATGCACTTCGGCTATTTCCCTTTTGAGCCAAAGTTGCGTATATATATATTTTTCTCTAACAATGAGTCAGAAGTAGTATAATTTTTTTCCCGTGGCGTGAGGCCGATAGGCTTTGCGTGGAAATTTTAAAATTTATTATCTGTGTCTCTTCTTGTGTAAATTAACATTTTTTATTGTTTTCGTGCATTTGAGAGTGACAATGAATGAATGGATGTATATGATTAGCGGGGTATACCATATTTTCTTTTCTTTTTTATTTTCTTTATTGTTGCTAAAACCATATCACATCATCAAGAAACCTGACAGTCACAATGACTGCATATGGAACGAATCATGGACATTTTGTGTCAAGGTCAAAGGTCACAGGTAATCAGCAACCAGCGCAAAGAGACAGCTTGTTCAGGAGTCCCTATGGTGGGAGCTCTGATGACATTCAATGATTATGCGTCTCAAGCTGGGATGTTAAAAAAAAAAGACCACACCTTCATCTCGCACTGTGGACTACGGTATTAGATTATGGAATATTTTTTTTTTTATTTAATCCCCTAGATAAGTGTGAGAAAGGAATGGAATTGGGAAAATGAGAATGTATTTCTTGAGAGTGTGTATGAATGCAGGTGTGTATGCGGTCTGTGGAGTGAAGCTGAACATAGGAAAACACAGAGATGTAGATCTGACTCATGTTGATTTATTAGATAAATGAACTTTTACATTCAAGTTATTATACTTTTCTTGTTCGGTGAATTATATTTTGGGAAATGGGAATAAATAGTTATTTAATGTCTAGATTAGGTATTTTTGCCTACGCTCCAAATGTGGTTAGCTGGAAGAGTGAATCTAGATAGATAAGTGTATTTTATGCTCATAAAGGGCATCCTTGGGGAATCCTTTTCGTATATCATGCAGGTATTAGGCGAGGATACTATGGCCCCAGGTATAATTAGTTTAATTGTCTAGTTTGTTTCATCCTTTTTGTGATCACGATTGTATATGTGATCAATGAGACGATTGAAAGGTATTTTAATATGATAGGTAGTGTGAATCCACCCCCCCCCTCCATTATAAGTGTCAAACCCTGCAAGTCTTTTACTTGCATAGGATGTTAGCCTGTGGAATTTAGCCATTTCCTTTGTGTGCAGGAAGGGGTGTGTGAAAAGTGTATGCTAGAAAAAGCCATCTCTGAATCAATATAGTAATTTTTGGCTCACTGCTGGTTAAACTCTGACGTAGAAATGTATCTGTATGCTGATTGGCTATAAAACCTTTGAAATCTAATAAAAGACCTGTCTAAGGAAGGATATTTCAGACAGGACTGACGCTACATTGCTTTGTGGCCGATTTTGTTGTCTCTCGCCATGGTGCAGCGCGGCGACCTGTTTTCAACTTTGATATATGAGAAGAAACTTGAAAAAGGTTTATTGAAATTTCATAAATGGTAATTATTATAGGGAGTTTGTTTTGTTTGCTTTAACCCTTTCGCTGCTGAGGCTTTTCCCGCCCCTGTGCTGAGGTCATTTTTACCGGTTTTGCTCATCATGTTTAAACGTGTTTTGAAGGCTTATTTTAGTATATGACCCAGACATATTATATATCGTTCTTTCCGTCAGACTCGGTAGATTCATAATATGTCATTATTATATGTATACGTTATGTCATGTCTGTATATTATAAAAAAAAATGCAATAAATTATGTATTTTCAATAATTTACAATGTGTAAAGTGTTTTTTTTCACATTTTAACATGCGAGCAATTGCGGTTATATTTTGTATGGGGTGCGCTTGTTAAAAAAATTAGAGATGGGGTCTCGTTACATTTTTTTTTGGGGAAAATTACACTATTTTTAACAAACGCACCGCATACAAAAATCGTTAGTGCAGCATCATTGTTCACATTATAATTGAAATGGGAACAATATTGCTGCATTAACAAACCAAAAAAAATAAAAAAAAGTGTTTATTTTTTTTTTTATAATTTTTTTTTTTAATTTGTTTTTATTTTTTTTTTTTTTTTTATTTTTTTTACAACATTTTTCACTTTCATGTTTGGTATCGTTTGAACGGCCATGCTCTGGCCGATCCAACCATATCAAAATTTAACCCCTAACTGCCACGGATCGGGAGATAGGGAGTTCATTGGGAGTTCATTGGAACTCCCTATCTCCACCGTTGGTGGCAGTTAAGGGTTAAGTCCAGGACTGGCGTCATCGTGCTACGCACGATGACGCCAGTCCTCAGGGGGAGTTCCCGGAGGCTTGGCCGACATCCAAGATGTCGGCCAGCTCCGGGAAAGGATCGCGAACCAGCGCTTTTCAGCGCCGATTCGCGATCCAGCTCCCCAGGGGTTAATGCCAGGCATCATTTGGAAGGGCAGGCTGTGCCCTTCCAAATGATGCCTGGGTTAACCCCGCAGAGCCGCCGATCGGGAGGGAGAGAGGTCCGAAGGACCTCCCCCCCTCCCTTTCAGGCGCCTCCTCCGCACATGCGGGGGGGGCGCCTGAATTGGGTGTCATCGCGCTGCCGCGATGACACCTAATTCCGGCGGCTGTGGTCCCGGATGCGCGGCTGACATCCAGGATGTCAGCCCGCACCGGGGGGGCCAGCGATCGGCCGGAACCCGGCCGAACGCTGACCCCAATGGGAGGACGCGCTCAGCGCGTCCTCCGCATACCAGCGGGAATGCTGAGGACACGCTGAGCGCGTCCTCAGCATCGAAGTGGTTAAATCCAAATTTATCAGTTTCTTCAGCTCATACTACCTGAATATACCCCACCTCCTCCCCACCCACTACTCCACCCACTATTGGACCCATCAAAGCTTCACATGAACTATATTTCTTGGTCCCTTGCCTACAGCCCCCACGCACCGCACTACTCAGCTATTACTCTCACCTAGTGTGTCACCCCTCTCCTCTTAGATTGTAAGCTCTTGGGCAGGGTCTCCCATTGCACAGTGCTATGGAACTTGCTAGCTAGTGCTTTAGAAATACCTGTAACTGTATGAACTACCACAAGCTCAGCTCAGGACCTCAGACTGGGGAAACTGACGAACTGAATATTAGCATCTCTGCAAATGTGAAAGCAAAACTCACTCACCTGCTGACTCTCACACTCACGCTCTCTCACACACAGACTCACCCATTGACACTCTCACTTGTGCTCTTTCAAGCTTTACATCACTGTCTCACTCAAAGTCCCTCACACAGTCATTCTCTCTCACTCTTTCTTGTGCTGTCTGTCTTTTGTGTGCGCTCTCTCTCACTGTACCTTTTGTCGTGCTTTCTCTGCTTTATCTTGCTGTCTTTCTCTCTTTACCGTTTCTTGCTGTGTCTCTGTGCTTTTCTTTGTTGCCTGTCTCTGCTGTCTCTCTTTCTCCCTGTGTGTATGGATTTCTTTTCTTCCCTATCTCTGCAGTAGCTGGGGGTGAAAAGTCAGCCCAAACCTCCCCTCAGCTCACAGTGCAGGAGGAGCAACTCAGACGCACATGCTCAGTGCGTTTTTTAGCTATCTCTAGGTATAAGCACTGATTTGTTAGCTCAAACTGCCTCCTGAGGTGGACGTGGAAAACTCCAAGAAAGAAAAGCAGGTAAATATGAAAAAAATATCATATTTACTTGCTTTTTATGCCTGCTGAATGACACTAATGACCCATTCAAAAGGCATTGCACATTTTTAAAAGCACACTAACAAAGCATGCTGATGAGAGTGTGAAGCCATTCCATTCTAAATCAAAGGACAATTTTGTAAAAAACATGGATGTGGGGATTGAAATAGACTGGTTTCAGTTATGTAATATAGTTTTGCAGGTCACTGCTGTGATAATGGCCAGGAATGTTCTTTTTTAAATTTTGTACATTTGGGTGGGGCCCAGGATAAGGAAATCTGAGGAGGTTGGCAGATCAATATCGAGTTTGGATTTAAGTGACCTGCTTATGGACGACTAAAATGCTATAACCTTAGGATAGCCACAAAAATAGTGGTACAAATAAGTTGGAGGTGCTGGGCATTTAAAACAGGAGTGAGAAGGTTTCCAGTTCATACGAAATAGCCTGAGTGGCGAGTAACAGGCACGGTGAAACAGTTTCAGGGACATTTCAAAATATCAAATAGCGGGCAGTATTTTCACCATGTGATTATGTGTAGACAGAAGATTATCACTGGAGGTGTCAGGAAGGTGGGCAAACCACTGTTAGGGACCCGTAGTTGAGTTAGTTCAGTCTGAACTATAGCGTAAAATATTATAAACTAGCTTTTGCCCGCAGCTTCGCTCACGTGGATTTTGGGATTTGTTAAAATAGTTTTTAAAACAAACATGAGTTTTTTTATTCAAACTGTACAAAATATAATTTACAGTTGATGTCTTAACCCTTTCGCTGCTGAGCCATTTCACGCCTGTGTGCTGAGCTAATTTTTACCGCTTTTGCTCATCATGGTTAAATGCGTTTTGAAGCCACGTTTTATTATACCACCTAAACAAATTATATATCGTTCTTTCGAGCAGACTAGGCAGATTCATAATATATCATTACTATATGTATACGTCATGTTCTGCCTGTATATTATAACGAAAAATGCAATAAAAATTGAATTTTCAATAATTTACAGTGTGTAAAGTGTTTTTTTTCTCTTTTTATCATGTGAGCGTTTGCGATTATATTTTCTATGGGTCGCACTTGCTAAAAAAATTAGAAATGGGGACTCGTTACATTTTTTTGGGGGAAATTAAGTGCTTTTACGTGCAAACGCCCCCCCCCCCATAGAAAAAATCGTTAGTGCAGGATCATTGTTCACATTATAATTGAAATGGGAACAATATTGCTGCATTAACCAAACAAAAAAAACCTGTTTATTTAACCTCCCTGGCGGTTTATTTCTACAGCAAATTCTGTGCTGAAAACAGTCTAATTTTTTTTATTGCCCCCCTAGCAGCATCCCGAGTGTGGCTCGGGGTTAAATTCCTATGTTGGAAGCAGTAACCCCGAGCAACACTCGGGATGCCGCTGGATACATTACCTCTACCTGCGCTCCCTCGATGTCCCCAGCTGCCTCCTCTGACGACCGGCGACCTCATTACTTCCGGGTTTCCTCCTCGCGTGAAGGAATCCAGGAAGTAAAACACCGCGATCGCCGGGGGAGACTGCAAAGATCAGCGAGGGAGTGCACGGAGAGGTAATGTTTACAACCCGAGTGTGTCTCGGGGTTACCGCTGTCAGCGGTGAAACTTATCATGGTCATGTTTGGTATCATGCTCTGGCCGTTCGAAAGATACCAAACAATAACTAGCTGCCACGGATCAGGAGATAGGGGGTTCATTGGAACCCCCTATCTCAACCATAGGTGGCAGCTAGGGGTTAACTCCAGATCTGATATCATCGAGGATGCGCATTGACGCCAGTCGTCAAGGGAACATTCCGGAAGCTTGGCCGACATCCAAGATGTCAGCTAGCTCCTGGAAGGGACCGCGATATGGCGCCTGTTGATGCCGAATCGCGATCCAGCACCCTAGGGGTTAAAGACAGCAGCTGCTTTGAAGGGCAGGGTGTGCCCTTCTGAGCGGTGCCTGAATTTTCCCGGTGGCCCGCTCGGTTGGGGGGAGAGAGGTCCAAAGGACTTCCCCCCCTTCCCTTCAGGCACTTTCCCCGCACTCGCGAGGTGGATGCCTGCAATAAACATCATCGCGCTAGCCCCCTTGGATGCTGGGCTAACATCCAAGGGGGCCACAGCGATCGCTCAGCGTGTCCTCCGCACAGGGGAACCACTTGGCTGGAAGCGCTCAGCGCGTCCTTAGCAGCCAAGTGGTTAAAGTAATAAGTAATGTTTATTGCAGACGTTAGTCCGGGCATATTGGCTACAAAACAAAGTTGTTTCATTCATATGCGTCCATGAATTTTTTTGTGTTGTAAATACAAACCGAGGTGAGCTCAATCTGGAACAGGCAACGTGAATATGCCTATGTGAGAAGCAGACGTCTTTTAGATCAATCCCTGCTACCTTCAAAGTCTGCCACAGAGACTTGTTGATGGTCATCGCAAAACAAACCTTTAGGGCGAACCAAAGCGTTTTGAATTGAAACAGATATTCTGAAGGTATAAGAGGTATTCGTGGTATGAACGCCGACTCCCCCGGCCAGATCCGGTTAGCACTATAGCCTCAATCACATTTCTGTGGAGTGCTTTTACTTGCAATCTGGTGCCATTACAGAGCTTAGGTGGGTTGAGGTTCTGCAATAATATCACAAGTTCTCCCTCGCTGCAGCATTGAGGGAGTGTGTTAGGCCTGGCTGTGAAAAGGAAGCAGACATGCTGGAGCAGTGACGGAGTGTGTGGCCTGGCTGTGAGAGGTAAGCAAACATGTTGGAGCAGTGAGGGAGTTCGTGAGCCCTGACTGTGAGAAGGAAACAGACACGCTGGAGCAGTGAGGGTGTGTGAGGCCTGGCTGTGAGAGGAGCTGCATAGAGACTCCATTCTGTGTGAAGTAACAGCATCCCTCTGATCCACTCAACCAGTGTATCACCTGGATTTTTGGAAAATGGCAAAATACGTGTTTTTATATTTTTCAAGAAGATTCTAAATACCAATTTTCACATCTGTAACATCTGCTATTTTTGAGATATAGGTATCCTGTTTAAATTATTCACCCCTTTTTCACTCCACTACTTAGGGCCCTATTACAATCTTTGCGTTAAAACACTCGCGCAACGTGTGAATTTGTGGGCCAAGCGTTAAACGTTAACGTGCGTAAATCAACGCTGGAATTGCAATCCTAGCGCATTTTTTCATTCGTCGAGCAATAACGCGTGTAAAACGGATGCGCACAAATGCGCGTGCAGCAACGTTACGCGTAGAAATCAGTGTGCGGACTGTTTTTTTCATGCAATTCAGCCAATCAGAATTAAGAACCACAATTATCTTACGTTAAGTTTTTGCACCTGCCAAAGTCAATCTGAGTATATATGCTGCAGCAATAATAAATGCACACACAACTTCTCAATTTTATTGGTTTGGTACAAGTAGAATGTGTAACTATACTTTGCTGCATTTTTTTTTGGGCTGGTGTATTTGGGTTCGGCCAGGTCGTTCAGATTTGCCATCAACACCAGCTTTTAGGAGTTGCTAAAATTATGCGCGCAAAGGCTATGCGTTAAATCCTGCGCACAGATTGTAATACCATCCGTGTACTAGCGTTCATTCGCGTTTGCGCTCACAATGTCAAGTATAGGACGCGCGCAGTACAGTACGCTCGCAAAGAGTTCACGCAGATTCAAACGCGGTAGACGAATACGTGCGTTTGTTGCGCTGACATTGTAATACGACATCCGGCACAAAGGGTTTTACCCCTCGCGTTACTGCGTTTTTGCGCCAGTGCAAACATTTGCACGAAGATTGTAAAAGGGCCCTTAGACTTTTGGAAAATGGGAAAACACTTTTTTCAAAAAGATTGTAAATACCAATTTTTATGCCTCCAGCATCTTTGGTTTTTGAAATATAGGTATACTGATAAAAGTATTCATCTCCCTTTTTCACTCCCCCCACTGGATTTTTGGAACATAGCAAAATACGCGTTTTTTAATTTTTCTAGATGAATCTAAATACCAATTTTCATGTCTGTAACTGTTGGTAATACAAAAGCATGTACTATAACATTTAACCTGCAGGTGGTGCTGTTGTTAAAGGGTACTATGGGTTCTGCACTTGTTGGTATATTCACAGGAAGTCTTTTTTTTTTCTCTCACTTCCTTGATTTCTCCCTGTGTAATGCCTCCTGCTCACAGTCACTAGTCTGATATAGTTGTTTATTGTTTTTATGCACTAAGTACTGCAAGTTCACAAGATTCCAGTGCCTCTTTCATACATAACCAACAGGTTATGGGCCCAGACACTGAAAAGGAAACTTCAAATCAGTAAGTACTGCATCTATGATCCAAATACCTGCTGTGTGAGGAAACAAGAGCTGCATCCAAGATACTGAAAAATGGCATGTGATTCAGATGTGAAATTTGCAATAGCAAAGCTAAACAATACCAACCATCAGCTGTGGAAGTTTAAGCTGGAAATGCTGTTATCCAAAGATGACTTGTGGCAGGTTCTGGATACAAACAGACCCACTGATAACCCAGAAGAATGGGACAGAACAGGCAAGCAAAAGCAGTTATAAGCCTGTTAGTGGAGGATGATCAACTTATTCATATAAGAAAAGAAAACTCAGCTAAAGGTATGTGGATTGCACTACAGAAACAGCATGAGCGTTCAAATTTAAACAGTAAACTATATCTACTGCGTAAACTATATAAGATGAGGCTGGAAAAAGGCCAGGAAATGTGTGAACATGTGAATGTTATGCTGGAAATTGTGGAGCAATTACGTGCAATTGGGGAAGAAATAAAAGACAATTATGTAGTGGCATTACTACTATGCAGCCTTCCAGAATCGTATAGTGCCCTTATCAACGCTCTGAAAACCAGACCAGAGGAACAACTAACACTGGAATATGCTAAGGGAAAATTAATTGATGAATACAACAGAAAGAAGGAAAATATGCATGGTGAAGAGAATGACAAAACAGAAGTAGCTCTAAACGTGAATGAAAATCTCAAAACAAAACAGAGAAACCAGAGTGTGTTTTCGGTGCAAAAAGATTGGTCATTTAAAACAAAATTGTTCCATCTGGAAAGCAGGGCAGTGAAGGAGAGAGCCATTCACAAGAGAAAGAGCTAAAGCAGCCACACAGGAACCCACGGATACATCATGGAGTGCAAGCTTTAAAGTGACTCAGAATACTACACCACATGGATGGTACATTGACTCAGGAGCAACAAGTCACATGACAATTGATGAGACCTTCTTCACAGAAATTGATTTTAATGCAAAAGACAAAGTCTTCCTAGCAAATGGGAAAAGTATTACATCAGAAGGTAATGGTCAAGGGTTTCTGAACTGCATCACACCTTCAGGAGGTAAGCGAAGCATCCTTGTAAAGAATGTTTTGTATGTGCCAAGTCTAGAAGGAAGCCTCCTATCAGTGAAAACCCTTGCTAACAATGGACTCACAGTACAATTCCGAGGTAATGAATACACAATTAGAAATAGAAAAAAAATCCTAGCAAAGGGAAGGTTGAATGAACATCTATACAAACTCGTCACAGAAAGTGTTCAAGTCAAAACAGTCACTCATAATCCACATAACAAGTGCATCCATCTCTGGCACAGACAATTGGGGCATCGAAACCCATAAGCGATAAAGGAACTTTCTAAGAGAGGTTTATCAGAAGACATGATAATGTTACCTTGTCAAAAACTAATGAAGTGCACATGTTGTATCAAAGCAAAGGCCACACGGACACCACTTCCACAAGCCAATCAAAGAAAAACCACTAAACCCATGGAACATATACACAGTGACATGTGTGGACCAATGAAAACCCCCACACCCAGCGGCAACAAATACTTCATAACCTTCATTGATGACTATTCCAGGTACACAACGACATATCTGATGAAATCCAAAAGTAAGGGGGGCGTGGCCGGCTGCGAAGAGGAGAAGACGTCTGTACACAGAGCTCCACTGTGGTTTCTATTTTAGGGACTTTTTTGAGGGCTTTCTCCGTTAACTACCTCACCATTTGATCTCTGAGCAGCTGGCCATCGGGGGTGAGTCTCCTGGAGCCCGTACGGCCCCCCCGCTCCGGAGCTGAGACAACTTTTTGCAGTGGATATCTGGCTGGGGAGCTTTGTCGGTGGCCATATTGAGGCCTAGTTTTTCGGCCCCTGTCAGGCATTCGTCTCCCTGCCCCTTCGACTCCGTGTGAAATCCCCTGGGTGAGCAGTTGCTGCGTCCTCCAGGGAAGGAGGGCCCCCATCTCGTGGGCGCTGCTGGGGACCACGGGATGGAGGTATCAGACGGGGAAGAGGACTGGTGACGGGTAATCTCCCCTCCCCCCTGTTGACAACATGGCTGTGTTAGCAGGCCTTGATGCCTGCCTTGAGTTTCTGGGGGAGGATGACTCAGGCCCAATCACTAAGGGAACCTGGCAACAACTGATGAATATCCTACGGGGCTGCAGGAGAGCGGAGGTCCCTTGTACGAATGCCCCCGAGGTGGCTTACCCTTCCCGATGTGTGGAGGACCGATTGGAGGCGGACAGAGATGGGGCGTGCTGGGCTGTTGACAGTCCCTTTGAAATGCCGATGGTGGACCCTCTGCCTTCGGGAACAGACCTTGGTCCACGTGAGGATGCTGTGTTGCTGCCGGGTGGCCGAGACAACAGAATGGCGGTTTCTGATTGGCCGAGGTGCGTCTCCCCGAGAAATCTGTGGTACCGGTGCGGCAGGATCCGGAGGAGTCGATTATTGCTGCGCAGAAGAACCAAGCCTGGGTCCACAGTGTAGCTCATACTGCGACTATCCAGAGGCTTTATGTTCGCAAGACCCTTCAAGAACTGGATGTGCCTGGTGGAGACTCTGCCTTTTTGCTGGACACGGGTTGATGCACTGGGCCCTAGACATGTGCATTCGTTTTAGTACTAAAACGATTTAGTCCGAATTTTGGGATAATTTAGTTTTCGTATGACTCAAGAGATACGAAATTGGTCAGTACAAAAAACGAAAGAAACTAAAATAAAATGCACTACATTTTTAGTTTCAGTCCTTTTTGTGATTATTACATTGAGTGAAGGAGACCAGCAATGAAGAGCGCAACATCCGAAGTTCTGCACCCTCCACATGCCATTGCAGTAGGATGTTCTATACAGAGAGGGGTATTTAATTAATGCAAGAGGATGTTCTAAACATTATACAGAGAGGAGACTTTTTTTTAGCCCTTTAAATCCAGCGGCTGTGAGCGCTGAGATCGGCTGCTTGCTATATTATGGCTGCTTGCTATATTATCTCAGTACAATGTATCAGGCTCAGATGTTACAGTAACTGACTGTAACAGCGCTCAGAGTTTCAGTAAAACAAGGAAATAATATTGTTCTAACCTCTTTTTTATATATAAAAATATTATTTACTAGTTTTACTGAAACTCTGAGCGCTGTGATGAGCAGCAGACAGTTACTGTAACAGCTTTGCCTGACACGGGGCCGTATTACAATGTTGGTGCTAACTTAACCAGAGCTGTTGTAAACTGAAAACCTCCATAGGCTATAATGGCTCTGGGAAGTTTACGACAGCTCTGGTTATGTTAGCACCAACATTGTAATATGGCCCACATTGTGCTGAGAGTGAGTGATACTGTAACAAGCAGCGATCTCAGCCCTCTGAAGAGCCACTACAATAGTAATTGTATCCACTGGTTTTCGGATGAATGAAATTAGTTTTCATACTAAAGAACTGAAAACGAATTTCTGTGGCAACTAAATAAATTGCATTTTAGGACTAATCCATTAGTTTAAAACAAAATTTTGTGCTGTGCACATGTCTACTGGGCCCCACTTTCTATATTTTCTATTCACTTTTATTTTTAGTTTCTGGCCTTTACCGTTTTGATGTGATTCCCCCATGCCATTTATTTCTCTCTGTGACACACTCTGAGGACTTTTATTTTTCTTTTGCAGACTTTTTTGGAGACAAAATTAGACATTGTTTTTCTTTTTACCAGTAGCGTTTTTATGCTGACCTTGTGATATATCTTTTTTCTTTTTTGCTGAGACCCCCCCATTCGGGGATGATCCCTTCCCCCTGCTGTATCTCCCTTGCCCCCCCTCTCTATGCTGTGTTTCCCTGACTTGGCTATTTGTAGTACCCCTCTCCTGTGACTTGAGCAGAGATTGCCCCTCATCCCGTGGCTGCTGCAACTTGAGACTCTTCGTTCTTTTTCAACACTTGCCATGCCAGCGTGTCACGGATCCCCCTGATACTAGAGTGGTGGTCCCTATACGCAGGACTCTCTCTACCCTTCCGATCCTTAGAGTGGTCGGCACGACTAGACAGACATAGGATGATACACAAGACCTTAGAACAATTAGCTCTTCCCAAGACCCTAACAACACAAGGGGTAGTCTGATGTGTGCTTAGGGTGCCACACAGACTGACCTCAATACCAGAATTAGAAGAGTTAATGCCAATACCAGGGGTTACGCACAGAATGGTTCGTTCGCCAATGCCAAGGGTCATACACAGAGTGGTTCGTTCGCCAATGCCAAGGATCATACACAGAGTGGTTCGTTCGCCAATACCAAGGATCATACACAGAGTGGTTCGTTCGCCAATGCCAGGGGTCATGCACAGAATCGTTAATTTGCCAATGCCAGGGGTCATACACAGAATCGTTAGTTTGCCAATGCCAGGGGTCATACACAGAATCGTAGTTTGCCAATGCCAAGGGTCATACACAGAATCGTAGTTTGCCAATGCCAAGGGTCATACACAGAATCGTAGTTTGCCAATGCCAAGGGTCATACACAGAATCGATAATAGCCAAAATAATTCAAGAGCTCTGCGGGAAGTAACTACCACGTCAGGGCACCGGCGTCTCTGTGAGTCTGGGCTTTAAACCCGGCGGGTCCGCGTCTCGCCGCCAGGCCCCGCCCCCCGGCGTCTCACGTGTGCGGAAGCGTCCGCAATATCACTCGGCGCCTGGCCAGCGAGCAGCGAGGAAGCTGCTGCCAGGCGCCGGGGGGGCGCGGGGGCCACCGTGACAGAACCCCCCCTCTACGGGCGGCCACTGGACGACCCCCAGGAGCGCGGGGATGAGCCACGTAGAAGGCCTTCACCAACCGAGGCGCATGGACCTCAGCAGCCGGGAGCCAAGAACGATCCTCCGGCCCGTAGCCCACCCAGTCGACCAGATACTGCAAAGTGCCCCTTGAGACCCTGGCGTCCAAAATGGCCCGGACTTCAAACTCTTCCTCACCCTCCACTGAGATAGGAGGAGGTGGGATACGGGCCCTGGTGTACCGATTACATAAGAGAGGTTTTAAGAGGCTCACGTGGAACACGTTGTGTATCCGGATATGGGGAGGTAATGCCAAAGCATAGGAGACGGGGTTGAGTCGTCGTAAAACCTTGTAAGGGCCTATGAATCTAGGTGCCAACTTCATGGAAGGCACTAGGAGCTTAATATTCCGCGAGGAAAGCCATACCCTGTCCCCAACCTGATATACGGGGGCCTGCCTCCTGTGTCTGTCAGCCTTGATTTTCTGGATGGCACTACTTTTCTTGAGTGCCTCCTTGACTTCCCCCAGGTGTCCTTCAAGGACGCCAAATGGTCATCCAAAGCAGGTATCGTGGTATCCGAAAATGTAGTCGGTAACATAGGAGGGTCGAAACCATAAACGGTGAAGAAAGGGGAATGTCCTGTGGATTCGCTCACCGCGCTGTTCAAAGCATACTCAGCCCATGGTAGCAGGTCTGACCAGTTATCTTGCTGTTCTGAGATAAAGCACCTGAGATACTTTTCTACATTCTGATTTGCACGTTCTGCTGCTCCGTTGGTCTGGGGGTGATAGGCCGAAGAGAAAGACAAGTCTATCCCCACATTCTTACAAAACCCTTTCCAAAACCTGGAGACGAATTGGGTACCCCTATCGGAGACAATCCCAAGAGGAATACCATGTATGCGGACCACGTGGTTAATGAATATGGGCACCAGTTCGGCTGCCGACGGTAGCTTACGAAGAGGAACATAGTGACCCATCTTGGAGAACCGATCGATGATCGTAAGTATAACTGTGTTCCCTCTAGAATCGGGTAACTCCACTATGAAGTCCATAGCTAGGTGCGACCATGGTCGTTCTGGGATAGGCAGAGGTTGGAGCAAACCAATGGGTGCTGTCTTGGGATTTTTATGTCTTGCGCAAACCTCGCACACAGCTATGTAATCCTGAACATCTCGGCGCAACGTGGGCCACCAAAAGATTTTATTAATACTGGACACCGTTTTGGTGATTCCCATATGCCCGGACGTTTTATTATCATGGTAAAGGTTTAATATTTCTTCTCTTTCACATTCAGGTACAAAGAGTTTCGCGGGAGGTTTCCCTTCAGGAGCCGTGCCCTGCACGGTTTGTAACCTTTGCAACAAGGGAGACGAGACATTGATTGTGGTAGAGGCTATAATCCTTTCTTGGGGTACAATGGGATGCTGATCTTGGACGTTAAATTCGTAGGACTCATGTTGTCTAGATAAAGCATCTGCCTTAACATTTCTGGACCCAGGTCTATAGGTCAGTACGTAATTAAAGCTTGAAAGAAACAACGACCATCTTGCTTGTCGGGAATTTAACCGTTTAGCATCTCCAATGTATGTGAGATTTTTATGATCGGTTATGATAAGGATGGGGTCACTAGACCCTTCCAGTAGGTATCTCCATTCTGCCAAGGCTGATATGACTGCTAACAACTCTCTGTTTCCTATGTCATAGTTCCTCTCTGCCGGGGAGAGTTTCCGGAATAGAAGCCGCATGGATGCAATGGTTTGTCGGGTGCCTCCCTCTGGGACAAGACTGCACCAAGACCTATCTCGGAGGCATCAACTTCCACTTGGAACGGCAGAGCCGGATCCGGATGTCTGAGTACCGGGGCCGTAGTAAACGCTTGTTTGAGTGCTTCAAAGGCTTGACTGGCTTGGGGTGTCCATTTCTGATTACCCACCCCTTTCCTAGTCATGGCCGTGAGGGGAGATACCAAAACCGAAAACTCTTTAATGAACCTCCTATAATAATTTGTGAATCCTAGAAACCTTTGGATGGCTTTAAGTCCTTGGGGTAGAGGCCAGTCTAGGATTGCTGTAAGTTTCTTAGGGTCCATCTGGAACCCCTCCGGTGTTATTATGTAGCCAAGGAAATGTACTGTCCTTATGTCAAATAAACATTTCTCTAATTTACAATACAATCCAGCCTCCAACAATTTTTTCAGTACTATTTTCACGTGGACATGATGGGTTATGATATCAGGCGAGTATATCAGGATGTCATCAAGATATACTATGACAAATACTTGCAGGAATTCTCGTAAGGTATCATTAATGAGGTCTTGAAAAACAGCCGGCGCATTGCATAGGCCAAAAGGCATCACCAGGTACTCATAATGCCCACTTCTAGTATTAAAAGCCGTTTTCCATTCGTGTCCCTCTTTAACCCTTACGAGGTTGTAAGCCCCGCGTAAATCAAGTTTAGTATAAATATTGGCCCCCTTTAGGCGATCGAACAGTTCTGTGATAAGTGGTATGGGATAGGCGTTCCTTATGGTAATCCTGTTCAAACCTCTATAATCTATACAAGGCCGCAGGTCTCCCTCTTTTTTCGATACAAAAAAGAAACCTGCCCCTGCTGGAGAAGAGGACCGTCTGATGAAACCTCGTTCCAGGTTCTCCCTTATGTACTCCTCCATAACGTCATTTTCTTTTTGGGACAAGGGGTATACATGTCCCCTAGGAGGCATAGTACCAGGGAGTAAATTTATAGCACAGTCGTACGGGCGGTGCGGCGGTAGGACCTCAGTCCTGGACTTAGAGAAGACCTCTTTCAATCCCAAATATTGTTCAGGCACCTCTGTAGACAAGGGAGGGGCTGTGGCAACGTTGAGGCTAGCGATTACGTTGACCCTGCCCAGACAGTGCGATTGACAACGAGGACTCCAGTATTTTATGTCTCTTTGGACCCAGTCAATAACCGGGTTGTGTTCTGCCAACCACGGAAACCCAAGCACGACAGGACAAGAAGGGGACTCAATGATTTGGAAACATATGTATTCGTGGTGCAATACTCCTGTTTTCATACATACAGAAACAGTGTCGTGGGTGATATGGGGGCAGGATAGAGGGTTACCATCTATAGCTTCCACCATAAGAGGTCTGTCCTTGAGGACCAGAGGTATGAGACATTTAGCAGCAAACTGTTTATCCATAAAATTGCCTGAGGCCCCAGAATCTAAGAAGGCCTCAGTCTTAATGTGAACCTTGTCCCAGGTCAATGATATTGGTACCAGGATCCTGGACTTTTTTTTTTTCGTTGTTTACGAAAGAGGCATAAAGAGATCCTATAACCTGGGTATTGGCTGGTCTCTGGCTTGCTCGGCCACTCTCACCCCTGCTCCCCCTAGGTCTCTGAGGACATTGAAGGCGGAAGTGGTCTGCCCCGGCGCAATAGAAGCAGAGTCCCTTCTCCCTTCTGTGAGCTCTCTCTGCCTCCGATATACCAGTCTTTCCTATCTGCATAGGCTCAACAACAGGTAGATCAGATTTAACGTTTTCCTGGTTACCGGAAGTAACGGTGGTTCTGGATGATAAGGGTAAAGGAGGCAAGAGCCTTCTAGGTCTATCCCTGGGGTGTCTCCTTTCCCTAATTTGATCATCCATAGCGATACAGAAGTCGATCAAATGATCAAGAGTCTCTGGCAATCTTAGAGGAGCCAACTCGAACATAAACGCGTCGTTCAGCCCTTCAGTAAAGGCCAAGGTTAGGACATCGTTCGGCCAGAGGACCTCTGAAGTCAAGGTCTTAAATTCTATTGCGTATTCCGCAACCCTCCTATTACCTTGTTTAATATGAAACAATGACCTCCCTGCATTGGTAGCCCTTCTAGAGGGGTCAAAGGTGCGTTTAAGCTCTGAAGTAAAACCCTCATAATCGTATATGATGGTTTTTTTGTTCTCCCACAAGGGAGTAGCCCACAATAAAGCCTTCTCCGTTAAATGACTAATTAGATAGCCCACCTTAGCTTTATCTGACATACATGAGCCTGGGTTGTTCTCGAACAATATCTCCAGTTGGGTCAGAAAGCCCCGGCACAAGTTTGGTGTCCCATCATAGCGTACGGGTGCTTTCATACTGAGCCTGCATCCCTCAGGAGAGGCCGGACTGATCCTAGGCACTACTGGGTCTGGAGGACTTGCAGTCCCAGAACTAGATCGGTTTAACAGGGTCTGCAGGGCAAGAGCAATCTGGTCCATCCTATGGTCCTGCTCTTCTTGTCTGGCTGCAATACGAGTCAACTGATTAGAGAGGTCTGCGGGATCCATTGGCCCTGACGTAATGTCACGGATCCCCCTGATACTAGAGTGGTGGTCCCTATACGCAGGACTCTCTCTACCCTTCCGATCCTTAGAGTGGTCGGCACGACTAGACAGACATAGGATGATACACAAGACCTTAGAACAATTAGCTCTTCCCAAGACCCTAACAACACAAGGGGTAGTCTGATGTGTGCTTAGGGTGCCACACAGACTGACCTCAATACCAGAATTAGAAGAGTTAATGCCAATACCAGGGGTTACGCACAGAATGGTTCGTTCGCCAATGCCAAGGGTCATACACAGAGTGGTTCGTTCGCCAATGCCAAGGATCATACACAGAGTGGTTCGTTCGCCAATACCAAGGATCATACACAGAGTGGTTCGTTCGCCAATGCCAGGGGTCATGCACAGAATCGTTAATTTGCCAATGCCAGGGGTCATACACAGAATCGTTAGTTTGCCAATGCCAGGGGTCATACACAGAATCGTAGTTTGCCAATGCCAAGGGTCATACACAGAATCGTAGTTTGCCAATGCCAAGGGTCATACACAGAATCGTAGTTTGCCAATGCCAAGGGTCATACACAGAATCGATAATAGCCAAAATAAATTCAAGAGCTCTGCGGGAAGTAACTACCACGTCAGGGCACCGGCGTCTCTGTGAGTCTGGGCTTTAAACCCGGCGGGTCCGCGTCTCGCCGCCAGGCCCCGCCCCCCGGCGTCTCACGTGTGCGGAAGCGTCCGCAATATCACTCGGCGCCTGGCCAGCGAGCAGCGAGGAAGCTGCTGCCAGGCGCCGGGGGGGCGCGGGGGCCACCGTGACACAGCGATGGTGTACCCTTCCTACCCCCACTCCTTTTTTTTTGGCACTTTTCAGGCTGCCCTGAGGTGCGCCACTATGGCTCTGGCTGTCATACTTGGCCCTCGGGCTCCTGGGCCTTGTGACATTATCCTTCCACGGCCTCCTCCGGGAGTGAGCCGGGAAAGTCACGATATTGGCCTCTGCCGTTCCCCCGCCCCCTCCCCCCAACTTTTTTTTTTCTTCTCTTCCCCTCGCACCATTGCTGGCGTGTGGTCGGTGTCATTAGCTTTCCCTTTACCTCATTTTATTATTTTTCTATTACCTGCTGTACTTTTTTGGAGTTATCTTTTATTGTCCCAACGATGCCATATTTACTGCTGACAAGTTAATTTTCATTTGGATGAGACCCCCCTATTTGGGAATGTTTATTGTTTCTCTTGTGATGTACCTATGCTGAATGTCTTGAATGGTCCTCTGTAACCCTCATTCTCTTATGTCTGATTGTATGCTGACTTCTTTAAAATAAAATTGGAAATTGAAATACAAAAGTGAGACAACTGATAAACTCCAAGAATTTGTAGCGATGACTAGCAACAAATTTCAAAGGAAACCCGGAATAATACGCACCGACAATGGAGGGGAATGTATGGGTAAGGAAGTGGAATCATACCTAAAGAAACACGGTATCATACACCAAACAACTGTACCGTACACTCCTGAACAAAATGGTGTCGCGGAAAGGAAAAATCGCACTCTTATAGAAATGGCCAGATGCATGCTTTCAGATGCCAACCTACACAACAAGTACTGGGGAGAAGCAATAATGACTGCAACATACATACAGAACAGACTACCATCAAAAGCAATTGAAAGTACCCCATATGAAAAGTGGAACAGATCAAAACCTAGTATAGGACATATTCGAGTGTTCGGCTGCAAGGCATAAACTTACATTCCAAGTGAAAAACGATCCAAGATGGAGAACACAGCCATAGAAGGCATTCTAGTAGGTTACAGTGAACAAAGTAAGGGATATAGAATCCTTCATCCAAAGACCAACAAGGTCACAGTAAGCCGCAGTGTTTATTTTGATGAAAGCCAAACATCAGACAAAATGACTCTCGAAAAACATGAAGAGAATTTGCCAACTGAAACAGCAAGAGATGCTGACCAAAGTGAAGCTGTGCAGGAGTCAGACCAAGAGGTGGAACTCACAATTGATGACATAACTGTTCACAATCCAATGGAACCTACTGAACAACCAGAAATCAGAAGATCTACTCGGATAACAAAAGGGATCCCACCGCGCAAGCTGTCATACATTGCTAAGACACATGAGACACTTGAACCAGCATCTTGGGAAGACATAGAAAAACTGCCAAACAGGGAAGCCAATCAGTGGAGAAAGGCGGCTGAAGAAGAAATAGAATCACTTATGAAAAATGAAACTTGGACTCTCACTGAGCTCCCTCCCGGTCACAAAACTATAGGAAGCAAATGGATTTTTATAGTCAAATATGATGCAGAAGGAAATATTCACAGATACAACGCAAGATTAGTTGCCAAGGGATATTCCCAGAAATATGGAGAAGATTATGATGAAACATTTGCTCCAGTGGTAAAACACACAACCATTAGAACATTCCTCAGCATCGCAGCTGAAAAAAGAATGCAAGTGCAGCACCTGGACGTCAAAACAGCTTTCCTATATGGAGATATCAAAGAAGAACTCTACATGGAACAGCCACCAGGGTTTAATACAGGTCAGAACCTTGTGTGTAAACTGCAAAAGAGCATCTATGGTCTCAAACATGCAGCAAGAATGTGGAATGAAAAAGTGAACGAACTACTAACATTAGAAGGGTTTTTCAAGACGTAAAGCTGATCCATGCCTATATTCAAATAATCAAGAAAACAAATTGATATACATACTAATTTATGTTGATGACATTATCATTTGTTTCGAACAAGAAGGGGATTATGATCAAATAGTTACAAAAATGACACAAAACTTTGAGATTAAAGAACTTGGGAACATCGCTCACTATCTAGGAATTCAAATCGAGAGAGAAGAGGATGGAAGTTATCTTCTTAACCAAAGTCAGAAAATTACAGACATTTTGGAAGAGTTTCACATGCAAGATGCAAAAGAAGTGAAAACGCCTATGGAACCAGCTTACCAGAAATACAATGGAATGGAAAACCTGTTACCTAACAATGATAAGTACCGCAAAGCAATTGGAAAATTGTTATACATTGCCACTGTGACAAGACCAAGCATTGCTGCATTATTGAGCATACTCTGTAGAAAAGTGTCAACACCCTGTCAACGTGACTGGAATGCTGTAAAAAGGGTGATACAATATCTGAAAGGAACAATTCATATGAAGCTGCGACTGCCAGCAACATCAAATACAAACTTAATTGGATATGTAGATGCCGACTGGGCCGGAGACCTTACAGACCGCAAATCTACTAGTGGTTACATCTTCCAGTATGGAGAAGGAACCATCAGTTGGTCTAGTTGAAAATAAGCGACTGTTGCTCTCTCTTCAACTGAAGCAGAATACATAGCAGCAGCACATGCATGTCAAGAAGCAATTTGGATTCGTCAACTTCTATTAGATATGGGACTGGACATGTCTGAACCGATACCCATCTTCGAAGACAATCAGGGATGTAAAAAGTTGACACAATCGGAAAGGATCAACCCTAGAACCAAGCACATTGACGTAAAATATCATCTGCTCAGGGACACACAACAGCAAGGACTTATCAATATTCAGTATTGCCCGTCAGAAGAGATGACTGCAGATGCACTCACCAAACCATTGCCAAAGTAACGTCATTGTTTTCTTCAAAAGAAGATGAATGTTGTATGATTATGCACATGCTGTTGAGAAGGGGTGTTGGAAATAAAAAAGCATGTACAACTATAGCATTTAACCTGCAGGTGGTGCTGTTGTTAAAGGGTACTATGGGTCCGGCACTTGTTGGTATATTCACAGGAAGTCTTTTTTTCTTTCTCTCTCACTTCCTTGATTTCTCCCTGTGTAATGCCTCCTGCTCACAGTCACTAGTCTGATATATTATAGATGGTCAACGGAGCGCCAGCAAACTGGATGTACGGTCAGAAAAAGTGGCTAAACGTACACGCTACACATTGAATATGGGGGTTCTTATAAAAACCTGAAAACATGTATTATAGATGGTCAACTGAGCGCCAGCAAACTGGATGTACGTTTAGTCACTATGCATGTCCCATAGACTGTCTTCTAGACCATCCCAAGAGAACCACTCTTCCGAATGAAAGAAAATCTCTGCGGAAGAGAAGGGATATAATAGCGCAGTATGTCGGTCCACCATAAGAGGAAAGTAAAGCGATCGTGGTCCTACTCACATGCTGTTGGCTCTAGGGTGGATGGTAGTTATGGGTCTTCAAGGATGTTCAGGTGCCCATATACTTATTTAATTAAAGTTAAAGATGTAATGGTTCATTTTAAACAGTTTATAAGGAAGCAGCATACACAAGACTTATTGATACCAGCTGAAGAAGCTCTAAGGAGCGAAACGCGTACTGGTAATATATTTTATGTATTAATAAATTTATTTTAAACTATTGCTGCTTCCTGGAACGTGATTTGAGAGAAGGTTTTGGAATTACCTTAATATTCCTGTGCGACATCTTGGAGCCAATGCGGCTCACTAACATGTGAGTGTAATCATTTATGAGTACCCACTCTATCATTATTTTTTAAAACGGTATTGCACCAGAAAGTGCGTTGGTATTTTTCTGATCCACTGCAGGGGAAAGTGTTTGAAGAATCCTATTGCGGGTATATGGGCACCTGAACATACTTGAAGACCCATAACTACCATCCACCCTAGAGCCGAGGTCAGGCTCAACAGCATGTGAGTAGGACCACGATCGCTTTACCTTCCTCTTATGGTGGACCGACATACTGCGCTATTATATCCCTTCTCTTCCGCAGAGATTTTCTTTCATTCGGAAGAGTGGTTCTCTTGGGATGGTCTAGAAGACAGTCTATTGGACATGCATAGTGACTAACCGTACATCCAGTTTGCTGGCGCTCAGTTGACCATCTATAATACATGTTTTCAGGTTTTTATAAGAACCCCCATATTCAATGTGTAGCGTGTACGTTTAGCCACTTTTTCTGAAGGCGCTTCACTGTTTTCTTTTATTTAACTAGTCTGATATAGTTGTTTATTGTTTTTATGCACTAAGTAAAGTTTCTACTGCAAGTTCACAAGATTCCAGTGCCTCTTTCATACATAACCAACAGTAACATCTTCTTCTTTTTGAGATAAAGGTATCCTGTTTAAAAGTATTCATCCCCCTTTTTTCACCGCCACTTTGATTTTTGGAAAATGGTAAAACACGTGATTCTTTACTTTTCAAGATTGTAAATACCAAATTTCACACTTGTAACATCTTTGGTTTTTTTTGGTTTTTTTATTCAATATTTTTATTTCAAAACAACAGCAGTACAGTTAAGAATAGCAAGACTGGCCTCGCAGGGTCCAGGAAGTCATCATACAAACAGGCAAGAAAAGGTACGGGCCACGAGTAGACATCAATATAGGCACATAATGAGAAATGAAACAGCAAAATAAAGGTCAACTGCGGAAAAAGAGGTAAGCAGAAAGTCTCAATTAATGTCTCTAGTAACAAGGGCAAAATGTCACGTCCTCGGCGTCGATCAGGGGGGACTGGACCCCTGGCTGTATCGCGGGCCTTCCGAGGAGGGAGCTGCATCACAGGGAGGAGGCGGGGCGCGTTCCGATGACACGCACCTGCTTGTAGCGTCTTTGGCAACTGTTGCCATCCAGGGTGGAGCATGGTGGCATCGCGAGCCGGCAAAGGAAATCAGTCTCGTGTATGGAGGGAGGCGGGGCGCGTTAAGATGACGCGTCCCCGCTGATCTTTAAAAGGATAGCGCGCCGATATACCGGCGCGCTGACGTGGAGTTCACTTTCCCGCATCGCTTGGTGCTATTGAAACAATTTTGTAAGACTTATTGTGTTTGACCGGACTGTCTGAAAACCCTGCTTGTTGCCGACATGGACTACCTTACTGATGATTCTTTATTCTAAAGCCCTCTTTGTGTATGTGCTGTATTCCAAGTATTAGTATTTCTACTTGTAATTGAGTGCTCGTTCTGCATTTATATTTACAGGCGCTTTTTTAGTTAACCTGTTTTTGAGCAGTATTACATTTGGTCTCGAAATCACTTGGTGCTGGGCAGTACTTTGTTAGGTCTTGTCTGTTCTCCCAGCTTGGGAGGTTTCTTAGGCTCTAAACGATCCCTACCGTTTTGTGTCCTAGTACTCAGAGGTCTGTCCCAAAGGATTCCCACTACAGGTGTTAAAGTTGAGCAGGAGAGCGGTTGTGACATTACGTCAGCGCCAAATATGGATCTGACAGACCTAAGCATATTGTTGTCCAAACTAAATGACATTGTGTCTAAGCAAGAGGAGCAGGACCACCGCATGGACCAATTCGCTCAGGCTTTGGGGGCAATAATGAACCAGCCTAGCAAAGCCGTTTATTACAGCGTTCTTAGAAGGTCTCAATGATAAGTTGATGTATGAAATAGCTCCAATGTCGTTACCAGAAGAGCTAGACGATTTAATAGAATTTTGCATTGCACTTGATGACCAGATTCGAGAGAGACAGTCTGGCCGTGATAAGCCTCGCAAACCCCTCCAAATAATCTCTTCTGCCTCTCGTGTCGTTCGTGCCTGTTCACCTCCTAGGGTGGAACAAGCGGTTCCCAAACCTATGCAATTAGGCCGATCCAGCATCACTGGTGAAGAGAGACAACACCGTCCCAGAGAGGGGTTATAATTCTATTGTGCAGACAAGGGCCATTTCCGGTTGCAATGCCCCAAACTACCTAAAAGGTCCTCCCTGTCAGGAAACGGTCAGGTCTAGAGCCATGTGAGAGACGGGTCCTGGGCATGACCACAGCGTCTCTCATATCAAAAAAGAAAAAGAGGTCTTGTGTAGTATTCTGGTGTCAGTAGCTTGGGAAAAAATCAAGCTCGACACGGCGGCTCTTATTGATTCTGGTTCTGCAGGAAATTTCCTGGATTCTGGTTTTGCTGCCATACATCAAGTGCCTTTAGTAAAAAGAGAGATCCCTCTTCTCATTGAGAGCATTGATGGTAGACAATTATTGAGACCACATGTTACCCATGACACTATCCCTCTTTCTTTCCGTACAGGTATCATGCATGTAGAAAAATTATGATTCCAAATAGTTGAGTCTCCTACAGTGCCTATTGTTTTAGGTTGTCCCTGGTTAGCCAAACACAACCCAACTATACACTGGACTCAGGGGGAGCTGGGCCCTTGGAGTTATTACTGTTTGTCTAAGTGTTTGGGGAGTACTACTGTTGTAGGTAATATGAACGTGGCTACAGCTCCTCCACTGTCTACGGAGGTTCCCGAGTGGTATTGCAACCTTAAGGGGGTCTTAGATAAAAATAAATCTGAGATTCTACCTACTCATCGTCCCTACGACTGTGCTATAGCTCTTCTGCCAGGCACCATGCGTCCGAGGGGCCATGCATACCCCCTCTCTCAGAAGGAAAATGACATTATGGAGGAGTATATCCGCGATAACCTCGCCCGTGGGTTTATATGCCGTTCCTCCTCCCCTGCTGGGGCAGGATTTTTCTTTGTGTCCAAAAAAGAGGGTGACTTGCGACCAGGGCTGGATTTATAATAAGGCAGAGTAGGCATGTGCCTACAGGCGCCTGCCACAAGGGGGCGCCTTGCTCTGTGTGTAGTTTAAAGTATCCATGTAATTGGGCAGACTAGATGGGCCGAAAGGTTTTTATCTGCTGGCATTTTTCTATGTTTCTTTTGATTTGAGCGCAGAGAAAAACAGTTTTTTCAGCTTTTTAAAATATATATTTTCTTTGTTTTCTTAGCATAAAAATGAAAGTTTAAATAGTAATTTTGCAAAGTTTCTTTTTTTTCTTTTGGGGGGGGGGCTCCACATTTCTGTGCCTACAGGCTCCTGAGATGCAAATCCGGCCCTGCTTGCGACTCTGAATTGATTACAGAGGTCTTAACAGTATAACCGTACGTAAGGCGGTTCCATTCCATTGATATCTGAACTATTATTTTTTTTTGCAATTCAAAGTTTATTGTAAAAGGTAGAAGACAGAGATTACAGAGGGTAAAAACAATTATACAAAGTATACAAAGTACAACATAAGAAAGTACACACAAAAAAACGAGTCAGTCCCCTGCAACCAGAGGCACATCTGAAGGGGGGGGGACTCTGTGATTGTGCAGGGATATTCAGCTTATTGTTGCCATCCACATTATGTTCATTCAATTTATGATAACACCTAGCAGAGTAAGATAATGTTACAAGCCCACCATCCCGAACGGTAAATACCCCTACGAATAGAAACCCTTAGGGCGTATCATGTCCTGGCTCCCAAAAAAAAAAGAAAAAAGAAAAGGGGTGCCAACAGCCGTGAGCTCATGGCAGCAGGACATTAAAAAAAAATAATAAAAAAAAATAAGGGGGAAACGGAGGAGTAAGTGAAAACAGCAAGAGAAAATATGGTAGAGTAAGAAAAGGGGAAGAGGGTATCGAGTGAGATGGAAAAGGGGAAGAGGGGAATAGGGAGAGAAGGAAAAGGGAAGAGGAGGGGGGAGACACTAAGGACGACACACATATGTACATTGACTCGAACACAAATGAAACGGAAAGGGCAGTCACCCCCCCGCCCGGACACCGGCACCCATCGCCACTATTTAGCGAAATTCCGCCCTCGCACTCATCAGAAAGGACCAGCCCTGGGAGGGTCATCACAGTTGTCAATCTCTTATGTCGAGTTTGGTGCGGCTAATCCTCGGGTGTATCTAATCGCAATGACGCAGTGTATCTCTCCCAGTAGAACCACTTCATGGCAAATTCAGGCAGTAATCCCTGAGACTCAGCGTCGAGTCAGTCGACTGACCGAAGGGTCTCCAGTCCTCTGACCCATTCCCGCAAGGAAGGCGTCCTTGTGGATTTCCAGAGGACAGGAATCAAAGTCCGGGCAGAGAGAAGCATCAGTAGCAGAACCGATCATTTCAGAGTCTTGAGAGGCAATGGGATGTGAAGAAGTAAGAAACATTCTGGTGTGAGGGGCAAAGTCACGTCTGTCACCTGGCGGACAGCATCCTGAATTTGACTCCAAAACCGCTGCAGGTCAGGACAAGACCACCAGATGTGCACATAAGTGCCGCTGGCCGCCTCACACCTCCAACAAACCGGCGAGATCGTAGGAAATATGGAGTGTAAGAAATTAGGCGATCTGTACCAAAATGTCACAATTTTATACGAGTTTTCTTGGACACGTGTCGCACCGCATCCTTTATGTATAAGCGCAAAGGTCTGGGTCCATAGTGCATCTGAGATATCTAGAGCTAGTTCCCGATCCCAGCATAGAACATAAGGTGGGATGGCGGTATCAGTTGTCTGTAAGAGGTTATAAAGTGTCGATATCCCATGCGTCAATGAATGACCAACAAGGCAATAAGCCTCAAACTGAAGGGGCGACCGACTCAAACTGTATCCACTGTCAAGTGAGCGCAAATACGTTTTCAGTTGGTAAAAATTGAAGAGTTCCTGAAAGGTGGGAGGGCCTATCTGCACCAAAAGTGGTAGAACATCCAGATTGCCATCAGCAGGGACATCCATTGCCCTTAGCTTATTCCCATCAGTCATTCTCCTCTGTAGGGATGGGAGAATTCCCCCCAGGAAGGTTCGGGTTATGATCCAGAGGCAAGAGAGGCGAGATGGCGGTTGTAAGGCCATATGACATTTTACATTTATGCCAGAGTCTCAATGTCGTTGAGACAGGGTCCGGGTCTGTCCGTGGGTTAGTCGGTGGAGCGGGAGGGAGCCAGGGCAACGCCCACAGCGGTCGTTGTGCAAGGGCTTCTTCAATATCCAGCCACCTTTTGTCTGAGTTAGATGTAGAAAGCAGGAGAAGGCCAGTTCGCGAAGAATGAGCGCGTCCCACCGCTCCCAGAACCCTGGTCGTCGCACCCCGAGCCTCCCTCCCGCGTATAAACCCCACTTGATCCGGGTATATCTGAACTATTTGACCGCCTTAGAGGTGCTAAGATATACACAAAACTAGACCTTCATAGGGCGTATAATTTGGTTCATGTCAAGAAGGGTCACGAATGGAAAACTGCATTTAACACCAGAAGTGGGCACTACAAATACCTTGTCATGCCTTTCGGTTTGTGTAACGCGCCAGCAGTTTTCCAAGACTTTATAAACGATGTTCTAAGAGATTTCTAACAAGTGTTAGTTATCGTCTATCTGGATGACATTCTGATTTATTCTCCTGACTCGGAGACTCATCATGCTCATGTACATACAGTGTTACAAAGGATACTCAAGAATGGGATGTACTGTAAGCTTAAGAAATGCCTGTTTGATATAACATCTGGTCATTTCCTGGGTTATATAATCACCCCTGAGGGTTTTGAGATGGATCCCCAGAAACTCTCCGCCATCAAAGAGTGGCCTCTACCCCAAGGGTTAAAAGCTATTCAGAGGTTTCTGGGGGTCACCAACTATTACAGGAGATTAATAAAATCATCTATGGTTTCTCCTCTCACAGCCATGACTAAGAAGGGTGCCCAAAACCAAAGATGGAGCACCCAAGCCTTAAAGGCGTTTGACAGACTTAAGGAGGCGTTCACTATGGCACCAGTCCTGCGACATTCCTCGCCAGGTTTGCCATTTCAGCTCGAGGTAGACGCATCCGATATCGGCATAGGAGCAATACTATCCCAAAGAGAGAGCCCTGAAAAACCATTACACCCCTGTGGATTTTTCTCCAGGAAAATGACTCCCGCAGAATTCCGACATGGGTAATAGGGAATTGCTTGCTGTTGTCGCAGCACTGAAAGAGTGGCTGTTAGAGGATTCGAAAGATCCCATATTCATTATAACGGATCACAAGAATCTGGTTTACATTGGGGATGCTAAACGTCAGAATGCTAGACAGGCTAGATTGTCTCTGTTCCTATCGTCCTGGTTCAAACAATACTAAGGCAGATGCTTTGTTGAGACTAGGGATGAGCTGTTTGGTTCGATCTGTTCGGAGTTCGCCTTGAACATCGCGGTTCGGCTGTTCGCGAACTCCGAACATTTCCACGTGTTCGGTTCGAGTTCGCGCACAATGGACCACAATGCACTTGTCCACTGGCCTGAAGCTTGTAATTGGCTACAGCCTTGCACCTGACCAGATATTTTGTAGAAGTGAGACACCCCAATAGCTGCTGGCAGTGAGAACACACAGATTGCAACAATGCACCCCACAAAGGAATTGTTGCAATCTGTGTGTTCTCACTGCCAGCAGCTATTGGGGTGTCTCACTTCTACAAAATATCTGGGAATTGTTGTAATATGTATGTTCTCACTGCCAGCAGCTATTGGGAGGGGTCTCACGTCTACAAGATATCTGGGAATTGTTGTAATCTGTGTGTTCTCACTGCCAGCAGCTATTGGGGGGTCTCACTTCTACAAGATATCTGGGAATTGTAATCTGTGTCTTGTCACTGCCACCCATCAGGGGGTCTCACTGATTTATAGGAAGTTCCTGGGAATTGTAATCTGTGTCTTTTCACTGCCACCCATCAAGGGGGTCTCACTGATTTATAGGTGTCACGGATCCCTCTGATTACCTGACTAGTGGTCCCTATACGCAGGACACTCTCTACCCTTCCGATCCTTGAATGGTCGGCACGACTAGACAGACACAGAATTTGACAAGATAGTGTATCCACAAAGAATAACACTAGAACTATACACAAGACCTTAGAATAGTTAGCTCTTCCCAAGACCCTAACAATATAAGGGGTAGTCTGATGTGTGCTTAGGGTGCCACACAGACTGACCTCAGTACCAGAATTAGAAGAGTTAATGCCAATACCAGGGGTCATGCACAGAATGGTTCGTTCGCCAATGCCAAGGGTCATACACAGAATGGTTCGTTCGCCAATGCCAAGGATCACACACAGAATGGCTCGTTTGCCAATGCCAGGGGTCATACACAGAATGGTTCGTTTGCCAATGCCAAGGGTCATACACAGAATGGTTCGTTTGCCAATGCCAAGGGTCATACACAGAATGGTTCGTTTGCCAATGCCAAGGGTCATACACAGAATAGTTTGTTAGCCAAAAATACACAAGAGCTCTGCGGGAAGTAACTACCACGTCAGGGCACCGGCGTCTCTGTGAGTCTGGGCTTTAAACCTGGCGGGTCCGCGTCAGCACGCCAGGCCCCGCCCCCCAGCGTCCCACGTGTGCGGAACCGACCGCGATATCACTCGGCGCCTGGTCAGCGAGCAGCGAGGAAGCTGCTGCCAGGCGCCGGGGGGTACGGGGGGCACGGGGGGGCCACCGTGACAGAACCGCCCCCTCAACGGGCGGCCACTGGACGACCCCCAGGAGCACGGGGATGAGCCAAATAGAAGGCCCTCACCAACCGAGGAGCATGGACCTCAGTAGCCGGGAGCCAAGAGCGATCCTCTGGACCGTAGCCCACCCAGTCAACCAAGTACTGTAGGACCCCCCTAGATATCCTGGCGTCCAGGATGGCCTCAACCTCAAACTCTTCCTCGCCCTCCACAGAGACAGGAGGAGGGGGAGCACGGGCCCTGGTGTACCGATTACACAAGAGTGGCTTCAAAAGGCTCACGTGGAACACATTGTGTATCCTGATATGGGGGGCAGTGCCAAAGCATAGGAGACCGGATTGAGTCGCCGCAGTATCCTATAGGGACCTATGTATCTGGGTGCCAGTTTCATAGAGGGTACTAAGAGCTTGATGTTCCGTGAAGAAAGCCAAACCCTGTCCCCGACTTGATACACGGGTGCCGGCCTCCTGTGTCTGTCGGCCTTGGTTTTCTGGACAACACTGCTATCTTCCAGTGCCTGTTTAACCCTCCCCCAAGTCTCTGTCAATGACGCCAAATGCTCATCCAGAGCAGGAATCGTGGTATCAGGAAACGTAGCGGGGAGCACGGGAGGATCAAAACCGTAAACAGTGAAGAAAGGGGAATGACCTGTGGCTTCACTCACTGCACTGTTCAAGGCATACTCTGCCCAAGGTAGCAGGTCTGACCAGTTATCTTGTCGTTCAGATATGAAGCACCTGAGGTATTTCTCGATATTTTGATTGGCTCGTTCTGCTGCTCCGTTAGTCTGGGGGTGATAGGCCGAAGAGAAGGATAAGTCTATTCCCACATTCTTGCAAAACCCTCTCCAGAATCTGGAGACAAATTGGGTCCCCCTATCAGAGACAATCCCAAGAGGAATACCGTGTATGCGGACCACATTGGTAATGAAAATGGGCACCAGTTCGGCTGCCGAAGGTAGTTTCCGAAGAGGAACATAGTGACCCATTTTGGAGAATCGATCTATGACCGTGAGTATTACAGTATTCCCTCTGGACTCGGGTAACACTACTATAAAATCCATTGCTAAATGCGACCATGGTCGTTCGGGGATTGGCAGAGGCTGGAGTAAACCAATAGGCGCTGTTTTGGGACTTTTATTTCTTGTGCACACCTCGCACACGGCTATGTAATCTTTAACATCCCGGCGCAACGTGGGCCACCAGAGGAGTTTACGTATACTAGACACTGTTTTGGTGATCCCCATATGCCCAGAGGTTTTATTGTCATGATAAATTTTTAGTACTTCCTCTCTTTCGTTCTCAGGTACAAAGAGTTTCGCGGGAGGTCTCCCCCCAGGAGCTGTACCCTGGACGGTCTGCAATCTTATCATCAGAGGAGACGAGACACTAATCGTGGTAAAGGCTATAATCCTTTCCTGGGGTACAATGGGATGCTGATCTTGGATGTTATGTTCGTAGGATTCATACTGTCTCGATAATGCATCTGCTTTAATGTTTCTTGACCCAGGTCTATATGTGAGGACGAAATTAAAACTTGAAAGAAACAATGACCATCTCGCTTGTCTGGCATTTAAACGTTTAGCGTCTCCAATGTACGTAAGATTCTTATGATCGGTTATGATAACGATGGGGTCCCTAGACCCCTCCAATAAGTATCTCCACTCCGCCAAGGCCGCGATAACTGCTAACAACTCTCTATTTCCGATATCATAGTTCCTCTCTGCCGGGGACAACTTCCGGGAATAGAAGCCGCATGGATGCAAGGGTTTGTCGGGTGCCTCCCTTTGGGACAAGACTGCACCAAGACCAAGTTCGGAGGCGTCAACTTCAACTTGGAAAGGCAGAGCCGGATCTGGATGTCGGAGAACAGGGGCAGTAGTGAATGCCTGTTTGAGTGCCTCAAAGGCTTGACTGGCCTGGGGTGTCCATTTCTGATTTCCCACCCCTTTCTTTGTCATAGCCGTGAGGGGGGCTACCAAGGCTGAAAAGTCTTTAATGAATCTCCGATAGTAATTGGTAAACCCCAGAAACCTCTGGATGGCTTTAAGCCCTTGGGGTAGAGGCCAGTCGAGGATTGCTGAGAGTTTTTTAGGATCCATTTGAAAACCCTCAGGGGTTATTATATACCCAAGGAAGTGCACTGTTTCTATATCGAATAAGCATTTTTCTAATTTACAATATAACCCAGCCTTCAATAGCTTCCTCAACACTTGTTGCACATGGGCGTGATGGGTTCCTTATCAGGAGAGTATATCAGGATGTCATCCAGATACACTATGACGAACGCTTGCAGAAAGTCCCTTAGGGTGTCGTTTATGAGGTCCTGAAAAACGGCTGGCGCGTTACATAATCCAAAGGGCATCACTAGGTATTCATAATGCCCGCTACGTGTATTAAAAGCCGTTTTCCATTCATGCCCCTTTTTAACCCTTACTAGGTTGTAGGCTCCGCGTAAATCGAGCTTCGTGTATATACGGGCCCCTTTTAGTCTGTCGAATAATTCTGTTATAAGAGGTATGGGATATGCATTCCTTATGGTTATCCTATTCAAACCTCTATAATCGATGCAAGGTCGCAGGTCTCCCTCTTTTTTGGAGACGAAAAAGAAACCTGCTCCTGCTGGAGAGGAGGATCGTCTGATGAATCCTCGCTCTAGATTCTCCCTTATATATTCCTCCATAATGTCGTTTTCCTTTTGTGACAAAGGGTATACGTGTCCTCTAGGAGGCATAGTACCAGGGAGTAGCTCTATAGCACAGTCATATGGACGATGTGGTGGTAAGGCCTCAGTCCTGGCTTTAGAGAACACCTCCTTTAACGCCAGATAACATTCAGGGACTTCGGTGGACAAAGGAGGTGCTGTGGCAATATTGAGGCTACCAATCACATTGACCCTGCCCAGGCACTTTGACTGGCAACTAGGGCCCCAACATTTTATGTCTCGCTGGACCCAATCAATCACCGGGTTATGCTCTGTTAACCATGGAAACCCAAGAACGACAGGACATGAGGGAGAGTCGATAATCTGAAATCGTATGGTTTCACGGTGCAAAACTCCTGTTTTCATGCATACATCAATAGTGTCGTGAGTGATATGGGGACATGACAGGGGTTTTCCGTCTATGGCTTCCACCATTAGAGGCCTCTCCTTTAGAACCAGAGGTAAGAGGTTTTTGGCGGCAAAACATCTGTCCATAAAATTACCTGAGGCTCCAGAGTCTAGGAATGCCTCAGTCTCGAGGTGAACCCCCTCCCAGGTTAGGGAGATGGGTACCAGAATCCGGGATTTTTTTTTTCATTATCCACAAAGGAGGCATACAGAGAACCGATAACCTGGGTATTAACTGTTCTTTGACCCGATTTGCCATTCTCACCCCTGCTACCCCTGGGTCTCTGAGGACATTGAAGGCGGAAATGATCTGCCCCGGCACAATAAAAGCAGAGCCCCCTTTCTCTTCTGTGAGCTCTTTCTGCCTCTGAAATACCTGTTTTTCCTATCTGCATAGGTTCAACGACCGGCACATCAGTTTTTGCGGTCTCCGGGTTACCTGACGTACTGGTGTGTCTGGGTAATAAGGGTAAAGGAGGCAGGACCCTTCTGGGTCTGTCTCTGGAGTGTCTCCTTTCCCTAATTTGATCGTCCATGGCAATGCAAAAATCAACCAAATGGTCCAGATGTTCTGGTAATTTTAAGGGAGCCAGCTCAAACATAAAAGCCTCGTTCAGGCCTTCGGTAAAGGCTAAGGTTAAAACGTCGTTCGGCCAGAGCACCTCAGAAACCAAAGTCTTAAACTCTATGGCATAGTCGGAGACCCTCCTATTACCTTGTTTAATGTGAAACAAGGACCTACCCGCATTGGTAGCCCTTCTAGATGGGTCAAAGGTACGCTTTAACTCAGAGGTAAAACCCTCATAGTCATAGATGATGGGTTTCTTATTTTCCCACAAGGGCGTGGCCCATAATAAAGCTTTTTCAGTTAAATGATTAATCAGATAGCCTACTTTGGCTTTATCAGACATACAGGACCCTGGATTGTTCTCGAACAAGATCTCGAGTTGGGTCAAAAAACCCCGGCATAAGTTTGGTGTTCCATCATAGCGTAAGGGTGCCTTCATACTGAGCCTACATCCCTCGGGAGCGGCCGAACTGACCCTAGGCAATACTGGGTCTGGAGGGCTTGCAGTTCCAGTATTGGATCGATTTAACAGGGTTTGCAGGGCAAGAGCAATCTGGTCCATCCTATGGTCCTGCTCTTCTTGTCTGGCTGCAATACGTGTCAACTGATTAGAGAGGTCTGCGGGATCCATTGGCCCTGACGTAATGTCACGGATCCCACTGATTACCTGACTAGTGGTCCCTATACGCAGGACACTCTCTACCCTTCCGATCCTTGAATGGTCGGCACGACTAGACAGACACAGAATTTGACAAGATAGTGTATCCACAAAGAATAACACTAGAACTATACACAAGACCTTAGAATAGTTAGCTCTTCCCAAGACCCTAACAATATAAGGGGTAGTCTGATGTGTGCTTAGGGTGCCACACAGACTGACCTCAGTACCAGAATTAGAAGAGTTAATGCCAATACCAGGGGTCATGCACAGAATGGTTCGTTCGCCAATGCCAAGGGTCATACACAGAATGGTTCGTTCGCCAATGCCAAGGATCACACACAGAATGGCTTGTTTGCCAATGCCAGGGGTCATACACAGAATGGTTTGTTTGCCAATGCCAAGGGTCATACACAGAATGGTTCGTTTGCCAATGCCAAGGGTCATACACAGAATGGTTCGTTTGCCAATGCCAAGGGTCATACACAGAATAGTTTGTTAGCCAAAAATACACAAGAGCTCTGCGGGAAGTAACTACCACGTCAGGGCACCGGCGTCTCTGTGAGTCTGGGCTTTAAACCTGGCGGGTCCGCGTCAGCACGCCAGGCCCCGCCCCCCAGCGTCCCACGTGTGCGGAACCGACCGCGATATCACTCGGCGCCTGGTCAGCGAGCAGCGAGGAAGCTGCTGCCAGGCGCCGGGGGGTACGGGGGGCACGGGGGGGCCACCGTGACAATAGGAGGCTCCTGGGAATTGTAATTTGTGTCTTGTCACTGCCACCCATCAGGGGGTCTCACTGATTTATTGGAGGCTCCTGGGAATTGTAATCTGTGTCTTCTCACTGCCAGCTATCATGGGGTCCCACATACTTGTAGCAGATATATGGGAATTGTAATTTGTGTCTGGTCACTGCCACCCATCAGGGGGTCTCACTGATTTATAGGAGGTTCCTGGGAATTGTAATTTGTGTCTTGCCACTGCCACCCATCAGGGGGTCTCACAGACTTGTAGCAGATATCTGGGAATTATAACATGTGTCTTGTCACTGCCACCCATCAGGGGGTTTCACTGATTTATAGGTGGTTTCTGGGAATTTTAATCTGTGTCTTGTCACTGGCTGCCAGCTATCAGGGTGTCTCACTGAGTTATACCAGAGTTCTGGAAATCTTTAATCTAGATAACACAGTTGAATCAGAATTCTGCATATCTCCAATTTTTAAAACAGAGTTGAATCAGAGTTCTGTATATCTTTAATCTATATATCACTCACCATGTCAGAAAGACCAAAAAGGACAGGCAAACGCTCCCAGGCACAGATAAGAAGGCAAGCAGCCTCTGTGTTGAGAGGCTTTGCCTCTGGTCATCGTGGACGTGGTGCATCCTCTGCAGGAGCATGCTTCTCCTTTCTAACTGGTGCTTGCTGTCTTAAGCAGCAGCAACATACAGAGGATTTGGTGGATTGGCTAACCAGGCCATCCACATCCTCTGAGTCCTCTGCCAGCCAGGCTTGTAGTGGTTTACAGTCCACCTCAGCTGCCAAAACATCTAATTCAGACTCCATGTCCACAGCTACTCCTGCCGTAGCCTCACTATCACACACGGAGGAGTTAGATGTGTTGTTTGACTACAATGACAGTGACATGCTGCTTGAGGATGTACAGCAACTACAGTGCTCTGATTCAAACTCTGAGGTTGAGGAAGGGAGTATAATCAACCTAGAGGAAGGGGGTGCCAGTGAAACACAAATAACTGGCACTCATGTTGCCCCAGCAGCTGCAGCATACTGCCAAGTTGGCTCCAGTACCAAGGAGATAGGGGGTGATGAAGAGGATGAGGTCACTGACTCCACCTGGGTGCCTGATCGAACAGAGGAGTCAAGGGAGGAGGAGGAGGCACAACAAAAACGAGGCACAACGTCCTCTGTGACCAACCATAGCCAGTCCAAGGCATCAGAAGTTAGAGCTGCTCAGGTGCAGAGCGCTGTTGTCTCAAAGCACATGTACGTCTGCTGTCTGTGAGTTCTTTAACCACTTCGCTGCTGAGGACGCGCTCAGCGCGTCCTCAGCATTCCCGCTGGTGTGCTGAGGACGCGCTGAGCGCGTCCTCCCATTGGGGTCAGCGTTCGGCCGGGTTCCGGCCGATCGCTGGCCCCTCCGGTGCGGGCTGACATCCTGGATGTCAGCCCGGCATCCGGAACAGCAGCCGCCGGAATTTGGTGTCATCGCGGCAGCGCGATGACACCAAATTCAGGCGCCCCCCCCGCATGTGCGGAGGAGGCGCCTGAAAGGGAGGGGGGGAGGTCCTTCGGACCTCTCTCCCTCCCGATCGGCGACTCTGCGGGGGTTAACCCAGGCATCATTTGGAAGGGCACAGCCTGCCCTTCCAAATGATGCCTGGCATTAACCCCTGGGGAGCTGGATCGCGAATCGGCGCTGAAAAGCGCCGGTTCGCGATCCTTTCCCGGAGCTGGCCGACATCTTGGATGTCGGCCAAGCCTCCGGAAACTCCCCCTGAGGACTGGCGTCATCGTGCGTAGCACGATGACGCCAGTCCTAGAGTTAACCCTTAACTGCCACCAACGGTGGAGATAGGGAGTTCCAATGAACTCCCTATCTCCCGATCCGTGGCAGTTAGGGGTTAAATTTTGGTATGGTTGGATCGGCCAGAGCATGGCCGTTCCAACGATACCAAACACTACAGTGAAAAAAGTTGTAAAAAAAAAAAAAATGAAAAATAAAAAAAAAAAAAATGTAAAAAAAAAATAATAAAAAAAAAAATAAACACTTTTTTTTTATTTTTTTTGGTTTGTTAGTGTAGCAATATTGTTCCCATTTCAATTATAATGTGAACAATGATGCTGCACTAAC
This sequence comes from Leptobrachium leishanense, assembly GCA_009667805.1. NCBI lineage: Eukaryota > Metazoa > Chordata > Amphibia > Anura > Megophryidae > Leptobrachium > Leptobrachium leishanense. The sequence goes on along the minus strand of CM019070.1, from coordinate 94,145,947 downwards.
GATTTTTGTATGCGGTGCGTTTGTTAAAAATAGTGTAATTTTCCCCAAAAAAAAATGTAACGAGACCCCATCTCTAATTTTTTTAACAAGCGCACCCCATACAAAATATAACCGCAATTGCTCGCATGTTAAAATGTGAAAAAAAACACTTTACACATTGTAAATTATTGAAAATACATATTTTATTGCATTTTTTGTTATAATATACAGACATGACATAACGTATACATATAATAATGACATATTATGAATCTACCGAGTCTGACGGAAAGAACGATATATAATATGTCTGGGTCATATACTAAAATAAGCCTTCAAAACACGTTTAAACATGATGCGCAAAACAGGTAAAAATGACCTCAGCACAGGGGCGGGAAAAGCCTCAGCAGCGAAAGGGTTAATAAATGTGCAGCAGACCGCACCGTTCCGTTGCTATTTGTAATCTATGTCAGATGAGGATCAAGCGTGGGAAAGACATCCCACGCTTGGGTACCACGTACTTGAGGCGACATATGACCACTTGCCATGCATCCCATTGGCACAACACTTTGCATAGGTCCTCCTCCTCCTCATCTGTCTCTACCCCCCACTATATGTCCTGCCATGTCATTGCCTACAGCCTCCACTGACAAGGATGATGCTACAGTAATGGGTGTACCAGGTCCTTCCTCAGAATGTGACAGCATCCCATCAGCTGAAGATTTACGCAGTCAGATTACGTTTCCCCAGCTGCTGCAGCCTAAGAAAAAATATAGTCCCAACCATCCCCAAGCACAGCATCTAAATGCCAGTTTAGCAAAATTACTCGCATTACAGCTGCTGCCTTTCCAGCTGGTGGACTCTGCTTCCTTCCGTGAATTTGCTGAATGTGCTGTACCACAGTGGCAGGTTCCAAAACGCCATTTCTTTTCACGGAAGGCCATTCCAGCACTGTACCAGCACGTGGAAGACGATGTTATGGAGTCATTGGGAAAGGCAGTCAGCAACAAGGTGCACATGACTTTAGACACGTGGTCCAGCAAGCATGGACAGGGCCGTTACATTTCCTTCAAGGCACACTGGGTAACTCTGATTGCAGCTGGGAGGGATCCAGGACGGGGCTTTGTGCTGGAGCTTGTCCATACACCACACCTCCAGAAAGCTGCTTGTACGAGGTTTGCTCCACCACCTCTTCTTCCTCCTCCTCCTCCTCTGTCTCTGGTGAAGTGGCAGTTAAACCAACGCATGGCAGGGGCTACGCAATGGCTCAAGCAAAAAGATGCCATACTGTGCTTGAGCTGGTTTGTTTAGGGGACAGGAGACACACCGGGCCAGAAATTCTGTCAGCTCTGCAAGGGCAGGTGCAGAGATGGTTAACACCATGCCAGCTTCAGCTGGGAATGGTTGTCTGTGATAATGGCAGCAACCTTATCTCCGCCCTACGCCAGGGTAAGTTGATGCATGTACCATGCCTAGCACACGTCCTAAATCTGGTGGTACAGCGTTTCCTAACCAGGTATCCAGGGCTAGCAGAGCTTCTCAGCCAGGCCAGAAAAGTCTGCAGCCACTTCAGACGGTCATTCCCAGCAAGTGTTCGCCTGGCAGAAATACAAAGAGAATTCCACCTTCCCACAAACCGTCTGATCTGTGACATGCCCACCAAGTGGAACTCGACATTGGCAATGCTGCAGCATCTGCACAAGCAGCAGAGGGCCATCAATGAGTACCTGTGTATGGCACAAGGACAGGTTCAAGTCAACTTGTTTTTTCAGTGGCTGATGATCAAGGATGCATGCGCTGTACTGTCACCATTTGAGGAGGCAACGAGGATGGTGAGCAGGGACAGTGCATGCATCAGTGACACAATTCCTTTAGTCAGCGCTTCCTTCAATCAGTGTTTTCTCCTTTTCTGTATACCTTTAAAATAAGCGGAAACGCTGCCATAGCGTAGTAAACTTATTATGTAGCTGGAAATAGTAAAGAAAAGGAACACTCACATTTTATTGTGTCTCAATCAGTCACTAGATGCTCCAGGCTACCGGCAAAATTTGGATGGGAATGCCGGATTTCCCCCAGGATTCGTAGTCTTGCCATTCCAATAATTTCTGGACGCCAAATATTGGTTTTAAAGGCAAAAATTTATTAAAATAAATAAAACAGGAACATGAATATATCACCATGATGATATATTCATGTTCCTGTTTTATTTATTTTAATAAATTTTTGCCTTTAAAACCAATATTTGGCGTGCAGAAATTATAAAATGTGAGTGTTCCTTTTCTTTACTATTTCCAGCTACATAATAATTTTACTACGCTATGGCAGCGTTTCTGCTTATTTTAAAGGTATACAGAAAAGAAGAAAACACTGATTGAAGGAAGCGCTGACTCGATCATCTTTTTCTTTTTGTCTGATTTATTATCCTTCGGTGGGTTTGGATATACCACCTATTGAAAGAGACAGCTGCTGATTCAAACCAAGAATTGTTTCCCATTTTTTCTTCGTCGGAGGGGGATCCGTTATCGGTGGGGCTTGGCGGGAGCATTGGTGGTGACACATAATAATGTCCCCTACACCATCACTGATCCTGAAACCGCCTGGTCTGACCTTGAAGCGGCGGGCATCTCGCCGGACCCTCCGGAACTTCAGCCAGACTGAGACCTGAGCGATATTGTTTACCCCCCCCCAGATTTTTTCTTCTCTGTTTACGTGTCACTGGTCTATAGATAAGCTCTGAGTATAATTTATCAGGACAATTTATGGCATTTACGTTGATAGTCCTACATGCTTATGTGTTTCTTTTGTATTTTCTTCCTTCACTGAGGTTGGGACTTCTTTCTTTTTGTGTTTTGTTTTTATTATTCCCTTATTGACCTGTTACTACTTGCATCTTACATTATCTGACTGGCTGACCGTAGTTAGTTTGGCCAGCCCTAGACGGCTGTCTTTTTCTACGTTTGATTTCGTGAATTTCTTGTTATGTATAATTCCCAAAATAAAGAATTAAAAAAAAAAAAAAGAATTGTTTCCCATTTTAAAAAAATCTTTTTGACTTTGTTTATACGCAATTAGTGTTTTGTGGAACATTTTACATCTATTTCCTCTAGGTGGCGCCATCGATACAGATTTCTTTTTTCCTTTTTTACAATTCCTTTAGTGTTCCTGCTGGAGCGCACTCTGCGGGGAATTATAGATGTGGCACTAGAGGCAGAACAGCGGGAGGAAGAGGAGGCCTTCCCTAGCTCTCAAGGCCCCAGTCTTTACGCAGACAGCATTCCTGCGGGTCCTCAGATCAGACAGGATGAGGAGGAGGAAGAATATTTAAGTAGTGGGGCATTGAAGGTGGGGATTCCTCAAGGGAGGGTTTTGTGTGCCCAGAAACCCAAGGACTAGTATGTGGCTGGGAGGAGGAAGTGCACGATGGGGTCATCCTCATTGACCAGGGATACTCGGAAGCTAATGCCACCTCCAACCTACGCTGCATGGACTCCCTTATCCTGCAAAGCCTGCTAAAGGACCCCAGGATTCGTGCTATCAAGGAGAGGGATCATTACTGGTTGGCAAGTCTTCTTGATTCACGATACAAGGGTAAAGTTGCAGAGCTCATCCTGCCCGCACAGAGGGAGCACAGGATGAAACAACTTGAGTACGCTCTAAAGTGACACTTGTGTAACACCTTTCCAGGCACTGGTAGGTTACCAAGTGACGACACAGGTACTTCTGAGGCTGCGGATGATCAGAGGAAGAGCGGTGAAGGCCGGGGCCGCTTGACTGATGCCTTTTTAAAATTTTAGTCCACGACGCCCAGGGACGTCAAATGTAGGCACCCATTGCCAGCGTCTTCACCATATGGAGCAGGACTACCTAGGGGCAAGGGCAGACCTAGATACCTTTACAGCAGATGATCCACTGGCTTACTGGGTGTTGAGATTGGATCACTGGCCAGAACTTAGCCAATATGCTATGCAGCTACTAGGTTGCCCTTCATCCAGCATGCTTTCTGAAAGGACGTTCAGTGCTTCTGGAGGTTTTGTCACAGACAAAAGAGTGCGTCTGTCCACCGACTCTGTAGACCGGCTGACATTTATAAAAATTAATCAGTCCTGGATCAGCAGCTATCAATCCCCTGATGCTGACGTAACTGAATAGATAGGGGATCTCTTCTGCATTACCAAAACCACCACCCCTGCACTCTTCCACAATACCTCAGAGGGGTTACGGTGTGAAGGCACTAGCTGGCACCAAAGGCCTAATATTTGGGTGCACTGCCACTGACGCCTATACCAGATTCATATCATTTTAATATTGGACCGCAGGGTCCAACCCTGCACTCTTCCACAATACCACAGAGGGGTTACTTACGGTGTGAAGGTACTTGCTGCCACCAAAAGGCACAATATTTGGGTGCACTGCCACTGACGCCTATACCAGATTCATATCATTTTAATATTGGACCGCAGGGTCCAACCCTGCACTCTTCCACAATACCACAGAGGGGTTACGGTGTGACGGCACTGTTGCCGACACTAAAGGCCCAATTTTAAAGCACCTATTGTTACTTTCATCCAAAGCCTGCATAAGTTTCACCATAATTTAGCCAAAAAATCACTAAACTTGTTCTGCGTGTCCTAAAATGTCTCCTCCTTTCATACAGACTGCCGCCCCAAGCAGTTGTTTATGAATAGATTAAAGGAAAACCATTTACCGTCATTTGAAATGTTATTTTTTTGGTTTTTAAATGTTTCTATACATCCTACAAATCCGCCACTTCACGACAGGTTATGGGGACCTCCTAGGCACGATATTTGAAGGAATTTTTTGTTTTTATTCTTAACCTTTATTTCATGGAAAACTCACTGATCCTTTAAAAACATTTTTTTTTTAACTTTTTGTCCTTGTTTCCTGTCCCCCAGGGTACTACCCGGACTCCCATACACCTTTTATGGCAAATATCTTGCATAAATGCCCTCTTGGAGGGCACTCTAAAAATCGAACTTTCAAGTCCCATTGACTTGCATTGAGTTCGGTTCGTGTTTGAGTTCGAACTCGAACTTTTGAAATTCGGCTCATCACTAGTCGAAATTCGGCTCATCACTAGTCGAGACAGTACGAGACATATGAACATCATACCTTTGATCAAAGCCATATTGTTCCACAAGAGAGTATTCTCGCTACAACTGTTCTTACTGTTTCTTCTCCCTTGCTAGAGAGATTGCAGGCTGTCCAAGGCACAGCTCCCACAGAGAAACCACCTGGTAAGCTCTTTACCCCGAAGTAGAAAGGAGGCAGTTTATGTCGGTATAGCACGATACCAAACCTTTTGGTCATATGGGTATAACCAAAACCCTAGCCACTCTGGAGAAACAGTTCTGGTGGGCAGATATGCGTAAGAGACGTTACCGCATACATAGCCACCTGTGAGGCATGTTGCAGAAGTAAAAACCCTAAGACCTTGCCCATAGGACTACAACCTTTGCCTGTACCTGAGAGACCGTGGTCTCACCTGTCTATGGACTTTATCACCGATTTACCCATATCTCATGAGAATACAGTTATACTTACTGTCGTCGATAGGCTCTCTAAGATGGTTCACTTTGTACGTCTTGCCAAATTGCCTTCTGCCAAGGAACTAGTACCAATATTTGTTCAGAACATTGTAAGACTTCATGGTGTCCTTCTAAGTATAGTGTCTGATAGAGGCACCCAATTTGTATCCAAGTTCTGGAAAAGGTTCTGTACAAATCTGGGCATACAGTTGAGTTTCTCCTCTGCCTATCATTCCCAGACTAATGGGGCAGCTGAAAGAACCAACCAAAAAGTGGAATAGTACCTACAATGTTTCGTATCTGAGAAACAGGACGAATGGTCCGACCTCTTGCCCTGGGCAGAGATTGCTTTAAATACAGTCAGTGAAACTACGGGCCATTCACCCTTTCATACAGTCTATGGATTCAATCCTCCCATCCCTTCTACCTTTCAGGAGACCACCTTGACTGCTCTGGAGGAGCACTTGCTATCGTTAAAAAAGACGTGGGAGACTGTTAAGGAAATTATGGAAGCCGCTATTGTAAAACAAAAGGAAGAGGCAGACAGATGGAGGAAGCCTGCTCCTTTGTATATGGTGGGGGATAGAGTCTGGCTTTCCACTAGAAACATTAAGCTCTTAGTTCCATGTATGAAGTTGGTACATCGGCCCTTATAGAGTGGTGCGCAGGGTGAATCCCATATCCTATGCCTTGGCACTTCCTCCTGGTTTGACTATTCATAATGTGTTTCATGTTAGCCTCCTCAAGCCTATCACGTGCAACAGATATTCCAGAGGTTGCCCACCTCCTCTGCCTATAGGCTCCCGGGGTGGGGAGGAACGAGGTTCATGCCGTTCTGGGGTTCCGTGTGGTCAGAGGTGTCGTTCAGTACCTGATCGACTGGGAGGGTTATGGCCCTGAGGACAGGTCCTGGCTGCTGGCCAGCGAGGTCCATGCACCTGGTTGGTTCGTCATTTCTATGCGTCCCATCCTTCTGCACCTGGTGGTCGTCCGATGGCCGCCCGTAGATGGGGGTGATGTCACATCCTCGGCGCCGATCAGGGGGGCCCGGACCCCTGGCTGTCTGAAAACCCTGCTTGTTGCCGACCTGGACTACCTTACTGACGATTCTTTATTCTAAAGCCTTCTTTGTGTGTATATGCTGTGTTCCAAGTATTAGTATCTCTACTTGTAATTGAGTGCTCGTTCTGCATTTATATTTACCTGCACTTTTTTAGTTAACCTGTTTTTGCCCAGTATTACATTTGATCTCGAAATCACTTGGTGCTGGGCAGTACTTTTTTAGGTCTTGTCTGTTCTCCCGGCTTGGGAGGTTTCTTAGGCTCTAAACGATCCCTACCGTTTTGTGTCCTAGTACTTGGAGGTCTGTCCTAAAGGATCCCCACTACGGCTGTTAAAGGTGAGCAAGAAAGCGTCTGTGACACAAAAGCCGCATGGGTGCAGTAAAAACATCCCCGAATGGGGGGTCTCGTCAAAAAAGGAAGACCACAATGACATCAAAGTCAAAGGGCTAAATAACAATCCCTGTGTTAAAACGGGGGCAGTAGGGAGAAAAAGTGCACCTGCAGTTTTCCCCCTACCGCCTCCGTTTTAACGGGGGATTACAATGCAGGCACAAAAAATGCTGCCTGCATTGGTAGCAGGCACTACGCCCTGGGATGCTCGCGGCAGCGCTGAGCGCAGCCACGAACATCCACTCGATGAAGTCCATAGGACTCCATTGAGCCAGATGCTGGCGGTCACATGACCAGCCAGATCTCGCCTCGCGAGATCCAGCCGGTCAGCATAGTGATATGCAGGGAGAGACTGGGGGGACTTTTCCCCCCAGTCTTTCCCTGCTCCCGCCGGAAGGAGGAGGCAGAAAGAGTCGCGGTCCTCACCGCTGGACAGGCGGTGAGTATATGATTGTTTTGTTTTTCTTATTTTTTTGGATGGTGTTAACGGATTCTTCAGAAGGGGAATCTGTTAACACCAACGCCTGGCTCTGGTTAACTTTCCGCTAACCAGAGTCGGACGTTAATCAGCGCTAGTAGATTGTAATTCTAATGCTGATTAACATTTTGCGCTCCCCATGTTATGTATAGGGAGCGCAGAGTACAGTAACCTCGCACTGAAAAGCGCAAGGTACCACACGCAAACGGGTTACTTAACCCGTTTGCATTTGGATTGTAATATGCGGTAGACATCGCGGCTAACGTTAATGCTCACGCAGGTGAGCGCTAACGTTAGCAACAAGATTGTAATGTGGCCCAAAGCATCCCGCACAATGAAAAAACAGGAAGGGGGGGTATAAAAAAATAAATGAGGAAGGGGTGGTGGGGTAAGAAAAGGGGGAAATGGCAAAAGCACTGAACAGTGCCGTCCCTGGGCCCGCCCGGGTGATCTAAAAGACCACAGGAGTCCATGGGAGGAAAATGGCACCAGGCCTAGGCACTCGGGTGCCAATCTGGGCACCAGGCCATAGTGGAGTTCCCGGAGGTGTCCCGGAGATGCCAAAAAAAAAAAAGGGGGGAACTCTCAGGTGGGATTAGCCGGGTGGAAAATATCAAAGGCAACAAATAAATAAACCCTTCCAGTTGTCAGGAAAACAAAAGCAGAGGAGGATCAGAGAATAAGCATGGAAGGAAATCACGGGGAATCAAGATAGGCCTGGAGAGGGAGGGGAAAAAAAAGTCCTCTTCATCCCGTGTCCAGCCAAAAGATCAAGTGGGCAGCTCCACCGAGAACAACCGGCGTACCCGAGACCCGTCTGACCAGCCAGTTCCAGATATTTCCAGCCGCAAAGTGGAGATCTCCACGCGGTCGAGAGCCCAGTCCAGGGGTCGAGTCCTGTGGGAACGCGCAGGAACGATGTTCCCGCAGTTCTCCCACAGCGGGAACGCAAGTTCCCGCTGTGGCCGGAGCCTGAAATAATTTAGCTGCCGGCCCGGCGGCCGCGTGTTCGTCCTCCGAGCGGCAACTGGAATGAAGCGCGGCTGCTCGCCTGTGAGCTATCCAACAGACAGCCGCGATCTCGCGGAGTTCGTGAATGGCCAGGCGAGCGGTCGTGCTTCATTCCAGCTGCTGCTCGGAGAAGGAACACGCTACCGCCGGGCCGGCAGCTAAATTGTTTCAGGCCTGGCACCTGGCACAGAGGTGGGCTGGGGGCAAATATATCCATATGAGCTAGGGACAAATATATCCATAAGAGCTGGGGAAAATATATCCATATGAGCTGCCTGGGGGCAAATATATCCATGTGAGCTGCCTGGGGGCAAATATATCCATATGAGCTGGGGACAAATATATCCATAAGAGCTGGGGAAAATATATCCATATGAGCTGCCTGGGGGCAAATATATCCATGTGAGCTGCCTGGGGGCAAATATATCCATATGAGCTGGGGGCAAATATATCCATATGAGCTGGGGCAAATATATCCATGTGAGCTGGGGCAAATATATCCATATGAGCTGGTGGCAAATATATCCATATGAGCTGGGGCAAATATATCCATAAGAGCTGTGGGCAAATATATCCATATGAGCTGGGGGCAAATATATCCATAACAGCTGGGGGTAAATATATCCATATGAGCTGGGGGCAAATATATCCATAAGAGCTGGGGGCAAATATATCCATATGAGCTGGGGGCAAACATAGCCTAAAGAGCTGGGGGCAACTATATCCATATGTGCTGGGGCAAATATATCCATAAGAGCTGGGGGCAAATATATCCATATGAGAAGGGGCAAATATATCCATATAACCAGTGCTGTGTATATTATTCTTGGGGCTCAGTGCTGTGCATATTATTCTTGGGGCTCAGTGCTGTGTATATTATTCTGGGGGTTCAGTGCTGTGCATTTTATTCTTGGGGCTCAGTGCTGTGCATATTATTCTTGGGGCTCAGTGCTGGGTATCTTATTCTTGGGGCTCAGTGCAGTGCATATTATTCTGGGGCTCAGTGCTGTGCATATTATTCTTGAGGCTCAGTGCTGGGTATATTATTCTTGGGGCTCAGTGCTGTGCATATTATTCTTGGGGCTCAGTGCTGGGTATATTATTCTTGGGACTCAGTGCTGTGCATATTATTCTTGGAGTTCAGTGCTGTGTATATTATTCTTGGGGCTCAGTGCTGTGCATATTATTCATGGGGCTCAGTGCTGTGTATATTATTCTTGGGGCTCAGTGCTGTGTATATTATTCTTGGGCCCCAGTGCTGTGCATATTATTCTTGGGGTTCAGTGTTGTGTATATTATTCTTGGGGCTCAGTGCTGGGTATATTATTCTTGGGGCTCAGTGCTGGGTATATTATTCTTGGGGCTCAGTGCTGTGCATATTATTCTTGGGGCTCAGTGCTGTGTATATTATTCTGGGGGCTCAGTGCTGTGTATATTATTCTGGGGGTCCAGTGCTGTGTATATTATTCTGGGGGCTCAGTGCTGTGTATATTATTCTGGGGGCTCAGTGCTGGGTATACTATTCTGGGGGGTCCAGTGACTGTGTATATAATTCTGGGGGGTCTGTGCCTGGATATATATATATATGTATGTGATATATATATATATATTATATATATCATGTTAGTCCAGTTGCCAAAAAATCACGAGTATACCTGTACGTAGTGATACCTTTCACTGATCAGTATAGCTTCCAGACCTGAAGAGGAGATGTTACACTCTTGATGAAAAGTATTTTAAATATGATAGCTAATTCACTGTATACATATTTCTATATTCTTGTAATATTTGATAGCTATATAAATATATAGGGCCTGACTGACTGTCCAGCAAATACATAATTTTGTTCATTGAGATAATGCTGAGTTTGGTCTTTCTCTTGGCTTCCTGTTTTTTACCGATGAGGGCAGATTTTCTATTCAGCCCTACTTCCTCTTGAAACTAGTCAAGAAGGCTGGCCGAGAGGAAGGGAGGGATACAGATGTTCATTGTTGATACATCCTATGGCACACATACTTGCCAAAAGCAGGATATAGCTGAGACATCTATTTAGCCTAGCCTACTGGGCAAGGACAGGAAATGTTTGTGTAAGTCTAGGTTACTGCTCAAAGTAGAAAAAACATGTTTTTATCTTGTCTAAAAGTCTGATAGATGTGAAATGGGCCGTATCGTTTTTTTCTATATTACTGACGTAGTAATTCTTTATTGGCTTGTAATCCATGAAATTGTGACACTCCCATTTTAACAAAATTTACTGTTCTGTTTGAAACCTGCCAGAATAATACGAACTATCCAAGACAGAATTTGTGTCTGGTCTTTAGTCTCACTCGAGTTCTGTTTCCTGTATGATCCCTGGGTCTGATGGCAAAGCAGCTATTTCCTTCATTGCGGGAGCTTGGCCATTCCTGTGATGCTTTTGCAGAATACATTTCACTTGAAAGCTTGTCTTTTAAATGTAATGTTAACCCAATAAAAATGGTATCACACGTACTGCTATACTCGTGATATATATATATATATTTTCTTCAGGTAATAGGGGTTGTGGAATTCGTGTGTGAGTTCCCTCACTTTTTTTCCCAGGACTTGACCCCTGGCCCAGTCGTGCCACTCCAAAGGGCTGCTCGCCTCCCACTGGAGGCTCCACCGCCGCGGACGTCTCGTAGAGATAGGCCCCAGTCTTCTCCACAGGAACCTCAGCCACGGACCACTCAGTAGTCAGCGTCTCCATGCCATCCGGAACACACTCTGAAGCCGGAGACGGGGGAACCAACTGCCGTTTGTCCTCCAGGCCTCCCGTTTCAACACAACTGACCTCTCCCTCTGCCTCCTCCATCTGCTCCATAACACCGCCAGTGAGTAAGGCCTCTTCAACCCTGCCGTCATGGGGAAGCACCGCACCTCTGCAGCGTCGCAGTACATCCATCATCCGGCGCCATGTTCCCAGGTAAGTGGGCCCGAATCCTCCTCCCCCAGTAACTCCAGACAGGCCTCCAGGCCTGCTATAGCAGTCATTTTCTCAGCGGGGGTGAGAGGGAATGACATATTTCCGCATCACACCGACAGCACCGGGAGCTATGTGTTGAAATATGTAAACCTCTGTTCTTAATCTTTCAAGATTCTTTTCTTTCAGGAATCGTACCAGAGGATTGGAGAAAAGCTGATGCGGTCCCTATATTTAAGAAAGGTTTAAAATGTGTGCCTGGGAATTATAGACCTATGTGCTTAACATCTGTGTCTGGGAAAGTATTTGAGGGGTTACTAAGGGATAATATTCAGGAATTTATTGGGAGATATCATGTAATTGGCAAAAATCAGCATGGTTTTGTGAAACACAGATCATGTCAGACTAACCTAATTACATTCTATGAGGAATTAAGTAGAAGTATAGATCAGGGGGTCGCAGTGGATGTGATTTATTTGGATTTTGCCAAAGCTTTCGACACAGTTCCGCACAAGAGGTTATTATTTAAATTAAGAAAAATTGGTCTAGATGAAAATACTTGTTCTTGGATAGAAAACTGGCTAAAAGATGGCCAGGAGGTAGCCGCCATCTTGAGCCAGGCGGCCATCTTGTTCAGAACATTGGTTCATGTGAATGTAGATAGCAAATATTAGTTCAAATTAGGATTTAGCTTGCATAGATTCTTTGGAATGTTTTAAACTAACAGGCAGAGCAATTAAGTTAACAAGATCCGGGCAGATGCTGGCACGAAGTGACAGGATGAGAAAGTAGTTACATCAAGGTCAGAGAGCTAGGGCCCGAACAAAGAAAGATGTGAAGCCAGACAGGGCCTTATCTAGAATACACAATAAACAAGTCCTAGCCAGGTAGGCATAAGCAGGATCCAGAAGAGTGTTAAATTCTCAATTGCCAAAATACCGTGAAAGCTGCCAATTTATGACCAATGTGTGGAATGTCTTTGTATTCAGTCAAGGGAGGTACAGACCCATGTGGGGTGGGGTAGTGTCACCGTGGGGTGGGCTAATTGGGATGTACCTAATTATCTATTCCTTGTATAAAACACTATGTCTGTATGTAATCTGGACTCAGTTTTAGCGATTCAATCCTGGCCGAGTGGTGACGTCACAATAAAGTTCGCCTTTCCTGAAGAGACTCGTGTCAAAGCAGTCATTGTCCGCGCCGGTCCGACTTTACTCCCGAGAGAACCAGGTGGATTCCGGTAACATTTTTGGGGGCTCGAAATCCAGGATGAGAGTCCCTTCCGGATCAGCGGTGACTGCTGGACGGTAGCAATTGACTGTAGGCCTGAGGGGTCCCGAGGCTGGGTGTCCGTTGAAGGTGAGCTTACATCTGCAGGCGCCAAGCAGGATTTCCTGTTAAGTGGAGCTCGACTCGTCTCTAACGGACCCCTGGCCCGGGAAGCTGAGACGCCACCGAGTCCGAGGAAACAGCGAACAGCGCGGTGATAGGTAAGGTACCATTTTTATTTTTGGAAACCGGTATAGTGTCATGTGCCCGGCCATAGTTGGGTGAGGGGACCCACGTACACGGTCCTGTCGGTATACCGAACCCGCCCCCGAAAGCACGGGAGCCATAGAGTGGCTAGCGCGTGTCTGGACCCGGGGATCAGATATTGACATAGGTGCCTGTGGGGACAGCGTGCCCTTGGCAATAATAGAGTGAAGAGAGTGGCCACGTGGTGCAGTGTTGATATTTTTGTTTTAGAACTGCTGCACGTGGGCAAGAGGAAGGAGGAGGGATTTCTGTGACTGGGCTGAGAGCCCTGTGTCAGTGCTGTTGTGTATCTTAGTTGAATAAGGGGCCGGAAAGAGAAGTTTTGAGCTTCAGGGCCAGTAAATAGCTGCAGAGGAGTGGTGCCTGGCGGGCAATGTGCCCTTGGTAATTTGGAATAGCAGACGTGTTGATAAGGAACAGGATACACGTAGCTAAAAGAAGACAAGAGTTAGAGATCAGTGGCATAAAGGCTACTGCACGGGTATAAGGTGCCTGTGAGGACAGCGTACCCTTGGCAATAAGTGCCTGCTGGGACAGTTTGCCCTTGGCAATAGAAAGAGTAGAACTGCTGTTTCTGTATTGTTTTGTGCTGAATGTATCTGGTATAGTGTGTGATGTGATTGCTGAGAGTGCTGTGAGTGAGTGTGCGCCTACTTGCTTAGCAAGGAAGCAAATCTGAGAGTGGACTCTGGCGGTACATTTCCAGCTCAGGCGAGTGCAGTTGGCTACCAAAGGAGGAAGCGAATACGACACGATTGAACTGTTGATTGAAATACCAAACAGTCGATTTAAATTGACTTTGCTGAGAGTAATATTTGCACTGTGAAGAAGTTACTATTAAAAAGAGTAATTATGGGTAACGGGTCATCAAAACCCAAGAAAGCAAAAGATGGTGAGACACCCCTAGAGTATATGGTGCACAATTTTAAAGCATTATATGAAACCCACCACTATGGGGTCGAATTAAGTAAAGAGAAGTTGAAACTTTTGTGCACCGTAGTTTGGCCAATGTTACTCCCCGAATGGCCAGAACAGGGATCCATGGATCCAGTGTTAATACAGAAGATGCACTCCTGAATCACCGGGAGATATGGTCATCCAGACCAGTACCCATATATAGATATCTGGAGGTACTGTGTGAGAGATAAAAGCCATTTTGTTATGTTAGCAGGGCAAAGAAAGAGAGGTATGCCCTCGAATAAATATAAACATGAGTGTGGGGATAAGTCTATGCATATTTGGTGTTTTAATTTTAATATACCAGTAAATTAAACAAAGATAACTTACAAGCCCTGTGTGTGGACTATGTAATGATCTGCAGGAGCCTCTGAGCCCCCACTTTCCCCCAGACCAGAAGAAGAGGAGATGATCAATGGACCAGATGTTAATCTAGAAGGTTTAAACAAGAATGATTACAGTACTGTATAATTTGTGTATGTAATTCGGACTGACCATCTGGATTTTATGTCTTGTCACGAATCCCCCTGAATACCAAGATAGTGGTCCCTTTACGTAGACCGCTCTCTACCCTTCCGATCCTTGAATGGTCGGCACAACTAGATAGATAATGAACCAGACAATAGACAAGCAAGGGTAAACACCAGACAGAGGTACAGAATAGAGTACTCGTTCTCCCTAGGACCTTAGTAATATCAGAGGTAGCCTGATGTGTGCTTAGGGTGCCACATAGACTGACCTCGGTACCAAAGTTAAGAGCAAAACCGTGAGAAGAGTAAATGCCAATACCAGGGGTTATACACAGGGTGGTTCGTTCGCCAATGCCAGGGGTCGTACACAGAATGGTTCGTTTGCCAATGCCAGGGGTCATACACAGAATGGTTCGTTTGCCAATGCCAGGAGTCATACACAGAATGGTTCGTTTGCCAATGCCAGGAGTCATACACAGAATGGTTCGTTTGCCAATGCCAGGAGTCATACACAGAATGGTTCGTTTGCCAATGCCAGGAGTCATACACAGAATGGTTCGTTTGCCAATGCCAGGAGTCATACACAGAATGGTTCGTTAGCCAGAAGCAAGGTCAGACACAGATATATATTTTAGCCAAAAACACAAGAGCTCTGCGGGAAGTGAAATACCACGTCAGGGCACCGGCGAACTAGTGAAGCCGGGTTTTAAACCCGGCGGGTCCGCGTCATAGCGCCAGGCTCCGCCCCCTGGCGTCCCACGTGAGCGCACCCGGTGGCGTTATTAGTCGGCGCCTGGCCAGCGAGCAGCGAGGAATCTGCTGCCAGGCGCCCCAGAACAGAGCCATCCGTGACAGAACCCCCCCTCCACGGGCGGCCACTGGACGACCCCCAGGGGCACGGGGGTGCGCCAAATAGAAGGCCTTCACCAACCGAGGGGCATGGACCTCTGCAGCCGGAATCCAAGAACGATCCTCTGGACCGTAGCCCACCCAATCGACCAAGTACTGTAAGGACCCCCTAGACTTTCTGGCATCCAGAATGGCCTCAACCTCGTACTCCTCCTGGCCCTCCACAGAGACAGGAGGAGGTGGAGCACGGACCTTGGTGTACCGGTTACATAACAACGGTTTCAAAAGGCTCACGTGGAACACATTGTGTATCCTGATATGGGGGGGTAATGCCAAAGCATAGGAGACAGGGTTGAGTCGCCGCAGAATCTTATAGGGGCCGATATATCTAGGTGCCAACTTCATGGAAGGCACTAAGAGCTTGATATTCCGTGAAGAAAGCCAAACCCTGTCCCCAACTTGATACACGGGTGCCTGCCTCCTGTGTCTGTCGGCCTTGGTTTTCTGGATGGCACTACTCTCTTCCAGTGCCCGTTTGACTCTCTCCCAAGTCTCTTTCAATGATGCCAAATGCTCATCCAAAGCAGGAATCGTGGTATCAGGAAACGTAGCGGGGAGCACGGGAGGATCAAAACCATAAACAGTGAAGAAAGGGGAATGTCC
Source organism: Leptobrachium leishanense (assembly GCA_009667805.1). NCBI lineage: Eukaryota > Metazoa > Chordata > Amphibia > Anura > Megophryidae > Leptobrachium > Leptobrachium leishanense. The sequence goes on along the minus strand of CM019070.1, from coordinate 94,130,063 downwards.
TGTGGATTCACTCACTGCACTGTTCAAAGCATACTCTGCCCATGGTAACAGGTCTGACCAGTTATTTTGTTGTTCTGATATAAAGCACCTGAGATATTTCTCTATATTTTGGTTGGCTCGTTCTGCTGCTCCGTTGGTCTGGGGGTGATAGGCCGAAGAGAAGGATAAGTCTATCCCCACATTCTTACAAAACCCTTTCCAGAATCTGGAGACGAATTGTGTCCCCCTATCAGAGACAATCTCCAGAGGAACACCGTGTATGCGAACCACGTTGGAAATGAATATGGGCACCAGTTCGGCTGCCGAAGGTAGTTTCCGAAGAGGCACATAGTGACCCATCTTGGAGAATCGATCTATGACCGTAAGTATAACTGTATTCCCTCTTGACTCAGGTAAATCTACTATAAAATCCATGGCTACATGCGACCATGGGCGTTCGGGGATCGGCAAAGGCTGGAGTAAACCAATGGGTGCTGTTTTGGGACTTTTATGTCTTGTGCACACCTCGCACACAGCTATGTAATCTTTAACGTCTCGGCGCAACGTGGGCCACCAGAGGAGTTTACTGATACTAGCCACTGTTTTGGTGATACCCATATGCCCAGAGGTTTTATTGTCATGATAAACGTTAAGTACTTCCTCTCTTTCGTTCTCAGGTACAAAGAGTTTCGCGGGAGGTTTCCCCCCAGGAGCTGCACCCTGGACGGTCTGCAACCTTTTCACTAGAGGAGACGAGACACTAATTGTGGTAGAGGCTATAATCCTTTCCTGGGGTACAATGGGATGCTGATCTTGGATATTATGTTCATAAGATTCATACTGTCTCGATAAGGCGTCTGCTTTAATGTTTCTGGACCCAGGTCTATAGGTAAGCACGAAATTAAAACTTGAAAGAAACAATGACCATCTCGCTTGTCTGGAATTTAAACGTTTAGCATCTCCAATGTACGTGAGATTCTTATGATCGGTTATGATAACGATCGGGTCCCTAGACCCCTCCAATAAGTATCTCCATTCTGCCAAGGCCGAGATGACTGCTAACAACTCTCTATTTCCAATGTCATAGTTCTTCTCTGCCGGGGACAATTTCCGAGAATAGAAGCCGCATGGATGCAAGGGTTTGTCGGGTGCCTCCCTTTGGACAAGACTGCACCAAGACCTAGTTCGGAGGCGTCAACTTCTACTTGGAAAGGCAGAGCCGGATCTGGATGTCGGAGAACAGGGGCAGTAGTGAATGCTTGTTTGAGTGCCTCAAAGGCTTGAGTGGCTTGAGGTGTCCATTTCTGATTTCCCACCCCTTTCTTTGTCAAAGCCGTGAGGGGAGCTACCAAGGCTGAAAAGTCTTTAATGAATCTCCGATAGTAGTTAGTAAACCCCAGAAACCTCTGGATGGCTTTAAGCCCTTGGGGTAGAGGCCAGTCAAGAATTGCTGAGAGTTTTTTAGGGTCCATTTGAAAACCCTCAGGGGTTATTATATAACCAAGGAAATGCACTGTTACTATGTCGAATAGACATTTTTCTAGTTTACAATACAATCCAGCCTTCAATAGTTTTTTCAATACTTGTTTCACGTGGGCGTGATGAGTGTCCACATCAGGAGAGTATATCAGGATGTCATCCAGATATACTATGACGAATTCTTGCAGAAAATCCCTTAGGGTGTCATTTATGAGGTCCTGAAAAACGTCTGGCGCATTACATAATCCAAAGGGCATCACCAGGTATTCATAATGCCCGCTACGTGTATTAAAAGCCGTTTTCCATTCATCTCCTTTTTAACCCTAACCAGGTTGTAAGCTCCGCGTAAATCGAGCTTTGTATATGACGGGCCCCTTTTAATCGGTCGAACAATTCTGTTATGAGAGGTATGGGATATGCATTTCTTATAGTTATCCTATTCAAACCTCTATAATCGATGCAAGGTCGCAGATCTCCCTCTTTTTTGGAGACAAAAAAGAAACCTGCTCCTGCTGGAGAGGAGGACCGTCTAATGGATCCTCGCTCTAGATTCTCCCTTATGTATTCCTCCATAATGTCGTTTTCTTTTTGTGACAAAGGGTATACATGTCCCCTAGGAGGCATCGTACCGGGGAGTAAATCAATAGCACAGTCATATGGACGATGTGGTGGTAGGACCTCAGTCCTGGCTTTAGAGAACACCTCCTTTAATGCCAGATAACATTCAGGGACCTCTGTGGATAAAGGAGGGGCTGTGGCAATATTGAGGCTACCAATCACATTGACCCTGCCTAGGCAATTAGACTGACAATTAGGACCCCAACATTTTATGTCTCTCTGGACCCAATCAATAACCGGGTTGTGCTCTGTTAACCATGGAAACCCAAGAACGACAGGACATGAGGGAGATTCAATAATTTGAAATCTTATCGCTTCCTGGTGTAAAACTCCTGTTTTCATACATACATCGACAGTGTCGTGAGTGATATGTGGACATGACAGGGGTTTACCATCTATGGCCTCCACCATTAGAGGTTTTTCCTTGAGAACCAGAGGTAAGAGGTTTTTGGCAGCAAAATATTTATCCATGAAATTACCTGAGGCCCCAGAGTCTAAGAACGCCTCAGTCTTGAGGTGAACCCCCTCCCAGGTTAGGGAGATCGGTAACAGAATCCTGGATTTTTTTTTCTCACTATCCACAAAGGAGGCATAAAGAGAACCGATAACCTGGGTATTGGCTGTTCTTTGACCCGATTTACCACTCTCCCCCCTGCTAACCCTGGGTCTCTGAGGACATTGAAGGCGGAAATGATCAGCCCCTGCACAATAGAAGCAGAGCCCCTTTTCTCTTCTGTGAGCTCTTTCAGCCTCCGACATACCCGTTTTTCCTATTTGCATAGGTTCAACGACTGGCATATCTGTTTTTGCGTTCTCCGGGTTACCTGACGTACTGGTGTGTCTGGGTAATAAGGGTAAAGGAGGCAAGACCCTTCTGGGTCTGTCTCTGGGGTGTCTCCTTTCCCTAATTTGATCGTCCATGGCTATGCAAAAGTCAATCAAATGGTCCAGATTTTCTGGTAATTTTAAGGGAGCCAGCTCAAACATAAAAGCCTCGTTCAGGCCTTCGGTAAAGGCTAAGGTTAAAACGTCGTTCGGCCAAAGCACCTCTGACGTCAAAGTCTTAAAATCTATGGCATAGTCGGAGACCCTCCTATTACCTTGTTTAATGTGAAACAAGGACCTACCCGCATTGGTAGCCCTTCTAGAGGGATCAAAGGTACGTTTTAACTCAGAGGTAAAACCCTCATAGTCATAGATGATGGGTTTCTTATTTTCCCACAACGGCGTAGCCCATAATAAAGCTTTTTCTGTTAAATGATTAATCAGATAGCCTACTTTGGCTTTATCAGATATACAAGACCCTGGGTTGTTCTCAAACAAGATCTCGAGTTGGGTCAGAAAACCCCGGCATAAGCTTGGTGTACCATCATAGCGTAAGGGTGCCTTCATACTAAGCCTATGTCTTTCAGGAGAGACCGAACTGACTCTAGGCAATACTGGGTCTGGAGGGTTGTGGTACCAGTATTGGACCGATTTAACAGGGTTTGTAGAGCGAGAGAAATCTGGTCCATCCTATGGTCCTGCTCCTCTTGTCTGGCTGCGATACGTGCCAACTGGTTAGAGAGGTCTGCGGGATCCATGGCCCTGACGTAATGTCACGAATCCCCCTGAATACCAAGATAGTGGTCCCTTTACGTAGACCGCTCTCTACCCTTCCGATCCTTGAATGGTCGGCACAACTAGATAGATAATGAACCAGACAATAGACAAGCAAGGGTAAACACCAGACAGAGGTACAGAATAGAGTACTCGTTCTCCCTAGGACCTTAGTAATATCAGAGGTAGCCTGATGTGTGCTTAGGGTGCCACATAGACTGACCTCGGTACCAAAGTTAAGAGCAAAACCGTGAGAAGAGTAAATGCCAATACCAGGGGTTATACACAGGGTGGTTCGTTCGCCAATGCCAGGGGTCGTACACAGAATGGTTCGTTTGCCAATGCCAGGGGTCATACACAGAATGGTTCGTTTGCCAATGCCAGGAGTCATACACAGAATGGTTCGTTTGCCAATGCCAGGAGTCATACACAGAATGGTTCGTTTGCCAATGCCAGGAGTCATACACAGAATGGTTCGTTTGCCAATGCCAGGAGTCATACACAGAATGGTTCGTTTGCCAATGCCAGGAGTCATACACAGAATGGTTCGTTAGCCAGAAGCAAGGTCAGACACAGATATATATTTTAGCCAAAAACACAAGAGCTCTGCGGGAAGTGAAATACCACGTCAGGGCACCGGCGAACTAGTGAAGCCGGGTTTTAAACCCGGCGGGTCCGCGTCATAGCGCCAGGCTCCGCCCCCCGGCGTCCCACGTGAGCGCACCCGGTGGCGTTATTAGTCGGCGCCTGGCCAGCGAGCAGCGAGGAATCTGCTGCCAGGCGCCCCAGAACAGAGCCATCCGTGACATGTCTGTACCGTCCTGCGTGAGTATGGAGTCAGAGAATATTATTAACGGATAATGTGTGGTGTATAATCGAATGGTTATATGGTAGAATGTTTTTGTCTGACTGCGTCTATAACTGATCAAGGAACTATATGCCCCATAGCTGCCAAATAGGAAGAAACTACTCGAGTATATATATATATATGTGTTGTGCAATTTTAGTCTATCAAACTGTTCAAGAGTAAAGTGTGTTAGTAGTTACAAAAGATCTTTGTAATAATTTTTGTATGTTAATTTAGAGTGTGTGATGGCTGAGAGTAATGAGATTTTCCTCCACTAACAGTTTTCTCCGTATTCGCCCCCCCTCCTTCTAGCCCACACTATCTGCACAGAGGGGAGGGAGAGAGTCAGCTCTCTGTTCTCTGATGAACAAAGGAATTAACCCTTATGTGTCAGTGCAACGAACTTAGGTTTACCAAAGAAATAAAAAAAATGAAAAAAAAATTAAATTACTAATTAGATAGCTAGATAAAGCAAATTTTTATGTGTGCTACAATAGAATGAATGAAGTCTGTCGATTGCGAGATGTATGTTTATATTTTGCGTTGATATATTTGGTTAGGTCTGTCTTGACAGACTATATTGAAATAGTTTTATATAATCTAGGCTATATGTGAGAAAGTTATATTGTCTAGTATTGTTGTCCGGGTGTTTCTGGCAACGTTGGGCAATGTGTTGGTATTGTTCCAGAAGCTCTAGTTTTGTTCACAGAGCTAGAATTAAATAAAAGAAGGTGTCCTGGTTTTTATATTATTACAGAATATAACAATAATGTGTATTCATAATGCAATATGTATTTCATGAAGTAAATATAAAGTATATAGTATATACAATGTATGTATTTCTTTTAGATCCAGAAGATTATTGTCTACCAATATATAATTTATTAACCAAGTAAATAGAAATATATGAAACAGATTACAAATATTAAGTTAGTTAATTAACGAGAATTTGTGTGTCTGGTGTAACGTTTATTGTGTTTATCTTAGTAAAGACAGAATGCAGGAATATTGAGATATTTTATGAATATGGTACGGTCAGAAGAGGAGTCCAGTGAAAAGAGCAGTTCAAGAAATAGTTAAAATAACAAGTTCTATACTGTTTCATGTCCCATATAATTAAAGTATGACAAAATTATGATCAAAAATGCAATTAAAATATTACAGGAATGTTGGTGAAAGAATTAATTAAAATGTATTTCTATGCAATTTCTGATGAGATGGTTATTCTATTGTTATAATAGTATTTTAACCCCTTAAGGACCCAGGATCGGATCGCTTCCAGCAGCTCAAACGCCATTGCAGTATGCCTGGGAGTCCAGGCATCCATGCAATGGCGGTGAGAAGTGCCGGGGCACCTTGTGATCGCTCCCCGGGAGCGATCAACATCCGGTTTTACCGGAGAGGTGCCCGGCACTTCTAGAGAGCGCTGGAAGCGATCGGATCGCTTCCAGCAGCTCAAACGCCATTGCAGGATGCCTGGGAGTCCAGGCATCCGTGCAATGGCGGTGAGAAGTGCCGGGGCACCTTGTGATCGCTCCCCGGGAGCGATCAACATCCGGTTTCACCGGAGAGGTGCCCGGCACTTCTAGAGAGCGCTGGAAGCGATCGGATCGCTTCCAGCAGCTCAAACGCCATTGCAGGATGCCTGGGAGTCCAGGCATCCATGCAATGGCGGTGAGAAGTGCCGGGGCACCTTGTGATCGCTCCCCGGGAGCGATCAACATCCGGTTTCACCGGAGAGGTGCCCGGCACTTCTAGAGAGCGCTGGAAGCGATCGGTATCGCTTCCAGCTGCTCTGTGTATATTGCAGGGATGCCTCGACATCGAGGCATCCTTGCAATATGCTTACCTGCCGCCGGTCCGCTAAGTGATCGCTCCCCCGAGCGATCACTTCCGGTAGCGGCAGGAAGTACTGAGTGCCACGAGGTATCGTGGCACTCAGTACAAAACGATCACATGAGTGATCAGGTGCTCTGCTGGGTGCCTCGAGGGATCAAGGCACCCAGCAGAGTAAAAAAAAGTGTAAAAAAAGTAAAAAAAGAAAAAGAAAAATCAATAAAAAGGTATAAAATAAAATAAACTGACAGCCAAGATGGCGCTGCCCTTCTAAGGGCAGGGTCATCTTGGGGCTGAGTGGGATGTTCCTAGCCTGCCTCATCAGAGAGGCAGGCTAGCAACATCCAATCAGAAGTAAAAAAAAATCAAAATAAAATTTCTAATTTGTCAGGTCAGGTCAATATTTTGTAAATATTGGCTCTGACCTCTGTGATTCTCCCTCCCTCTCCTCACTTGTGTTTTGGTGAGCGAGAGAGAGAGATCAGATTTGACAGGTTAGAGATTTTAGTGAGATTAGAAAAATTGAGGCAGATTTAGAGAGATTTTAGTGAGATTAGAAAAATTGAGGCAGATTTAGAGAGATTTTAGGGAGATTTAGAAGAATTGAGGCAGGTTTAGAGTGATTTAGAGAGATTTAGGTGTTTATTTGTATTTTCTTGTGAAACCCAACGGTTCTTCTAAGAACCAACTATCCGCTTATTATATATAATAATTATAAAATTTTATAATCTATTATATATAATGTCTGAGAGGGTGTACAGCGCCGAGGAGGCATATGCCATCCTGGCGTCAGAATCTGAGGCATCTGCGTCAGACTCCGACCCTGATTTCGACCCCGCCAACTGCTCAGAGACGTCGCTAGATACATCATCTACGCTGGCTGATGTATCTAGTGATGTTTCTGATGCAGATCCTGGGTCACCACCTGCCAGCAGGAGACGCACAGCTCCAGCTGAGGAGTGGGTAGTGCCTCATCGCCAGAGGCCAGATATCCCTCCTTTCACGGCAAATCCTGGCATCAATATTGATGTTGCAGGATTTACCGCCACACAGTTTTTGCAGGTGTTTATGGGAGATGATTTGTTGGGCCACATCGTGGCCCAATCAAATCTGTATGCCCATCAGCATTGTGCTGCGAAGCCAGACTCCTACTTGGCAAGGCAGCAATGGACCCCGCTAGATGTGCCAGAATTTCTGAAATTCTGGGCACTTACTATGCTGATGGGCATCATAAAGAAGCCCTCAATTCGCTCCTACTGGAGCAGTAGCCCCATCTGCTCTACCCTAATTTACCCCCAATCAATGTCACGTAGAAGGTATGAAAACATTTTGCGTTTCATGCACTTCAGTGACAACAGCCTGTGCCCTCCTAGAGAGCATCCCCAGTTTGACAGGCTGTATAAAATCCGCCCCCTGATTACCCACTTCGCCGCCAGGTTTGCAGAGGCTTATACACCTGGAAGGAATATCTGCGTGGATGAATCCCTAATGAAATACAAGGGAAGGCTGGGATTCAAGCAGTATATTCCTTCCAAACGCTCCAGGTATGGAGTGAAGGTGTATAAGCTCTGTGACAGCGAGAGTGGGTATACTCAGGCCTTCCGGGTGTACGAGGGAAAGGATAGTAGCCTTGACCCTCCAGGTTGCCCAGAACACATGGGAACCAGTGGCAAGATTGTGTGGGACCTACTTTTTCCCCTCATGAACAAAGGGTACCACTTGTATGTTGATAATTTTTATACAAGTGTCCCTTTGTTCAAGCTGCTGTATTGTTTTGATACAGCAGCATGCGGTACTGTTCGCAAGAACCGCGTAGGTTTCCCAGCACAGCTTGTCCGCACCCGGTTAAAAAGGGGGGAGACCTCAGCTCTGCGCCAAGAGGAGCTGTTGGCGGTCAAGTACAGAGACAAGAAGGATGTATACCTTCTATCCACCATCCACACTGAGAGGTCTGTGGAGGTCTCTGTACGTGGCAGAGCTGAGCGCATCAGGAAGCCAGTGTGCATCAAAGCCTATAACCGGCATATGGGTGGGGTTGATCTGGCAGATCAGCTGCTCCAGCCCTACCAGATTATGCGGAAGTCAAGGGCCTGGTACAAAAAGGTTGCAATTTACCTGATGCAAATTGCAACCCACAATGCCTTTTTGCTCTGCAAAAAGGCAAACCCCGGAGTGACGCTGTCCTTTTTACAGTTTCAGCTCCAGGTCATTTCAGGGTTTTTGTACCAGGATGCACATGCTCCCCGGGCGGTGATGGGGGACAGAGTTGGGGCTACGCATTTTATTTCTAAAATCCCCCCTACTGAGGGCAAACAGAAACCCCAAAAAAGGTGCAGGGTGTGTTTCAAGAGGGGGCAGAGGAGAGACACAATCTTTTACTGCCCAGAATGCCCTGGACAACCCGGTCTGTGTCTTGGGGACTGTTTCAAAATATATCACACTGTGCGTGATCTGTGATTTTTTTTTTCCTTTCTATTTTTTCTCACACTCCAGTTAGTTAGTTCAGTTTAGTTTTTTTTTTCTTTTACTGCACCAGACTTTTACATTTTATTCGTACATTTTTATGTTCTACAATTGGTGCTGTATTTTGCCAAAATCTTTGCACACCTATGCATGGGGGGCATGGGTGTACTCAGGAGACCTTGCAGAAAACAACCTGGAGAGTTTTCATGCAGTAACAAACAACAGTGTCTCCTAAATCACAGTCCAAATCTAATGTGGGCGTAAAAATAAAAAATTGAAAAAATTACCGCCACACACCTTCTCAAATGTTTTGGGCTAAAACCGTTGCATCCATGGCATCAAAGCACTCCATATGCAATACCTTGGGGTGTCAACATAACAAATATAAACAATTTTCTGGCAATAATTCAAACTGGGGTATGCGGTAGACCCAAAACCAAAGCTAGGCCTAGCTGAAGAAATAATCTCAATTTCAACTCCAATGACAAAGTCATAAAAATTGTATTTGAACCTTCCCAAAATCCTGGCAAACCTATGCATGGGGGGCATGGGTGTACTCAGGAGACCTTGCAGAAAACAACCTGGAGAGTTTTCATGCAGTAACAAACAACAGTGTCTCCTAAATCACAGTCCAAATCTAATGTGGGCGTAAAAATCTGAAAATTGAAAAATTACACCACACACCTTCTCAAATTTTGGGCTAAAACCGTTGCATCCATGGCATCAAAGCACTCCATATGCAATACCTTGGGGTGTCAACATAACAAATATAAACAATTTTCGGGCAATAATTCAAACTGGGGTATGCGGTAGACCCAAAACCAAAGCTAGGCCTAGCTGAAGAAATAATCTCAATTTCAACTCCAATGACAAAGTCATAAAAATTGTATTTGAACCTTCCCAAAATCCTGGCAAACCTATGCATGGGGGGCATGGGTGTACTCAGGAGACCTTGCAGAAAACAACCTGGAGAGTTTTCATGCAGTAACAAACAACAGTGTCTCCTAAATCACAGTCCAAATCTAATGTGGGCGTAAAAATCTGAAAATTGAAAAATTACACCACACACCTTCTCAAATGTTTTGGGCTAAAACCGTTGCATCCATGGCATCAAAGCACTCCATATGCAATACCTTGGGGTGTCAACATAACAAATATAAAAAAAATTCTGGCATTAATTCAAACTGGGGTATGCGGTAGACCCAAAACCAAAGCTAGGCCTAGCTGAAGAAATAATCTCAATTTCAACTCCAATGACAAAGTCATAAAAATTGTATTTGAACCTTCCCAAAATCCTGGCAAACCTATGCATGGGGGGCATGGGTGTACTCAGGATACCTTGCAGAAAACAACCTGGAGAGTTTTCATGCAGTAACAAACAACAGTGTCTCCTAAATCACAGTCCAAATCTAATGTGGGCGTAAAAATCTGAAAATTGAAAAATTACACCACACACCTTCTCAAATGTTTTGGGCTAAAACCGTTGCATCCATGGCATCAAAGCACTCCATATGCAATACCTTGGGGTGTCAACATAACAAATATAAACAATTTTCTGGCAATAATTCAAACTGGGGTATGCGGTAGACCCAAAACCAAAGCTAGGCCTAGCTGAAGAAATAATCTCAATTTCAACTCCAATGACAAAGTCATAAAAATTGTATTTGAACCTTCCCAAAATCCTGGCAAACCTATGCATGGGGGGCATGGGTGTACTCAGGAGACCTTGCAGAAAACAACCTGGAGAGTTTTCATGCAGTAACAAACAACAGTGTCTCCTAAATCACAGTCCAAATCTAATGTGGGCGTAAAAATCTGAAAATTGAAAAATTACACCACACACCTTCTCAAATGTTTTGGGCTAAAACCGTTGCATCCATGGCATCAAAGCACTCCATATGCAATACCTTGGGGTGTCAACATAACAAATATAAACAATTTTCGGGCAATAATTCAAACTGGGGTATGCGGTAGACCCAAAACCAAAGCTAGGCCTAGCTGAAGAAATAATCTCAATTTCAACTCCAATGACAAAGTCATAGAAATTGTATTTGAACCTTCCCAAAATCCTGGCAAACCTATGCATGGGGGGCATGGGTGTACTCAGGAGACCTTGCAGAAAACAACCTGGAGAGTTTTCATGCAGTAACAAACAACAGTGTCTCCTAAATCACAGTCCAAATCTAATGTGGGCGTAAAAATCTGAAAATTGAAAAATTACACCACACACCTTCTCAAATGTTTTGGGCTAAAACTGTTGCATCCATGGCATCAAAGCACTCCATATGCAATACCTTGGGGTGTCAACATAACAAATATAAAAAAAATTCTGCCATTAATTCAAACTGGGGTATGCGGTAGACCCAAAACCAAAGCTAGGCCTAGCTGAAGAAATAATCTCAATTTCAACTCCAATGACAAAGTCATAAAAATTGTATTTGAACCTTCCCAAAATCCTGGCAAACCTATGCATGGGGGCATGGGTGTACTCAGGATACCTTGCAGAAAACAACCTGGAGAGTTTTCATGCAGTAACAAACAACAGTGTCTCCTAAATCACAGTCCAAATCTAATGTGGGCGTAAAAATCAGAAAATTGAAAAATTACACCACACACCTTCTCAAATGTTTTGGGCTAAAACCGTTGCATCCATGGCATCAAAGCACTCCATATGCAATACCTTGGGGTGTCAACATAACAAATATAAACAATTTTCTGGCAATAATTCAAACTGGGGTATGCGGTAGACCCAAAACCAAAGCTAGGCCTAGCTGAAGAAATAATCTCAATTTCAACTCCAATGACAAAGTCATAAAAATTGTATTTGAACCTTCCCAAAATCCTGGCAAACCTATGCATGGGGGCATGGGTGTACTCAGGAGACCTTGCAGAAAACAACCTGGAGAGTTTTCATGCAGTAACAAACAACAGTGTCTCCTAAATCACAGTCCAAATCTAATGTGGGCGTAAAAATCAGAAAATTGAAAAATTACACCACACACCTTCTCAAATGTTTTGGGCTAAAACCGTTGCATCCATGGCATCAAAGCACTCCATATGCAATACCTTGGGGTGTCAACATAACAAATATAAACAATTTTCGGGCAATAATTCAAACTGGGGTATGCGGTAGACCCAAAACCAAAGCTAGGCCTAGCTGAAGAAATAATCTCAATTTCAACTCCAATGACAAAGTCATAAAAATTGTATTTGAACCTTCCCAAAATCCTGGCAAACCTATGCATGGGGGGCATGGGTGTACTCAGGAGACCTTGCAGAAAACAACCTGGAGAGTTTTCATGCAGTAACAAACAACAGTGTCTCCTAAATCACAGTCCAAATCTAATGTGGGCGTAAAAATCTGAAAATTGAAAAATTACACCACACACCTTCTCAAATGTTTTGGGCTAAAACCGTTGCACCCATGGCATCAAAGCACTCCATATGCAATACCTTGGGGTGTCAACATAACAAATATAAACAATTTTCTGGCAATAATTCAAACTGGGGTATGCGGTAGACCCAAAACCAAAGCTAGGCCTAGCTGAAGAAATAATCTCAATTTCAACTCCAATGACAAAGTCATAAAAATTGTATTTGAACTTCCCAAAATCCTGGCAAACCTATGCATGGGGGGCATGGGTGTACTCAGGAGACCTTGCAGAAAACAACCTGGAGAGTTTTCATGCAGTAACAAACAACAGTGTCTCCTAAATCACAGTCCAAATCTAATGTGGGCGTAAAAATCTGAAAATTGAAAAATTACACCACACACCTTCTCAAATGTTTTGGGCTAAAACCGTTGCATCCATGGCATCAAAGCACTCCATATGCAATACCTTGGGGTGTCAACATAACAAATATAAACAATTTTCTGGCAATAATTCAAACTGGGGTATGCGGTAGACCCAAAACCAAAGCTAGGCCTAGCTGAAGAAATAATCTCAATTTCAACTCCAATGACAAAGTCATAAAAATTGTATTTGAACCTTCCCAAAATCCTGGCAAACCTATGCATGGGGGGCATGGGTGTACTCAGGAGACCTTGCAGAAAACAACCTGGAGAGTTTTCATGCAGTAACAAACAACAGTGTCTCCTAAATCACAGTCCAAATCTAATGTGGGCGTAAAAATCTGAAAATTGAAAAATTACACCACACACCTTCTCAAATGTTTTGGGCTAAAACCGTTGCATCCATGGCATCAAAGCACTCCATATGCAATACCTTGGGGTGTCAACATAACAAATATAAACAATTTTCTGGCAATAATTCAAACTGGGGTATGCGGTAGACCCAAAACCAAAGCTAGGCCTAGCTGAAGAAATAATCTCAATTTCAACTCCAATGACAAAGTCATAAAAATTGTATTTGAACCTTCCCAAAATCCTGGCAAACCTATGCATGGGGGGCATGGGTGTACTCAGGAGACCTTGCAGAAAACAACCTGGAGAGTTTTCATGCAGTAACAAACAACAGTGTCTCCTAAATCACAGTCCAAATCTAATGTGGGCGTAAAAATCTGAAAATTGAAAAATTACACCACACACCTTCTCAAATGTTTTGGGCTAAAACCGTTGCATCCATGACATCAAAGCACTCCATATGCAATACCTTGGGGTGTCAACATAACAAATATAAACAATTTTCTGGCAATAATTCAAACTGGGGTATGCGGTAGACCCAAAACCTAAGCTAGGCCTAGCTGAAGAAAAAATCTCAATTTCAACTCCAATGACAAAGTCATAAAAATTGTATTTGAACCTTCCCAAAATCCTGGCAAACCTATGCATGGGGGGCATGGGTGTACTCAGGAGACCTTGCAGAAAACAACCTGGAGAGTTTTCATGCAGTAACAAACAACCGTGTTTCCTAAATCACAGTCCACATCTAATGTGGGCGTAAAAATCTGAAAATTGAAAAATTACACCACACACCTTCTCAAATGTTTTGGGCTAAAACCGTTGCATCCATGGCATCAAAGCACTCCATATGCAATACCTTGGGGTGTCAACATAACAAAATAAAACAATTTTCTGGCAATAATTCAAACTGGGGTATGCGGTAGACCCAAAACCAAAGCTAGGCCTAGCTGAAGAAATAATCTCAATTTCAACTCCAATGACAAAGTCATAAAAATTGTATTTGAACCTTCCCATAATCCTGGCAAACCTATGCATGGGGGGCATGGGTGTACTCAGGAGACCTTGCAGAAAACAACCTGGAGAGTTTTCATGCAGTAACAAACAACAGTGTCTCCTAAATCACAGTCCAAATCTAATGTGGGCGTAAAAATCTGAAAATTGAAAAATTACACCACACACCTTCTCAAATGTTTTGGGCTAAAACCGTTGCATCCATGGCATCAAAGCACTCCATATGCAATACCTTGGGGTGTCAACATAACAAATATAAACAATTTTCTGGCAATAATTCAAACTGGGGTATGCGGTAGACCCAAAACCAAAGCTAGGCCTAGCTGAAGAAATAATCTCAATTTCAACTCCAATGACAAAGTCATAAAAATTGTATTTGAACCTTCCCAAAATCCTGGCAAACCTATGCATGGGGGCATGGGTGTACTCAGGAGACCTTGCAGAAAACAACCTGGCGAGTTTTCATGCAGTAACAAACAACCGTGTCTCCTAAATCACAGTCCAAATCTAAAGTGGGCGTAAAAATCTGAAAATTGAAAAATTACACCACACACCTTCTCAAATGTTTTGGGCTAAAACCGTTGCATCCATGGCATCAAAGCACTCCATATGCAATACCTTGGGGTGCCAACATAACAAATATAAACAATTTTCTGGCAATAATTCAAACTGGGGTATGCGGTAGACCCAAAACCAAAGCTAGGCCTAGCTGAAGAAATAATCTCAATTTCAACTCCATGACAAAGTCATAAAAATTGTATTTGAACCTTCCCAAAATCCTGGCAAACCTATGCATGGGGGGCATGGGTGTACTCAGGAGACCTTGCAGAAAACAACCTGGAGAGTTTTCATGCAGTAACAAACAACAGTGTCTCCTAAATCACAGTCCAAATCTAATGTGGGCGTAAAAATCTGAAAATTGAAAAATTACACCACACACCTTCTCAAATGTTTTGGGCTAAAACCGTTGCACCCATGGCATCAAAGCACTCCATATGCAATACCTTGGGGTGTCAACATAACAAATATAAACAATTTTCTGGCAATAATTCAAACTGGGGTATGCGGTAGACCCAAAACCAAAGCTAGGCCTAGCTGAAGAAATAATCTCAATTTCAACTCCAATGACAAAGTCATAAAAATTGTATTTGAACCTTCCCAAAATCCTGGCAAACCTATGCATGGGGGCATGGGTGTACTCAGGAGACCTTGCAGAAAACAACCTGGAGAGTTTTCATGCAGTAACAAACAACAGTGTCTCCTAAATCACAGTCCAAATCTAATGTGGGCGTAAAAATCAGAAAATTGAAAAATTACACCACACACCTTCTCAAATGTTTTGGGCTAAAACCGTTGCATCCATGGCATCAAAGCACTCCATATGCAATACCTTGGGGTGTCAACATAACAAATATAAACAATTTTCTGGCAATAATTCAAACTGGGGTATGCGGTAGACCCAAAACCAAAGCTAGGCCTAGCTGAAGAAATAATCTCAATTTCAACTCCAATGACAAAGTCATAAAAATTGTATTTGAACCTTCCCAAAATCCTGGCAAACCTATGCATGGGGGGCATGTGTTTACTCAGGAGACCTTGCAGAAAACAACCTGGAGAGTTTTCATGCAGTAACAAACAACCGTGTCTCCTAAATCACAGTCCAAAACTGATGTGGGTGTGAAAATGAAAAATGACCACCAAACAGTATCCAATTTGTTTGGAGCAAACGGTTGCATCCATAGCATAAAAACACTCCATTTACAATACTTTGGGGTGTTAGCTTACCAAATATATGCACGTTCATAAAACTGGGGTATGTAAAAAGGCCCCTAAAAAGAAGATAAGCAAAGAAGATACTGTATGTCAAATTAGAAAATTGACAAGCACATGTCAAAGATTGGCGTAGCACCCCAAAAACAACAGAACAAATCTATATATGGGTGGTATCACTTTACTCAGAAGATGTTGCTGAACATATTTTGGGGTGTTTTTTGGCAGTAACCCATAACTGGATTTGACAATTCATGCCTAAAGTACAATGTGTGTGAAAAAATAACACAAAAAGTGACTACCTGAAAGTTTGACATAGAGCTAGTGCATGGAAAGTGTTAAAATACAACTCTTTGAAGCATCCTAGGGTGTGCCCTTTCTTAAAATATATTGTTTGATGGGGGTAAATTACTTTGGCCGGCTTCAAAAATGTCCCAAATAGAACATGGGTGCATGATGACGAAATGTGAAAATTCCAAGTTGGAAAACTGAAATGCGCACCCCCCAAATAAGGCCTATTAGCCCCCAAATGACCCGACATACCTATACATGGGTGGTATCAATTTACTCAGAAGATGTTGCTGAACATATTTTGGGGTGTTTTTTGGCAGTAACCCATAACTGGATTTGACAATTCATGCCTAAAGTACAATGTGTGTGAAAAAATAACACAAAAAGTGACTACCTGAAAGTTTGACATAGAGCTAGTGCATGGAAAGTGTTAAAATACAACTCTTTGAAGCACCCTAGGGTGTGCCCTTTCTAAAAATATATGGTTTGATGGGGGTAAATTACTTTGTCCGGCTTCAAAAATGTCCCAAATAGGACATGGGTGCATGATGACGAAATGTGAAAATTCCAAGTTGGAAAACTGAAATGCGCACCCCCCAAATAAGGCTATTAGCCCCCAAATGACCCGACATACCTATACATGGGTGGTATCAATTTACTCAGAAGATGTTGCTGAACATATTTTGGGGTGTTTTTTGGCAGTAACCCATAACTGGATTTGACAATTCATGCCTAAAGTACAATGTGTGTGAAAAAATAACACAAAAAGTGACTACCTGAAAGTTTGACATAGAGCTAGTGCATGGAAAGTGTTAAAATACAACTCTTTGAAGCACCCTAGGGTGTGCCCTTTCTAAAAATATATGGTTTGATGGGGGTAAATTACTTTGGCCGGCTTCAAAAATGTCCCAAATAGGACATGGGTGCATGATGACGAAATGTGAAAATTCCAAGTTGGAAAACTGAAATGCGCACCCCCCAAATAAGGCCTATTAGCCCCCAAATGACCCGACATACCTATACATGGGTGGTATCAATTTACTCAGAAGATGTTGCTGAACATATTTTGGGGTGTTTTTTGGCAGTAACCCATAACTGGATTTGACAATTCATGCCTAAAGTACAATGTGTGTGAAAAAATAAAACAAAAAGTGACTACCTGAAAGTTTGACATAGAGCTAGTGCATGGAAAGTGTTAAAATACAACTCTTTGAAGCACCCTAGGGTGTGCCCTTTCTAAAAATATATGGTTTGATGGGGGTAAATTACTTTGGCCGGCTTCAAAAATGTCCCAAATAGGACATGGGTGCATGATGACGAAATGTGAAAATTCCAAGTTGGAAAACTGAAATGCGCACCCCCCAAATAAGGCCTATTAGCCCCCAAATGACCCGACATACCTATACATGGGTGGTATCAATTTACTCAGAAGATGTTGCTGAACATATTTTGGGGTGTTTTTTGGCAGTAACCCATAACTGGATTTGACAATTCATGCCTAAAGTACAATGTGTGTGAAAAAATAACACAAAAAGTGACTACCTGAAAGTTTGACATAGAGCTAGTGCATGGAAAGTGTTAAAATACAACTCTTTGAAGCACCCTAGGTGTGCCCTTTCTAAAAATATATGTTTTGATGGGGGTAAATTACTTTGGCCGGCTTCAAAAATGTCCCAAATAGGACATGGTGCATGATGACGAAATGTGAAAATTCCAAGTTGGAAAACTGAAATGCGCACCCCCCAAATAAGGCCTATTAGCCCCCAAATGACCCGACATACCTATACATGGGTGGTATTAATTTACTCAGAAGATGTTGCTGAACATATTTTGGGGTGTTTTTTGGCAGTAACCCATAACTGGATTTGACAATTCATGCCTAAAGTACAATGTGTGTGAAAAAATAACCCGAAAAGTGACTACCTGAAAGTTTGACATAGAGCTAGTGCATGGAAAGTGTTAAAATACAACTCTTTGAAGCACCCTAGGGTGTGCCCTTTCTAAAAATATATGGTTTGATGGGGGTAAATTACTTTGGCCGGCTTCAAAAATGTCCCAAATAGGACATGGGTGCATGATGACGAAATGTGAAAATTCCAAGTTGGAAAACTGAAATGCGCACCCCCAAATAAGGCCTATTAGCCCCCAAATGACCCGACATACCTATACATGGGTGGTATCAATTTACTCAGAAGATGTTGCTGAACATATTTTGGGGTGTTTTTTGGCAGTAACCCATAACTGGATTTGACAATTCATGCCTAAAGTACAATGTGTGTGAAAAAATAACACAAAAAGTGACTACCTGAAAGTTTGACATAGAGCTAGTGCATGGAAAGTGTTAAAATACAACTCTTTGAAGCACCCTAGGGTGTGCCCTTTCTAAAAATATATGGTTTGATGGGGGTAAATTACTTTGGCCGGCTTCAAAAATGTCCCAAATAGGACATGGGTGCATGATGACGAAATGTGAAAATTCCAAGTTGGAAAACTGAAATGCGCACCCCCCAAATAAGGCCTATTAGCCCCCAAATGACCCGACATACCTATACATGGGTGGTATCAATTTACTCAGAAGATGTTGCTGAACATATTTTGGGGTGTTTTTTGGCAGTAACCCATAACTGGATTTGACAATTCATGCCTAAAGTACAATGTGTGTGAAAAAATAACACAAAAGTGAATACCTGAAAGTTTGACATAGAGCTAGTGCATGGAAAGTGTTAAAATACAACTCTTTGAAGCACCCTAGGGTGTGCCCTTTCTAAAAATATATGGTTTGATGGGGGTAAATTACTTTGGCCGGCTTCAAAAATGTCCCAAATAGGACATGGGTGCATGATGACGAATGTGAAAATTCCAAGTTGGAAAACTGAAATGCGCACCCCCCAAATAGGCCTATTAGCCCCCAAATGACCCGACATACCTATACATGGGTGGTATCAATTTACTCAGAAGATGTTGCTGAACATATTTTGGGGTGTTTTTTGGCAGTAACCCATAACTGGATTTGACAATTCATGCCTAAAGTACAATGTGTGTGAAAAAATAACACAAAAAGTGACTACCTGAAAGTTTGACATAGAGCTAGTGCATGGAAAGTGTTAAAATACAACTCTTTGAAGCACCCTAGGTGTGCCCTTTCTAAAAATATATGGTTTGATGGGGGTAAATTACTTTGGCCGGCTTCAAAAATGTCCCAAATAGGACATGGGTGCATGATGACGAAATGTGAAAATTCCACGTTGGAAAACTGAAATGCGCACCCCCAAATAAGGCCTATTAGCCCCCAAATGACCCGACATACCTATACATGGGTGGTATCAATTTACTCAGAAGATGTTGCTGAACATATTTTGGGGTGCTCTTTGGCAGTAAACCTTAAAGTTCACAGTACATGTATTCTTAAATTGCTTTTAAAAAAAAAAAATCACCAAAAAATGTTTTTTCTCAAACTTTGGCATAGATTTGTGGTAAAATGGTTTGCATGGAAAGAGTCAAATACCCCAAGTTTAATACCTTGATTTGTGTACTTTAAAAAAATATGTATATGTGGAGGGTTATTCAGGAATTAGTGACAGATATCAGTGTTACAATGTCACTATCACTAGTTTTGAAAATAAACTCTTTGGAAATGGCCAAGTGCTACTTGCACTTATTGTTGCATAAAATAAGGAAAAAAGCGAGGAATATGTAAACATTGGGTATTGCTAAACTCAGTACTAAATTTAGAAACTACTTAGGAATTCATTTTTTTTGACGGTTGTTGATACATAAGAAATTTTGGGGGTCAAAGTTCGAAAAAGTGGTGTTTTTTCAATATTTTTGTCATATTTCCCAATATTTTTTATAGTAAATTATATGAAATGATGAAAAAAATGGTATCTTTATAAAGTCCATTTAATGACGAGAAAAACAGTGTAAAATATGTGTGGGTTACATAAACGAGTAAGAGGAAAATTTGACGTAAACACTAAGAGAGCAGAAACGTAAAAACAGCAGCGGTCACTAAAGGACGGATTTGTGTAAAACCGCCCGGTCACTAAGGGGTTAAATGATTACAATTTTTTTTTTTTATGTGTTATTAAGAGTCTGTTTTGGCTACGGGAGAGGGACCTCTGTAGATATTGTTTGTGTATGTAGATGGTCCTTCTCTTTGGTTAAAGTATACAATCTGTATATATATATGCCTGAATGTCCCATCCAGTTTTCTTTTGAGATGAGATTCTCTGACAAATCGCAAGCCCAAATTCTTCTTCTTATTATTTTTTTTCCGGGGGGTCACGCTAGACTAGATCTGCCTGAGAGTAGCAGCTGTACTCTGCAGCATACCCCAGCCAGCCAGGAGACCCAACCTGTAAAAATTGCAGTAATTATGCCCAGAGAAGAGGAATGGTGGACGGCACCAACCCCGCCGGTCGCACCAGACCCATACACACTACTACTGGGCATCCCTGGAGTATGGACAGAAGATAACCCGCCTGGGTTGGCTGTAAATATTCCCCCAGTGTATGTTGATCTGAAACCTGGCGCAACGCCTGTGGCTCTGAGACAATGCCATATTCCACAGAAAGCCAAACAAAATATTCAGACACATTTACAGAGACTTAAAGATCACGGGATATTGAAATTTTGTGTGTCACCATGGAACACACCGCTATTGCCAGTACAGAAAGAAGGGACGCAAGAATACCGCCCAGTCCAAGATTTGAGGGCAGTTAACGAGGCTACAGTGACCCTACACCCCGTTGTCCCCAATCCATACAATTTATTGGCATTAATTCCTGGTGATACAAAATATTACACGGTGTTTGATTTAAAAGACGCTTTCTTTTGCATCCGCCTTGCTCCCGCAAGCCAAC
This sequence comes from Leptobrachium leishanense, assembly GCA_009667805.1. NCBI lineage: Eukaryota > Metazoa > Chordata > Amphibia > Anura > Megophryidae > Leptobrachium > Leptobrachium leishanense. The sequence goes on along the minus strand of CM019070.1, from coordinate 94,109,164 downwards.
CCCTCTTTGCATTTCAGTGGGAGGAATCTACAATGGGAGCACACCATCAGATGACCTGGACACGCCTCCCGCAAGGTTTCAAAAATTCACCCACAATTTTCGGGTGCGTGCTCATTCAGGACCTCCTGTCCTTCAACGCTCAGCCAGACAAAGTTGTCCTATTGCAATATGTAGATGATTTATTACTTGCTTCCCACACAGAAAAAGGCTGTCTCTCCGCCACAAAAGCACTGTTACATCTGCTGTGTCAAGCAGGATATAAAGTCTCCAGTAAGAAAGCACAAATATGTAAACAAAGTGTAAAGTATCTAGGTTTTCAATTAACAGGTACTAAGCGTGCACTGGAAGCGGAACAGAAGGAAGCAGTCTGTCGCATACCCCAGCCAAAGACAAGGAGACAAGTCCGTGAATTCCTAGGAGCTGCAGGCTTCTGCCGCCTGTGGATCCCCAATTTTGACGAGATTGCCAAACCCCTCCATCAAGCTACCAAGGGGGGAGAGCATGACCCATTCCTCTGGGAAGAACAGGCGGCTGCCTTTCTGAAATTAAAGACCCTCCTGATGGAAGCCCCAGCACTGGGATTGCCAGACCATACCAAACCCTTCCAGCTGTATGTGCATGAACACAACCAGACAGCTACAGAAGTGCTGATCCAGAATTTTGGCTCATGGCCAAGGCCTGTGGCCTACCTCTCCAAACAACTTGACCCTGTGGCCTGTGGCCTACCCCCGTGCCTGAAAGCCTAGCCCCCACAGCGATGCTGATCTCTGAAGGTGACAAGCTGACCTTAGGACAAGTTCTTCATGTCAAGGTGCCACATGCAGTGAAGGCCCTGCTTGATGTTAAAGGTAGTTACTGGTTCAGCAATAGCCGGATGACAGAATATCAAGCAATGATGTGTGAGAATCCACGGGTTCATCTGGACCTCATTGCTACCTTAAACCCTGCTACATTACTGCCTGACTGTGAGGAAGATCCAAATCTTGAATGCCTCCAAGTCATGGAAGAAGTATTCAGTAGCAGACCAGATCTGAAAGACATACTCCTCGACAAATACGACCTGCAACTCTTTACTTATGGTAGCAGCTATATGGATGATGGAAATAAAGTCTCCAGCTATGCAATTGTCACAACAGAAAGAGTTCTTGAAGCAAACCCCTTACCAGGCCATACTTCAGCACAACTGGCCGAAATACTAGCGTTGACGAGAGCCCTAGAAATCTCCGAAGGAAAAAGAATGAACATCTATACTGATTCCAAGTATGCTTTCATGACTGTCCATGCACATGGTGCACTCTACAAGAAGAGAGGCCTACTTTCTTCTTCAGAAAAACAGGTCAAGTATGCTGCTGAGATCATAGCTCTCCTAGATGCGGTATGGAAGCCGAGTGTTGTCAGTATTATGCACTGCCGTGGTCACCAAAAGGGGCATGACGAAATTCCCAAAGGTAATAGACAGGCAGACCAAGCTGCAAAGTCTGCTGCAAAACCACCGTAACCACCTTGTCAAGCCTCCAGGATTCTCCTCTGCAAGCAGGATGCCCAAGTGCCAATGCCAAACTATGAATTCTATATGAATTGGAGAAAACTCGAGCCAAATGGTGAATTCATCGAGATTATTCTGCAAAGATGGAGTGCCAACTTTGAATTGCTCGAAGACAATCATGATTATATCCAATGGCTCTTTCCTACTCTGGAACAAGGCCGAAATTTCTACTCAACCCCACTACACCCCCATGAGAAGAACCTAATGTGTAACACCTCAGAAATTCAGCAAAGACTCCGGCGAGCATACAAGATGATGCTGACGTTCTTCGGCGTAAAATTAGTGGGGGAGGATGGAGAAGACACAAAGGAAGACACAATTTTTGCAAATGTATGATTATATTCACAAAATATATTTTTATAATCAAGGTATATTTTATTATATTTACAGTAGAAAATAGATGCTCCAATAAGTATTTGTTGAGTATAACTGGTAAATAGTATAATTATTGAAGAATAGATTCTGTGATTTTAACAGAGAAAGGAATTCAACTGATAAAGAGACCTAGTAAAAACTTTGAGAGGAGTGGAAAAATAAATATAATTTGGACAGGATAGACTCAGAGTCTACATTGAAAATAGAGGGTCTTTGTAAGTCAGATTGACCTCTTGATCTGAGATAAGAGATATAAAAATTAAATGGTGGAATTAATCTGAAGTGCAACACTGCCCTCTTGAGGATAGTAAATATTATATTTAATATAGAGAATAGATTGTCAGTGACGTCAAATTGACTATAATTGGAGTTGCACTGTTCGTTGCAGGGGCATTCACGCAAGTAGACCATCGCAGGCAGACCATCGCTAGCAGACCATCCCAGGACACAATGCACTCAAGATTTCACACCAAATCTCTAACTCACATGCATTGATTATCTGACATTGATAATTTTCACATATTCCAAAACAATCAAAGAATATTGCCGCTGTAACTCTTGGACAGGTAATGTATGAGAGAGCAAATTTAAGGTTAATAAATTATATATATTTGGAGTATTTCTTGCAACAGATAGACTGAGATTTCTCAGATATTGTTAGATCCAGAATCTAAAATATTTCTATTCTGCAGATAGAGATATGAAGAAGAATCGGATATAAGGATTTATCCTAAAGGCACTGTTGCCAAGATGATATACAAATATATATATTGAATTTGGAAATTACTGTGATTGAAATTAATAAGCAAGGAATTATATAACTACAATATAAAAAGCAGAAGATTAGAAGTTTAATTCTCGATATTAGGGGAGGATTCACTAAATAAGTTTTTATTACTTATCATTCTAAAAATAGAATAAGTGATAGCTCATCTTTTGTTGATCCACGTAGCATAGAGAGATACATATATCTCTACAAGATCTAGCTTGTTAAACATTGGTTTGCTGGGAAATACATGTTTCGTTAAGCAGAAATGTTTATTAACCATTTGTGTATAGTTACTAACTGATAAGGTAAATGATATTAATCATATATGCAGTTACTAACATGAGATACATATATTGTGAAGCTAGTTTCTATGTGCTGATGGATTTTGTGGTTTATAAATTTTTGTTTATGATATGAGATTTGAAATTTTTGTATACGTAATAAATATATATAAATTTTTATCCGATTATTGATTAGTGTATTCTTCAAAGCAAAACACAGACAATTAAAAGAATTTAGGAGAATTTCTAGGAAATATAAACGATTGATATTCGTGTCTCGTATAAGTTTCTTATTGAATATAAATCTCGACGTATTGTAGGCACGTGCAGAGATAATAATCCCTGACATTACACACAGCCTACAGGCCCCAAAGTTCAGGAAAAGTTGAGCGAATGAACAGAACATTAAAAACTTTGTCAAAACTGTGCCAAGAAACGTCACTGGGCTGGTTGGAAGTGCTGCCGATAGTTTTATTGTATATTAGATGCAGGCCAACCCCACAATTAAAGCTAAGTCCTACTGAAGGGAATAGGAGCACCAAACGCCTCGCACTGATCGGTAGCAACCTATATATATTTCTTTAGTTTAATATGGGACACATATATGCAGAATCCCTGTTAAGTTTCGTTTCTGTATCCTACAGGATTAGTTTTATTTCTGAAGAAAAGATCTGCAATTTCCCCGAAATCACGTGTTCTGTATGTTAGGGGGGGGGGTTTCCAGCCACTGTCTCCCGCTCTACCAATTAGAGCATGAGATGAGAAACACAGCCTCTTTTGCAGAAATGGCAATGGCTTCCGTGTCTTAATTTATCATTCTAATCATCTCTCCTTCAACGTTGATGAGATTTTAATCTAAGGTGTCAATATCAGCTCGAGACAGGGTTTCGAGATAAGAACTAAAAGGACGGACAGGAGACAGTTAATTCTCCACAGATTTGGAGGCAGCTGCCGAGATGACCTGTCACCCCTCGTCCTGGTGAGTATTTTTCTTGTCCAGACGAGGGCTCTGACCTCGGTTTACGAGCTAAATTGGTCCGTGCTTTTTTTTTTTTTTTAATGTATCTGGGATACAGACATAACTAAATTGGGACAGAGTTCCCGTACGGGAGTATGTCAGGGACTGCTCCCCTTTAGGGTATCTGGGATACCCAAGACAACCTTGGATTAACATCTAAAACTGTATATTTGATGCATGCTTATCAATAAGTATATAGATATATATATTGTTAAAGTATAAGTTAAAGTGCCGAGTGGTCTGTAAGGTAAGACGGACGCTCGTCATTCCTGTATTACCGGTTTAATTATATATGTGTATAAATGTTATGAATGTGGATTTAGAGTTGTGTGTATATGTGCTCTGTGCAGTAAGTGTATATATGTGATATATGGCTGCAGCCAGTGTGGGTATGTGCTATTTACAGAGCAAAAGTGATATATAGATATATATTGTTAAAGTATATAAGTTCTTTTTTTCGCGAGCACTGTGAAGAGCCTCTCTTTTCTTCTTTCTTTCTCTATTTTATCTGTCTGAATATTTAATTGTACAACTAACCATGGGTACTCAAAATAGCAAGGTTAAAGAATATCCTTTACCATTAGTAGGGGAATCCTGTAAAGATTATGTAGCAAGAGTAGGAGGGACAGATTACTACCTTATTAATCCTTGGGTGGATAATATGGCGGGATGGACGGAGGCAGTCGGTAGTTTTAACCCATTCCCCAGACAAGGTGATAACAGTTTTTTTCCACATGGATATGGTAATGGGGTTATGCCTTGATGACACCGAAGCATGGCCCTATTACCGGGGAGACCCTCAGTGGGACATGCAGTACATGAGACTGGGAGGAGAACAGTGGTTAATTTTGGCAAGTCATTAGTTTAATAGACAGACTAAACAATGCAAAAAGGCCCCCGCAACAAGGTCTGATTGTTCCAGAGAACATAAAATAGAACAAAGTATACCACGCAATAAACAGGAAGTGCCTCCTGCCAACTGAGGACCTCGACCCCCTCCTCCTTATAAGCAGTCAATATATTTTTCCCTAGTGGGGTTTTCTGACACTGAGATATTGGGTGCAGTGGGAGCAATGGAGGACCACAAATCTTCAGCCCCCACCAATGATACTAAACAGGAGAACACAAAAAAAAACCTGAACCAAGTGCGCCCCCTTTGTTTAGAAATAGTGGTGAGCTTTCCCAGATCATAACCCGCACTCAGGCCGGGACCCCGATCAATCCACCAGTCAAATATGATGAAGTTTTTTATTTTACTTTTATGACCGTTGGAGACAGATTATTAAAAAAAAAAAAAAAAAAAGGCTTTGGAAATAGAAGATATTAATAAAATTTTAACACACTGTCCAAAGCCAAGAGAGACCCCTTTAGGCACACTCAACTATCTAAAAAAGGCTTGTAACGGCCGCAATTTTACGCAGGAAGACATGAGACTAATTATAGACACTAATATAGATCAACAGGCTGGATGGAAGTGGAGCCACGTCCCTTCCATTTCTGAGATACAAAAATATCCAACATCTGATAATTATATTTTAAACGATGAAGATGGAATTAATAAAATGTGGCAGGAGATTGAAAACGAAATGACCCTGGTTTACAAAGCACGGTCATTCTTGCCCATAGCGGTTGCATGCAAACAAAAACAAGGGGAGGGATCTCCTTGGGAAACTAGAAGTCACAATATATTCCAGAACAGGGGGTCTTATTATTGACTCACCAACACTCCCCCTCTTCTTAGACATGCACCATTATTTTTTACTGACTACAGAAACGCTACCCACTGAACTCCGGGACTTGGACCAGTTGTGGTCCAACGGTCCCTATGACACTGGACTGATTAGTTGCACTCCATATAAAGCCAGACTATATGACAATTGCAACCCTGTTTACCAGAAACAATATCCTTTGTCCAAAGAAAAAGAGGACGGATTGCGCCCCATGATTGACCAATTCCTAAAGGACGGCATTTTAAAACCAGTGGTATCTCCATACAGCACCCCTATTAACCCCGTAAACAAAGCTGACGGCACTGTCAGGTTCGTCCAAGACTTGCGCGCAGTTAATTCCCTAGTGATTCCAATAGCACCAATTGTCCCAGATGTTACATCACTTCTGTCATCCATACCGCAGCACACACACATTTTTCAGTGATTGATCTCAAGAATGCATTTTTTAGCATCCCTGTGCACCCAGACACGGCACTACTTTTTGCATTTTCATTCGAAGGCACACAGCTTACCTGGTCTAGAATGCCCCAGGGGTACGTTGATTCCCCGGTGGTCTATAGCATTGTGTTACAGGCCACTCTGAAATCCTGGCACCCCAGCCATGGTTCTGTCCTGCTGCAGTACGTGGATGATCTCCTCGTGTGCAGTCCTTCGGAGGAGGCCAGCCGGGAGGATGGTGTATCGCTATTAAAATGGTTACGAGAATGTGGGCATAAGGTCTCTCTACAGAAAATGCAATGGTGTAAAAAGCAAGTCGAATATTTGGGGTTTGTTCTCAGACAGGGAGAACGGAGCATCAGTCAGAAGCGAGTCCAGTCTGTCACGGGCCTGGTCAACCCGAAAACCAAGAAGGACATGCTGTCATTCTTGGGTATGATAAATTATTGTAGACAGTGGGTTCCTGACTGCTCCTATTACGATAACATTCTGAGACAAGCCACCCTGTTGGGTCAATCCGATATGATAAAATGGTCAAACGAAATGTTAAATGCCTTTAGGGTTCTCAGAAATGCAATGATGACAAGCCCCGCGCTCGGCCTCCCCGATTATGTTCTTCTATTTCATTTGTTTGCAAGGGACAACTGTAAAACCATGGCCGGGGTACTGACGCAAGAACATGGTGGCCGGTTGCGCCCAGTCGCTTTTTTTTTTTTTTCAAAAATACTGCCAGTCACAGTGCAAGGGATGCCGGCATGTCTGAGGGCTCTAGCTGCATGCACAATGGCTGTCAGTATGGCAGGCCAGTACACTTTAGGATGCGAAACTTACCTACACACAACATATGATGTCCTGGCTTTACTTAGAGGCATACACACCCAGCACATGTCTTCCCAGCGTTTCAGCGGCTATGAGGTCACTCTGCTCAGCAACCCTGCCTTACACATAGAGTACAGCTCCAGTATTGCAGGCCTGGCGCCCATTCTTAATGCAATACTAGGCCTTAAAGAACCCTCTGACTCACTACCTGAGGCCCATGACTGTTTTTTAAGTATTGAGTCTGATACAGCACCCCGCTCTGACCTTATGTCCATTCCAGTACCAGACGCTGACGTAGTGTTTGTTGACGGATCCTGCACGCGACCAAATGACCAGACATACCATGCCAGATATGCAGTGGTCCAACTCCCTGATAAGATACTCGAAGCAAAATCTGTACCCTACCAATCAGCCCAGGCAGCAGAATTTATAGCCCTTACTAGAGTTTGCCGACTGTATGAAGGAAAGCCTGTCACTATTTACACAGACTCTAAATATGTTTATGGGGTTGTCCATGACCATGGAATGATATGGGAAAAGAGGGGATTTATGGCAGCAGATGGAAAGAAGATTTCCCATTTATCCCTGGTCATGGATCTCCTAGCAAGCATTCTTTTGCCATCCCAGATAGCAGTACTACACTGCAGGGCACACACTGGATCATTCAAGGACAGGTTACGTAAGGCCACAGGAGGGACATTCAAGAAATGGAAAATAGTGCTCCCAATAGTCCTAGCAGAAATCAGGATGTCAGTAAATAGGAACACAGATTATTCCCCTTTTGAGATACTGATGGGGCGCCCATTTCCTTTGCCATGGTCACGGATACCCCTGGCACTGGAGACAGGGGACCTAGAACAGATAAGGGATGAGTATGTCAGGCAGCTAATAACCACTCGAGGAAACCAGAGACGAAGTTACTTTTAGGTCTTCTCTTTCAGACACACCAACCCACCTGTTCAATCCAGGAGACAAGGTCCTGGTAAAGAGACTGCAAAAGGGAAAAAGGCCGGAGGAATTCACGTATGGACCAGAGACCACGGTGGTAGCCGTTACTCGCATAGCTGTACTGACGGAGAATAGCCCGGTCTGGATCCACGCCTCCAGGATCAAGAGAATCCCGCAAGGGGCACTAACGGGGGCAGCTAATAGCCTTGGCCTCCATCAGGAAGAGGACCCGGACCAAGAGACACTCACGAGGGCAGGCAGCCCTGTCCTCCAACAAGGGAAAGATGACGCCCAGGATTCTTTCCGAAGAATGTGGAATCTCATGCTGGAAAGAAAAAAAAGACTGAAACGATATGTTTACCACCCTCGCCAAAGTTGTCCCAACCCCTGTTGCCCAGCCCCACCACAAGTCCCTTACAGCTCAGCATTATTTGTTTTCTTCTTTTCCTGGTCTTAAATTGCCCGCAATGCCAAACCAAAGACGTTTACATGACACAAGATAAAGGACAAATGACTTTTTGGTATAATTCCTCAGCCGGGAGAAGGGATATATATTTACCCTGGGGAATATACTTGCTACCGATCTATTGAGAAAGGTAGGAACCTTACCTTTTTCCCTGAGGGGTATTGCGCTAAATACAGCACTATAAACAGTACTAAGTTGCAGAATCAGGTTTTTCTAATTGGGGATCTCTACTGGATATGTGGAGACCTCAAGATTAGTGCGCGCCTGCCCCTCCAGTGGTCCGGTGAGTGTGCCCTATCCAAAGCAGTTATGGGATTCCATATTGTTTCAGACCCCGAGGAAATTCCAACTTTTTCCACTCAGCGCATAAAGCGAAAGGCTCCGAACACCCAGGGAAGTCTTGACCCACACGTCTATATTGACGCAATTGGTTCCAAGAGGGGTCCCTAACGAGTTTAAAGCAAGGGATCAAGTCAAGGCGGCTTTGAGTCCTTCCTCCCCCTTACTATTAACAAGAATGTAGATTGGATTAATTATTTGTACTATAATCAGCAGCGTTTTGTAATTTATACGCGAGATGCTCTCAGGGTCTTGCGGAGCAGTTACAATCGACTTCTATTATGACTTTCCAGAATCGGATGGCTCTGGACATGATATTAGCCGAAAAGGGAGGCGTGTGTAAGATGATCGAAGGGACGGGTACATGCTGCACCTACATCCCTGACAATGTGGGCCCCAATGGCAAGGTTACCCGCGCCATAAAAAAATTGACAGAACTTTCAGAAGAAATGAAACGTAACTCGGGAATAGACAATCCCTGGGACCAATATTTTGGGTGGTTCAAGGATGGTGCCAGGCTCTAACCCAGCTAGGCATTATTCTACTGCTAATTATTCTCTGTATCGCCATTATTGTTTATTGTCTAATGCCCTGTTTAAAACAGATGGCAAATAAAGACACCTTATCCAATATGATGCTTAGTCTTCCCTCTAATATCCCTGAGGACTATACTCAGTATGTGCAGCTGCGTCGCATAATCCATAATAGGCAAAGAAATGGGATTCTAGGAGGACAGTAGCGAAGACTGGAATTGGGAGACTCATGTGTTATCCGTTCCGTGACAGGTACTACCCCCCTGGTTCTAATGTTTCTCGTGTGAGTAATGAGGGATTTGTTCCCCTGCTCACGCTGTCCAAGGACTGTTTAAAGAATCATATGTTAAAACAGAATGATTCTAAGAGGGGATTGAAGGGAATAGGAGCACCAAACGCCTCGCACTGATCGGTAGCAACCTATATATATTTCTTTAGTTTAATATGGGACACATGTATGCAGAATCCCTGTTAAGTTTCGTTTCTGTATCCTACAGAATTAGTTTTATTTCTGAAGAAAAGATCTGCAATTTCCCCGAAATCACGTGTTCTGTATGTTAGGGGGGGTTTTCCAGCCACTGTCTCCCACTCTACCAATTAGAGCATGAGATGAGAAACACAGCCTCTTTTGCAGAAATGTATAAATAATGTGTTCAGACAAAGAGAACCAGAGATGTGTTTTGAGTGACTACAAGACTTCCGTGTCTTAATTTATCATTCTAATCATCTCTCCTTCAACGTTGATGAGATTTTAATCTAAGGTGTCAATATCAGCTCGAGACAGGGTTTCGAGATAAGAACTAAAAGGACGGACAGGAGACAGTTAATTCTCCACACCTACCCTTCTGATTAATGAGATAAGGGGGGACCTTCAGTCAATAGGTGAAACTAAATTGAATGAATAAGTATTGTTGTTGGGTCAAGCAATTGAATACTTGGGTCGGTGATAATTTATCTCACCTTTTGTATCCATTATTGTATAAGTGTTGTCCAGGTAATTCGATGTGGATGAAGGTGTGGAAGATTGGCCCACTAGGCCCAAAATGGAGGGGTCTTCACCTTGCTCTATTATCCACCCCCACAGCAGTGAAGGTGGCCGAGGTGGGTTTCGTAGATACACTGCTCCAGACTGAGACTAGTGACAGTAGCCACAGAGTCCTAGTGGGGACTAATTGCCAGTGACTCTGATTTGTTCAAGGTATTTTTCATTCTAATCCAAATACTTGCAAAGCAAGTAGGTGTTTTGATGGCCATAATAATGCCTGACCACCTGCCAACGATGGAAAACCGGGAAAAACAGAGGGTAGCCTGTGAACCCATTATTGTTACTATAATATTGAAGTGTGTAGGCATCAAAAGTTGTAAAATGATATGATTTCGAAACAAATCAATGCTGTTTTAAATGGTTTACGTGAAATGACAATGTATTATCCAAACTTCAACTGAAGAAGTTCCCGATTATTACCAGGTAATCCAGGGTCACCAAGTTACAGGTTTTCCAGCTACAGAACAAGGCTAGGCAGATTGTGGCGGAAGGCTGGAACCCTTTTCGAGGGTTCGGGTCATTCGGAGATTGGTTTGGATCAATGCTGGGATTTATCTCACGGATTAGATCCATGATAATGATGATGATAGTGATCCTAGTGATAGGGATACTGCTGTACCGCATAGGGTTATGCCTATGGCCATTGTGCAAGAAAGCTCTGACACCCACACAAACACAGAAGATACCACTGATGATTCCGCAAGATATGTTCCCAGTGAAGGTGGTTCCCCCTAAGTACGAAGCATTAGAGAATAGCAATAGTGGAGTGTAGTGCCTCAGGGTCTCAGGAGGAGAACCTGAAACCCTAGCCAAGGGGGGAAATGTAAGGGACTCAGGCCAGGAGGTGGCCGCCATCTTGAGCCAGGCGGCCATCTTGTTCAGAACATTGGTTCATGTGAATGTAGATAGCAAATATTAGTTCAAATTAGGATTTAGCTTGCATAGATTCTTTGGAATGTTTTAAACTAACAAGCAGAGCAATTAAATAAACAAGATCCGGGCAGATGCTGGCACGAAGTGACAGGATGAGAAAGTAGTTACATCAAGGTCAGATAGCTAGGGCCTGAACAAAGAAAGATGTGAAGGCAGACGGGGCCTTATCTAGAATACACAATAAACAAGTCCTAGGTAGGCATAAGCAGGATCCAGAAGAGTGTTAAATTCTCAATTGTCAAAATACCGTGAAAGCTGCCAATTTATGACCAATGTGTGGAATGTCTTTGTATTCAGTCAAGGGAGGTACAGACCCATGTGGGGTGGGATAGTGTCACCGTGGGGTGGGCTAATTGGGATGTACCTAATTATCTATTCCTTGTATAAAACACTATGTCTGTATGTAATCTGGACTCAGTATTAGCGATTCAATCCTGGCTGAGTGGTGACGTCACAATAAAATTCACCTTTCCTGAAGAGACTCGTGTCCAAGCAGTCATTGTCCGCGCCGGTCCGACTTTACTCCCGAGAGAACCAGGTGGATTCCGGTAACAGCGGCTCCACCTCTGGGTTCCTCCTCGCCTCCTGATGTATCGCGCATAGCGTGATGACGTCAGATAGCCGGGGAACCCCTAGCTGCTCCCAAGGAAATCCCCAGGTGGAGATACAGGGTTCCTTTGAACCTTTCGAATGATACCAAACATGACCATGTTCGAAGTAAAAAAAGTAAATAATTTTTTTTTAAAATTAAATAAATAAAAACATGTGGGATTTTTGTGTGTTGTTTTTATTAATGCAGCAATATTGTTCACATTTCAATTATAATGTGAACAATGATGCTGCACTAATGATTTTTTTCTATGGGGTGTGTTTGCTAAAAATCACGTAATTCCCCACAAAAAATGTAACAAGTCCCCATTTCTAATCTTTGTACAAGCGCACCCCATAGAAAATATAACCGCAAACGCTCATGTGATAAAATGTGAAAAAAACACTTTACACGCTGTAGATGATTAAAAATTCTAATTTTATTGCATTTTTTGTTATAATATACAGGCAGGACATGACGTACAGTGGGGCAAAAAAGTATTTAGTCAGCCACCAATTGTGCTGGTTCTCCCACTTAAAAAGATGAGAGAGGCCTGTAATTGTCATCATGGGTACACTTCAACTATGAGAGACAAAATGTGAAAGAAAATCCAGAAAATCACATTGTCTGATTTTTAAAGAATTTATTTGCAAATTATGGTGGAAAATAAGTATTTGGTCAATATCAAAAGTCCATCTCAATACTTTGTCATTGCCAACAAGGATATATAACAGAGGTCAAACGTTTTCTGTATGTCTTCACAAGGTTTTCACACACCGTTGATGGTATTTTTGCCCATTCATCCATGCAGATCTCCTCTAGAGCAGTGATGTTTTGTGGCTGTCGCTGGGCAACACGGACCTTCAACTCCCTCCAAAGGTTTTCTATGGGGTTGAGATCTGGAGACTGGCTAGGCCACTCCAGGACCTTGATATGCTTCTTACGAAGCCACTCCTTCGTTGCCCGGGCGGTGTGTTTGGGATCATTGTCCTGCTGAAAGACCCAGCCACGTTTTATCTTCAATACCCTTGCTGATGGAAGGAGGTTTTCACTCAAAATCTCACAATACATGGACCCATTCATTCTTCCCTTTACACGGATCAGTCGTCCTGGTCCCTTTGCAGAAAAACAGCCCCAAAGCATGATGTTTCCGCCACCATGCTTCACAGTAGGTATGGTGTTCTTAGGATGCAACTCAGCATTCTCTCTCCTCCAAACATGACGAGTTGAGTTTTTACCAAAAAGTTCTACTTTGGTGTCATCTGACCATATGACATTCTCCCAGTCCTCTTCTGGATCATCCAAATGCTCTCTAGCAAACTTCAGACAGGCCCGGACATGTACTGGCTTAAGCAGGGGGACACGTCTGGCACTGCAGGATTTGAGTCCCTGGCGGCGTAGTGTGTTACTGATGGTAGCCTTTGTTACTTTGGTCCCAGCTCTCTGCAGGTCATTCACTAGGTCCCCCATGTGGTTCTGGGATTTTTGCTGACCGTTCTTGTGATCATTTTGACCCCACGGGGTGAGATCTTGCGTGGAGCCCCAGATCGATGGAGATTATCAGTGGTCTTGTATGTCTTCCATTTTCTAATGATTGCTCCCACAGTTGATTTCTTCACACCAAGCTGCTTGCCTATTGCAGATGCAGTCTTCCCAGCCTGGTGCAGGTCTACAATTTTGTTTCTGGTGTCCTTCGACAGCTCTTTGGTCTTGACCATAGTGGAGTTTGGAGTGTGTCTGTTTGAGGTTGTGGACAGGTGTCTTTTATACTGATAACAAGTTCAAACAGGTGCCATTCATACAGGTAACGAGTGGAGGACAGAGGAGCCTCTTAAAGAAGATGTTACAGGTCTGTGAGAGCCAGAAATCTTGCTTGTTTGTACTATACTGTATGTGACCAAATACTTATTTTCCACCATAATTTGAAAATAAATTCTTTAAAGATCAGACAATGTGATTTTCTGGATTTGTTTTTCACATTTTGTCTCTCATAGTTGAAGTGTACCCATGATGACAATTACAGGCCTCTCTCATCTTTTTAAGTGGGAGAACCTGCACAATTGGTGGCTGACTAAATACTTTTTTGCCCCACTGTATACATATAAAAATGATATATTATGAATCTGCCAAGTTTGTCGGAAAGAACAATATTTAATATGTCTGGTTCATATAATAAAATGTGGCTTCAAATCGCATTTAAACATGATGAGCAAAAGCAGTAAAAATTAGCTCAGCACACAGAGGTGAAATGCCTCAGCAGTGAAGGGGTTAAACCTGTTTAGTTTAGAGAAACGGCGCCTTAGAGGGGATCTGATAACCTTATATAAATATATACGGGGCCATTATAAACCATTGTCTGGAAACCTATTCATTACCAGGACTATACACAGGACATGAGGTCACCCAGTTAGGCAGGGGTCAGACGAGCGTAGTAATCACGTCCGTGTTCCCGCACATTAGTACATCCGTGGTAGCAGAGAATCATGACCGGTGAAGCCCCACACACGAAGTACGTCCTCACGAAAGTGCGGATGCACAACGTCCGCGGCAAACGGACGCAAGTTAGCAAGAACATAAAACCGCTAGACCGGACGTGCCGTGTGCGCTGCGTCCGCAATGTCCGCAAAGCTTTGTGTGTGAGTGATGGAACGTGGTCAGACGTGCATTTATACGTCCAGCATTTTTGACAGACAAAATTTTTTTCATTTTAATTTATTTTCCCTCCTACATCCGTCAAAAATAACGTCAGTCACAAAAACGGACTGTGTGGCCACTACTGCATCTTTCGTCAAAAAGTGCTCCCGTACTGCACCAGCGCACAGTCCATAGAAAACGCGCTCGTCTGACCCTAGCCTTAGACTGGAAGAAAGGAAATTCAGCCTAAAGCATAGGAAGGGTTATTTTACGGTGAGAACAATAAAGCTGTGGAATTCTCTGCCTCTTGAGGTGGTTGGGTCAGAGACTATACAGACTTTTAAAAAACGACTGGATGACTTCCTGCAGACACAGAATATTAAGGGTTATAATATTTAATATGTGGGTAAGCTTTTTGATCCAAGGAGAAATCTGACTTTTTAATATATTATTATGGATTAAAAAGGATCACAAAAACGCATTTTCGCCATAGGCTTCATCAGTTGGAATCCTTTTAAAAAAAATGACAGTCCATGCAAAGTACAAAAAAGTCCAGAAAACACTCCCCCTCCCTTTCAGGCACTCTCCTGGGGTCTAAAGGGATGGTCTTACTTTGAGGAAGTCAGACCACCCTGGACTCTGTCCCGGATGCATGAGGTCTCCGCTTTTGCTGCGGAGACCCCATGACGTGTGGGGGATGCTTTCCGCACACAGCATGTGCACCCAAAGACGTCCCCCACACGTCATCCACAGTGAGAGAGTTATACATTTGGGTAAATAAAGGCAAAATTTGTGCTTTTATTTTTTTTATAGTAACTAGCAGAGTAGCCATCAGGGCTAAGCGATTTTTTGGATTTGAGGGCGGTAATGGACATTTCCACTTCTTTTGCATTATGGGTTTGTTGAGCATATCTCTATGGTGATCAGAAAAGCACAGGGCAGGGTATTTTTCTAGAAATTCATTACCTAAGTCTGGTGCATCGGGAGTAGGCCGGAAACGTTCTTTAAAAAATTCATAAATTACTTTTAATTTCAGAAGAAGTGGTAATATTGACGTTATTCGTTGTACTAATCCTAGTAATATGCTGACGTGCACATCTAGGTGTGTCCAACCGGGCTAGGAGTTTACCTGACCTGCCCCCCCAGTGGTAAAAGAACTGGTCACTTGATGTCACGACCCCACTGCTGACTGCACCATCTGTGCTCAGGCAGCACATGTAAAGTGCTCAGCACTGATAACCTGTACCCTAACAGTTAAGCAAAGCAAACATACACCACACCCTCCTGCCGAAATAAAGGCCTACTCCACCCCTCCATCAATGCTTCCGCATTAATGTTCTAACTGTGTTACTAACCAAACTGAACCTCCTGAACTACTTTTGAATTCCTGTGTACCAGACCCCTGCTTTGCGCACTGATTACGGCCTTCTACCAGCCTCTGACCATCAGACCGTCCTGACCATTCTCTTGGAATACCCACTTGTACCTTGCCTGGAGTCCCCTTTGTGTCCTGTCTACCACCCCAAGGTACATTCCCAGTGTCTCCCAAGAATCCTGGTCCCTCCTGAGGGCCATATTACATTCTCTGCGCAAATGCGCTTGCGCAGCGCAATTTTTTTTTGCGCGCAGTGTCCAGCGTTATCGCACGAAAATTAACTTGATATTCGGATCCGAACACATTTTCTCATCCGTCAAAAAATAACGTTAGTAAAAAACCCGTGCAAAACGAAGTGTAATATGCGCGCAGTAGCGTTGCGCATGTAAATCAGTGCGCGGACTGTTTTTTTTCGTGGGATTCAGCCAATCAGAATTAAGAACCCTAATTGACATCAATTCACCTTAATTGACTCACTAACGTTTTTGCGCCTGTCAAAATAAATCTGAGTATACATGCTGTGGCAATAAAAAAAATATGCACAAATTCACAATTTTTTTGTTTGGGGATGTGTAGAATGTGTAACTATACTGTGCTGTATTTTTTTTTCGTGCTGGTGTATTTGGTTTCGGCCAGAACGTTCAGATTTGCAGTTAACACCAAGTGTTCAAAGACGTTAAAATTATGCGCGCAAACGACGTTCGTAGGAAGTTGCGCATCTATTGAAATACCATCCGCGTAACGAATTTGCGATCACAATGTTAAGTATAGGACGTGCACAGTTCATCACGCTCGCGCAAGTCCATCCGTGTCAAACGTTAACGCGCATCGTTTGCACGAACGTTGAAATATGACGTTCTGCGCAAATGGTTTTGTCCTCGAGCAAATGCGCATTTGCTTGCGCGCAAAACCGATGCGCGAGGAATGCAATATGGCCCTGACTGTATACCTCTGAATCCTTGTATAACTGGGCTCAGACCACCCTCCCATCCGTTACACTTGAGCTTTGTTTGTGATGGCAGCTTCTAGGTCTGATGTGGCTTAGGTGTATGCCTGTAGATTTTCTGGGGTCAGGCCTGCTTGTACCTGTTCTGCTTGTACCTGTTCTGGGCCCATGCTGAAAAAGAAGGCTAATGGGACTCTGTACTCTGTAGTGATGAGCCCAAGATAATTGTTTTTGTAACTGGTAGCTTCAAAACTGTATGGCATCGCAAAGGTGAGGAGTACAAAGAAAAATACATGGTGCCTACAGTGCTGCCTCGAGTTCCGTGGCAAGCTGCTGGATTTGAGCCTGCCCCATAATATGGAGCAAAAACAGGGACTATAAGTAGAAACCTGCAGTCGCAGGTTTCTCCTTAGCATCCCGTTTCAGCGGCAGTATTCTAATACTGCCCTTCATCGGCTGAGGGGACTGTGGATGATACGAAGGTGTCATGTTGCTCCCCAGACGCCCCCTTTGGAGAAAAGCGGTACTGCACTTTGAGCATTGTGATCCCAGCACACGCACTGTTAAATCACATCACATAGTACTCTGTCTTGAATAAAGAGCTACATCCCAGGTTAAGGCATTGGATTTAACATTGAATTGTGGCCTTGCTGCTGACTAGGAAAAAACAATGCTCTGCTTATCCTGTTAAAACTAATTACTGGTCAGTCGAGAAGTCTGTTTCATGTATCCTGCTTCACCCAGGACTCTCCTGCTTCTCACAGCAACTTCCTCTTCCGTGTACACCCAGACCCTACCGTATGTACCAGGAATCCTACTGTGTGTGCCAAGTCACTGTGTCCCCTATGTTACCTGCGATCCATCACCATCAACCCATCTGTACGCCACTGCGTTACTGCATAAAGGGCCCATATCCCTACAACCCCAGCATCAGACGTGACAGTAGGAGACCCCGTACCCCAATGGAGTGCTCCCAAACGTGGATGGGCAGAGGAGCACGGGACGGCAGACTTGTACTGACTTGCAGTGTAAGAGGCTAAGGTCCTTCCCACGACAAATGGGACAGGTGGGGCAGCTGGCCTGGATTCCCCACTTGTAGCGGTAGAGATCAAGGTCGACAGTATGTGCAGGGGGGTGCAGTTCCCCATCCCAGCAGAAAAACTGGCATTGTGCAAAAAGTTGTTAACCTCTGCCCTCAACCTGCTGCTGCAGAGATTGAGGAAAAAGAGAAGAGCAACAAGTCGCATTGGAGCCCAAGGAACTTACAACTGTCCCATCCTTTCTCCAGCCGCAGAGCAAGATTCTAGTAAGGGAGGCAGGTCGCCTTGCTTGCTAGCAGCAGAATATAGAGTAGGAAAAGAGTGCAGAAGGTACCTCTCCCCAGTGGCAGAACATGACACCGGGAAGGGAGGAATTTTGCCTCACTCCCCAGTCCTGCAGTCTAGCATGGGAAGATGTGATGCGGGAAGAAGCTAGGCATAGGTCGCAGCTTGACCTTAGGGAGCGGGCTGGGGTGTATTTGTTGAATAGTGAGGACAAGTAGCGAGGAGCAGAGTTAGTTGCTTTGTAGGTCAGGGTGAGGATTTTTAATTTAATTCTGCAGTGAATTGCGAGCCAGTGAAGGGACTCGCAGAGAGGAGTGGCAGAGACAGAGTGGATGAGGTGGATGAGCCTGGCGGAGGCATTTTGGGTGGACTGTTTAGAGAGGGAGGCCAGATAGAAGACTATTACAATTATCAAGTCAGGAGATTACAAGGGCGTGGATGAGTTGCTTTGTGTTGTCAGTGGTAAGAAATGGCCAAATTCTGGAAATATTACGTAATTAATAGCGACAGGAGGAGGATTAGGAGACTGGATGTGGGGGATGAAGGAAAGAGCAGAGTCAAGTGTAACCCAGGGCTGGATTTACAGCTCAGGAGCCTGTAGGCACAGAAATCTGGAGCGCCCCTGCCCCCCCCCTCCAAAATAAATAAATAAAGTGCCAAAACTACTTTAATTTTTGGTTTGGGTGAAACAAAAAAACTATTTAAGAAACTGAAAAACAGTTTCTCGCTGCGTTCATATCAAAAGAATGGGCCTGAAAATGAAGCATAAATGGAGCAGATCAGGCTTGTGTTAAACAACCACAAATAGTAACCCAACCTTAATTTCTAAATCTAACTCAAAACTTGCTTTGGAACCATTTTTTTTCTACATTTTACATGGTTATATTTGGTATCATTAGAAAAGTCAAACTTTGACCTGGCCAATCACACCCAGCTTGAACTTGTGGGGTGTATAATGTTTTGTTTTTTGTTTTTCAAAACAATGGAGATAAAGGTGTCCAAAGAACCCCCGCTATCTTCGCAGATTTATTTATTTATTCATATTACAGTGATTTTTTATTTTTTGAGAAAGTAATTTAGCAGGAAGGATACATTGAGATTTCTCTCGTTTTCAAGTATGTCCTGGGTTCAAGAACATTGAATTGTTACAGTAGGTACAGAAATACAAAGTACTAAAACGCAAGATATTAAAAACAAAACATAAATATACAGATTAACACAGCATATAAATATGTAGGAAATATAGTCCCTATGTTACATGTTTACAGGTGCATTCTGTATCAAGGTGTGTTAATAGAGATCTCTTAAGTGACTTTAGACTGGGGGAAGATTTGATGGCGCCTGGGAGGTTATTCCATAATTGCGGTGCTCTGTAGGAAAATGAGGATCGAGCCACTTTCTTTTTGTATTGTGGTATTGCAAGTAAGGTGCTGGTCCTGGATCGGAGGTTATACGATGAGGGAACTGCTGGGGAAGCAGTCTATTCAGATAGGCTTCCCAGAAAACCTCTTAAACACCAGGGGCTAAATTACAATCTTCGTGCGATTCAGACAATCAGAATTAAGAACCACACCTATCTCACGTAAATAAATTGCGCCAGCCACAGTCAATCTGTGACTGTGTCTGTTCTATTTTTAGGCAGTTACAGCATTCCGGGCATCTGGTGGTTTTGGTGAGTAGAGAGAGAGATAGCGATAGAGGAGATATTAGTGCATGAGCAGGTTAATTTGCATGTCATCACATAGATCCATATTACACATAATCACACGCACACCTATACATTACTAAGCAGCACACATCACTACACGTAAATACAAATTACACATAGTCACCCATACATGTATGTCTTTTTGTTGATGAGACAAAGATTTGCAACAGGGTTGACGTTCCTGGAGGGATCAGCCAAATGACAAATGATTTAGGTAAACTAAAAAAATGGTCGGAGCTGTGGCAATTGAGTTTTAATGTGGATAAGTGCAAGATAATGCACCTGGGACGTAAAAACCCAAGGGCTGAATATAGAATATTTGATACAGTCCTAACCTCAACATCTGAGGAAAGGGATTTAGGGGTTATTATTGCAGAGGATCTAAGGGTAAGTAGTCAATGTAATAGAGCAGCAGGAAATGCTAGCAGAATGCTTGGTTGTGTAGGGAGAGGTATTAGCAGTAGGAAAAGGGAAGTGCTCATGCCACTGTACAGAGCACTGGTGAGACCTCACTTGGAGTACTGTGTGCAGTACTGGAGACCGTATCTCCAGAAGGATATAGACATCTTAGAGAGAGTTCAGAGAAGGGCTACTAAAATGGTGTACGGCTTGAAGGAGAAAAGTTACCAGGAAAAGCTTAATGGTCTTAACATGTACAGCTTGGAAAAAAGACGAGACAGAGGTGATATGATAGAAACATTTAAATACGTAAAGGGAATCCACAAGGTAGAGGAAGGGAGTATATTTAAACGGAAACAAAGTAGCAAAGTAGCAAAACAAGAGGACATAGTCCAATAGAGTATGCTGATGTTTGGACTACATATCCCATGATTCCCTGTCACCCAATTGCTACACAGTGCATCATGAGACTTGTAGTGCAAAACTATTAGAAGGTGCCAGGATGCCTGAAACTCTGAAATAGACAATAATGTGAAGATGTAGTCCTGTTTCCAGTTGATATGGGGGAAATGCAAGAACAGAGTGGATATGACTGTGATTTAAAACAAGGTCAAAGATGTTGAGGCAAGACAAGGTTAAATGTGTATTTGGTTAGTGGGGGGATGCATCTCATTCTTTGTAGATATCAGTAGGGCCCTATACAATGGTCTGATGCAGGGGTCAGAAAACCTGGCTCCCTGATGTTTTGGGAACTACATATCCCATGATGCTCAGTCACCTGTTAGGCTGACAGAGCCACATGGGAATTGTAGTTCCCAAAACATCAGGGAGCCAAGTGTGCTGACCCCTGGTCTAATGGCCAGCTGTGCACAGCCCACTCATTGTTGATGAGCCTTGATAGAGTTGATGGCATGGCCTGTCCGTGGCTGTGCACCATATCTGTGCCAATAGCACACATCTCCTTGATGGTCACAGTGTCAAAGTCAGTGAGACGTCTCAATGACTTCACATCTGACAGGTCAACACTGGTGATGCATGCAATGTAGTGAAATGTGAAACCGAGTCCAGTTCCTCAGCAGTGGAAATGATTACAAACAGCATGTAGATTGCGAAAAAAAATGGAATTGTAATTCATAATGGTGTGTTTTAAATTCATTGTCATGTTTGTTGAACGTCATTGCACGTGGGTTTCAACAAGAACCTGCACAGTGCTCAATCAATATTGTATACAGCACAGATTATGGCTTTAATTTGCACGGGGGCATTCTGAGGGGGAACATGTGCCAATTTCCACAGGGACGACATTTATTCATTCATGCTGATGCGTAGATCACGTACAGTGCTGCCCTGCAACATGTATAATCCAAACACAGCTGTTGCAAAATCCGAAGGCAAATAGCAGGGACCTGCCCTTATAGTACATCACCAGTTACATTACGCTGCTTCACGTAAGCACATCCTCGTATACTAAAATGCAGTGCATTGATGTGACACGCTGCAGGTTGTCATGTACGATGCACTTCACATCAGCATGATTCTATAATATGTGTCCCATTGCAACATGGCCGATATAGTAACAACACATGCAGGTGTGAATCTACAGATCTCATATACCTCTCCTGAACTTGTGTAAAAGGAAAGGCCTGCAAGTAGACACGGATTCACATTTATTTGCATCTGAAATCATGCTGGCACCTGTGTCTGACACTTTAATGTTTTGCTGTTGATTCGACATACATCCAACAGTGTATTGAACATTGCACTCATGTCATCC
The DNA here is from genome assembly GCA_009667805.1 of Leptobrachium leishanense. NCBI lineage: Eukaryota > Metazoa > Chordata > Amphibia > Anura > Megophryidae > Leptobrachium > Leptobrachium leishanense. Next base: position 94,087,174 of record CM019070.1, on the reverse strand, counting down.
TGTCCTCTCTTCACAGATACAACACCTGATGCCCAGTTCCCCCCACGAACTTCATCACCTGCTCCCCCCCCCCTCGGTTCACCGTCGGTACCTCAGCGGACATTCCATGTCCGACTTCCTGGATGAGGAGGACATATTCAGGGTAATGGGAATGTCACCCCTATCACCATCACAGGTAAAACCTGAAGCGGAGCCCACACCAGAAGGCCCCTCAACAGACCCCCTATTACCCCTGCATCAGCACGGAACACAGCCCCGAAGACACCGTGTCCCGCATGCTGCGGCTCAACCCCAGCACCAGCCTCAACCCCAGCAGCAGCCTCAACCCCAGCAGCAGGCTCGGCGACAGCAGCAGGCTCGGCAACAGCGTGGACCACAGCCTCCAGCCGCAGTGACTGCTAATGAGGAGGCTCTCCAACAATTACTGGGCAACGTGGCCGAACTGCTGCAGCAGGCTGGGGACCAGGCAAATGTCATCCTGGGAGAGAGGATGTATGCTCTGCAGAGGGAGATGCGTGCCATGCGCCGGGAGACACAGAGAGGCATCAGGGAGATGGCCACCCACATTCGCCTCATTAGGGGGGACATCTCAGCAGGCCTCAACCGCCTGGGGAACATCCTGGAGGCTCTGGTGGAGCAGCACCGCTCAAGTCCACCTATCTCACTGTTGCCTATATGACCACCATCTCCTGTCCAGCCACCAGCACCCCAGCAACTGGCACCTGCACCCCAGCAACAGCCACCTGCACCCCAGCAACTGCCACCAGCAGGCCTAAGACGCAGTAGCCGTCAGGCATCCAGCCAGCCAAGTGCCTCATCAGCTTCTTCCTCTAGAGGGCGGTCACAGCGTGGATCTAAGAAGGCTAAGAGGAAGTGAGAAATTATTTTTTCTGTCAATATAGTTTCATGTAGTTTTTTCCAGGTTTACGTTTATCGTTGTGACCAGTTGATGGCGTTTTTCAGTCATGCATAGAGATGTAAAATCTCTGGAAATTTTGGAGCCATGGAAGAAATTTTTTTCGTTCCCCTGTTTTTTTCTGGAAAAATTGTAAATTTTCGGAAAAATTGAAAATATGCACCATGGAGTAGGTTTGCAAATTTAAAATTAATTTTGTCTCACTTGAAATAAAAGTACAGTTTATTTAGTAACTTGAATTTTCTTTTAATAATTTTATCTTTTGTTTCAAATGGGATAACAAGCAAGGACTGTATGTGATAGTATGAGAACAAGTAACAACTATGAGAACAAGTAACCAGCCCTCCGTTTCCTAAAGAGCAGCAATAAAAGCAAGAAACCATCAACATAAAAACATAGAAATTAGGGCTGCTTAAATTAATGATTAATCGATCGATTAATCGTTAATTTATTTGGTTGATTAAAAATATTTGCGCCACGCCGCGCTTTGCGCCGCATGTTTGGCTCCCTATGAGCGTCCGAAGGCATGGAGATTGGTCGCTCGCCTGGGGGAACCATGTGACCAGCGTTCTCGCGAGATCGCGGCTGGTCACGTGGTTCCCCCAGGCGAGCGGCCAAGCTCCATGCCTTCGGACTCTCATAGGGAGCCAAATACGCGGCGGCAGGAGGTGAGAGCTGGGGGTGATATATCCATGCATGAGCTGGGGCAATATATATCCATGCGTGAGCTGGGACAATATATCCATGTGTGAGCTGGCCTGGGGCAATATATATCCATGCGTGAGCTGGGGCAATATATCCATGTGTGAGCTGGCCTGGGGCAACATATCCATGTGTGAGCTGGGGCAATATATCCATGTGTGAGCTGGGGCAATATATCCATGCGTGAGCTGGGGCATTATATATCCATGTGTGAGCTGGCCTGGGGCAATATATACATGTGTGAGCTGGGGCAATATATATTAATGTGTGAGCTGGGGCAATATATCCATGTGTGAGCTGGGGCAATATATCCATGTATGAGCTGGGGCAATATATCCATGTGTGAGCTGGGGCAATATATCAATGTATCAAGCTGGGGCAATATATCCATGTGTGAGCTGGGGGCAATATATCCATGTGTGAGCTGGGGCAATATATCCATGTATGAGCTGTGCGCAATATATCCATGTGTGAGCTGGGGGCAATATATCCATGTGTGAGCTGGGGCAATATATGCATGTGTGAACTGGGGGCCAATATATCCATGTGTGAGCTGGAGGCAATATATCCATGTGTGAGCTGGGGCAATATATCTATGTATGAGCTGGGGGCAATATATCCATGTGTGAGCTGGGGCAATATAATAACTTACGTCAGTGCTACAGTTTGAATTTAAGACGTATTTGTATGAACCGTGAAGTTAAGTCATGGATTGTTGAAACTAACCAGTGTCGTGTGATTGTATATAGTGTATACCACATTTACCACTGACTAATGCAGAGCTGCAATGCATGCAGATCAGCTAAAAGTAGTTGGATCTGTATGTGCGTTATAAATAATCGAAATTAATCGTTTAATCGATTTAAAAAAAAAGATTAATCGAACAGGAAAATTTTAATCATTACCAGCCCTAATAGAAATATATATATTTCTATATCAAATTTGCCCCTTAGCACCAATAGCAAAAGGAAGTAACTGCATTATTTGTGCCTGTAGGATATGGTTACATCAATATTTCAATATTAAGCTCCATGTCGAGGTTTTACTTTCGAGTGGTGCGTTAAAAAAAATAGAGAAAAGGAAACAAAAGACACAACATATACAATACATGCAATTTAATCTCATTTTCTGATCTATCATTTTCTGTTTCTTTTTCCTCTCCTCCATATGTGTCATTCTTCTCATTGACTTCTAAAAACGTAAGGTTTGCACGGATTCAAACAAGCGTTTCTCCCCTTTTACAGGTTAGTTTGTTTCTTGATTTGAAGATGCAGAATCTGCAGGAAGCGAGATGCAAGAGGGTCGTGTTGTGCAGAGACCTTGCCACCGTGTTGCAGGAGGGATATGATTTGCAGAATCTCATACTGTACTGGAGAGAAAAACTAGATCACAATGATCCAAAGCCAAGTGAGAAAAAAATAAAATAAAAAAGTTTTATTCAATTCTTGTCAAAAAACACACACAACCAAGAAAATAAATTATATATAAAAACCAATAACACCAGACCTGAAACCATGGATCAGCATAAGGATAAAAACAAAGAGCACCTAACTATGAACGGGGATCACTACGTCATAGAAAATGTATAACCTTATATCCTAATTACACTCAGTCAATATCAGCTAGGTGCAGATCTATCCCGGTAATTCATTATACCAATACACATATGTACCAATTCTTGTAGGTCAGCCAATAAAGTGATTTAGCCCAGGTATGACATAAATAAAGTCACTGATACTTTCCTGTAATAGCTTGATTTTATGAAGCAATATTCTTGTTACAGTTTGCGTGTACCGATTGTAAAATGAGGCAATAGGGTGCACTCAGTAACAGATTGCAACAGTAATGTACCCAACCTATCAACAATAATTTATTTTCTTGGTTGTGTGTGTTTTTTTTACATGAATTGAATAAAACTTTTTTATTTTATTTTTTTCTCACTTGGCTTCATTGTGATCTAGTTTTTCTCATATATCCAAGGGTTAAGCCCTGTAAATTCTGTTGGGTGAGGTAATTACCCAGATCCAATATTAATCACTTGTAATTCTCCAATTGCCCTCCTCGCTTGAGTGGGGTGTTGTTATCTGTACTGGAGAGAACATTAACAGGGATCAAATAGGGGACAAATTTAACCTCTTAATGGTAAATTAAGGCCTGAGAAGACAGAAACTATCAACCAATGTGGGAGGTACAAGATGGAGCTCCCAATCAAGCTAAACTGAAGCCTTCTTCCCTGCAGTGCCCCCTAGAGGCTGAAATGCATATTTTTGTTGTATTCGTATTGCATTGAGACATGTTACTTGAATTGTATTCCAGGATTTGCTCGTCTTCAGCTTAGAGATTTGTAATGATTTAAGACTTTAAATAAAGTCTCAGAAGTCTTTCGTTAAGGTCCTAATGTTATGATATGGTATTAAATCTATATTAGACTTATTATATATCATTGTAAAAGAACATATCACACCCTTTTTTTTTTTCCGGAAAAAAACAAAAAACAGCTTTGGAAAAAAACAGAACTTTTCAGGATTTTTCCAGGTCTTCCCATCTCTAGTCATGCAGCTCTCCAAATACAAACCTATGTATGTTGCTTTTCCATGTCCTACACTTCCTCTGAGGCATCTGATTACATATCCTAATTTTGGGATATTGCACCTGAGATTTACCTTGCAGCTCCTATTTTTTGACACCTGTGTCCTCATAACGGTGTCCAAATTCCTATTTATTCTGCTGCTTGCCCTGGCAAATGATGTTGAATCCAACCCTGGTCCAACAGATGACGCCACGTTTAGTCGCCCCACTAAAAAAGGCCTCTCCTTTGTGCACTGTAATATCCGCAGCTTACTCCCTAAACTGGACGAGCTTAAAGCTTGGTGCCTCCATTATAAACCTAAAGTCATTGTGCTGACAGAATCATGGCTAACCCCTAAAGTACCAGACTCTGCCATATCAATACAAGGGTATTCATGTTATAGAAAGGACAGAGTAAAGAGAGGAGGAGGAATTGTTATTTATGTTGACGAGTCGACAAAGTTCACCCCATTGCAGAATCCTAGCACCCCAGCCACTTTTGATTTCCTTTCTGGTATTATTGAGATCCCATTCAGTAAACCAATTATTGTTGCTGGATTCTATCGCCCACCGAGCTCCCCGGTGCACTCCCTTTCTGACATAACCCAAATCCTTAGTAATTTGGTAGCTCAAAACCAAAAAAGTGAACTGCTTGTCCTCGGCAATCTTAATGTTGACTGGCTGAATCCTAAAAACAATAAACACTGCTCCCAGTTTAAGGCTTTCCAGTTAACACAATTAATCTCCTCCCCCACTCGCATTAATATGAAAAGCCTTAAACATACCTTGCTGGACTGGATTCTCTCCTCATGTCCTGATAGAATACAGGAGGTAGGCATTCTCGCTAATAGCTTCAGTGATCACTGTCTAGTGTACTGTGTGCGCAAAATAAAGGCCACAAAATCTCCCCCAAAGGTAATAATCACTAGGTCCTTCAAGAAATTTAATCTTGAATCCTTCCTAAATGATCTCAAACGGCTCACGTGGTACAGGCTAAACCTAATCCCAGACCTGGACTGTGCAATTGAATACTTTCAGTCAGAGCTCCTGCAAGTCTGGAATGCCCATGCTCCGCTGCGTAAAGTGCGAGTCAAAGGGGCACATCTCCCCTGGGTTACAGCTGACCTCACTCACATGTACCAGCTTAGAGATTCACTCTGGTCAAATTTCAAGAGTAATGGATCCATGAACGATCACTGTGAATACCGAAAATGGCGGAATGCATGCACAAAGCAAGCAAAAATAGCCAAATCCCAATACTTCAATGAAAATCTAAACAATAACATATCAAACCTGAGAAATTTTTGGAAAATCATAAATAACATACAATCGCCCCCTGTCCACTCCCAACCAGCTGCTGTCAAAGTAAACAACCAAACCCTGCAACACCCCCTAGATGTAGCAAATGTTTTTAATAACTATTTTGTTGGATGCGCCAACACCCTGATTGCTAAGCTAGCAATCGAAACACATTCAGAAAGGCAGCACACGAGTCAGATCCTTCCAACTGTGCAAAAACGCTGTATCAAAGAGAAATTCAGTTTTAGACCGGTGCCTGTCAGTGCCATTACTAAACTTCTCTGTAACCAAAAAATGAAACACCAGTCAGGACCTGACCAAATCCCAGCAATGCTGCTGAAAATCAGCACCCAGGCAATTGCAAAACCTGTCGTAACCCTAATCAATGAATCACTGGCGACTGGATATATACCCAAACTCTGGAAGACTGCGAGAGTGGTACCTATCCATAAAAGTGGATACAATATTTTGGTATCCAACTACCGTCCAATATCATTGCTTCCTGTAATGTCAAAAATCCTGGAAAAATATGTTTACACTCAATTACGCGATTACTATCAGTATTGGAACTAGTTAACCCCAGATCAATCCGGCTTCCATCCAAATCATTCAACCACAACTGCCCTTTTAAAAGTTTCCAATGATATCCAGGCTGGCATGGAACAAAGAAACCTAACTGGAGCCATCTTCCTTGATTTTGCCAAGGCCTTTGACACAGTACACCATGGCATCTTGTTACAAAAACGTAAAAACTCTGGTATTGGTGAACGCACGCTAACCTGGTTTCAATCATATGTGTCTGATCGGTCGCAATATGTGTCCATTTCTGACAGCACTTCCCTCCCCCTCCCAGTTACGTGCGGTGTACCCCAAGGCTCGATACTTTGCCCCCTGCTATTCACAATATTCAAAAATGATCTGCCCAATGTCTGCAAAGCCTCAACTGTACACATGTACGCAGACGACACTGTAATCTATACCAGCAAACCAGATCTCCCACAGCTGGAGGCCATGCTGCAAGACCAATTCACAGAGGTAGAAAAGTGGCTCAAAGATAACAAACTTTTTCTAAATGCTGACAAAACTGTTACAATGCTCTTTGGAACAGCACCTAAACTACACAAATTGCAAACACCCCATCTATGTGTCAGGACAAAATCAAATGGCTCACTGACCACAGGGTCAGACTAACGCATTTTTCACGTTGTCCGTGAAAATGTGCGTTCGAAGAATGGACGTATTTTTTCACGGAATACGCAATAGCGGTCATACTATGCGCAGTTTCATCCATGATTTTGTATGGATCATCAATAAAACACTTCTTGCATCTGGACGTTATGTTGGCCGGACATTAGCAGCGTCTGATGTCTCCAATTCACGCACACACGCCGCTAGCGGACGCAGCGCACTCTGTACGTCAGTACTAGTGGTTTAACGTTCTCGAAAAAATGCGTTCATTTTCCACTTGCGTTGTGCAGCCGGACTTTTGTGCGACCGTACTTCGTATATTGGCTGTCATTGCCCGGCATCTGCTGCTAGCACGGCCGTGATTAAGTGCGCCAGAACGCGCGTTCGCACTGCCTCAGTCTGACCCTAGCCTAAAATTTACCCCAAACTAGGTGCCCTGTACAGAAACAAATCCTGCCTGAGCCCCGCGGTAAGAAAGCAGATTGTACTACAAATGCTTATGCCGGCTATTGAATACGGAGATGTAGTGTATGTAGCCACCCCACAAACGCACCTCCAGAAACTTACTACATTGTATAACTCATTCTATCGCTTTGTGCTACAATGTAACTACATGACCCACCATTGTGACATGTTAAAAGAACTAAACTGGCCGTCGCTGGAATCTAGACGCACCCTTCACCTTTCCAAACTGGTGTTTAAGAGCTTTTCTGGGAAGCTACCACCCTACCTGAAAAAGCTGCTTCCCTCAGCAGTTCCCTCATCCTATAACCTCCGATCCAGGACCAGCACCTTACTTGCAATACCACAATACAAAAAGCAAGTGTCTCGATCCTCATTTTCCTACAGAGCACCACAATTATGGAATAACCTCCCAGACGCCATCAAATCTTCCACCAGTCTAAAGTCCCTTAACCCCTTAGTGACCGGGCGGTTTTACACAAATCCGTCCTTTAGTGACCGCTGCTGTTTTTACGTTTCTGCGCTGTTAGTGTTTAGGTCAAATTTTCCTCTTACTCGTTTATTCAACCCACACATATTATACACCCATTTTCCCGCCATCTCTCTACCTGGCCTTGGCAGAGAGAAGCTAAATCATCCTCATCCAGCAGGACTCACCACAATGAGGCATCTTGCTTAGAAACTTCATTCACTGAAGCACACGCCCAAAACTCAGTCAGTCTCTCTACCTGGCCTTGGCAGAGAGAAGCTAAATCATCCTCATCCAGCAGGACTCACCACAATGAGGCATCTTGCTTAGAAACTTCATTCACTGAAGCACACGTCCAAAACTCAGTCAGTCTCTCTACCTGGCCTTGGCAGAGAGAAGCTAAATCATCCTCATCCAGCAGGACTCACCACAATGAGGCATCTTGCTTAGAAACTTCATTCACTGAAGCACACGCCCAAAACTCAGTCAGTCTCTCTACCTGGCCTTGGCAGAGAGAAGCTAAATCATCCTCATCCAGCAGGACTCACCACAATGAGGCATCTTGCTTAGAAACTTCATTCACTGAAGCACACGTCCAAAACTCAGTCAATCTCTCTACCTGGCCTTGGCAGAGAGAAGCTAAATCATCCTCATCCAGCAGGACTCACCACAATGAGGCATCTTGCTTAGAAACCTCATTCACTGAAGCACACGCCCAAAACTCAGTCAGTCTCTCTACCTGGCCTTGGCAGAGAGAAGCTAAATCATCCTCATCCAGCAGGACTTTGCTGAAAATCAGTGCACCGGCAATTGCAAATCCTGTCGCAACCCTAATCAATGAATCACTGGCGACTGGATACATACCCAAACTCTGGAAGACTGCGAGAGTGGTACCTATCCATAAAAGTGGTGACAGTACTTCGGTATCCAACTACCGTCCGATATCGTTGCTCCCTGTAATGTCAAAAATTTTGGAAAAATGCGTCTACACACAATTACGTGATTATTATCAATATTGGAACTACTTAACCCCAGATCAATCCGGCTTTCGTCCAAATCACTCAACTACAACCGCCCTTTTAAAAGTCTGTAATGATATCCAGGCTGGGATGGAACAAGGAAACCTAACTGGAGCCACCTTCCTTGATTTTGCCAAAGCCTTTGACACAGTAGACCATGGCATCTTGTTAGAAAAACTAAAAAACTCTGGCATGGGTGATCGCACGTTAACCTGGTTTCAATCATATGTATCTGACCGATCACAATATGTGTCAATTTCTGGCAGCTCCTCCCTCCCCCTCCCTGTCACTTGCGGTGTACCCCAAGGCTCAATACTCGGCCCCCTACTATTCACAATATTCATAAATGATCTGCCCAACGTCTGCAAAGCCTCAACTGTACACATGTACGCAGACGACACCGTAATCTATACCAGCAAACCAACTCTCCGGCAGCTGGAAGCCGTGCTGCAAGAACAATTCACAGAGGTAGAAAAGTGGATCAAACACAACAAACTTTTTTTTAATAATGACAAAACTGAAACGATGCTCTTTGGAACAAAACCTAAACTACACAAATTGCAAAATCCCCATCTATGTGTGGGGACAAAATCAAATGGCACGCTGACCACAGTCACTTCTCTCAAATATCTAGGTATGTGGTTGGACCCTAATCTATCCTTTGGCCCTCACATCGAAAAACTCTCATATAAACTTTACCCCAAACTAGGCGCCCTGTACAGAAACAAATCCTGCCTGAGTCCCGCGGTAAGAAAGCAGATTGTACAACAAATGCTTATGCCGGCTATTGATTACGGAGATGTAGTGTACGCAGCCGCCCCACAAACACATCTTCAGAAACTTACTACATTACATAACTCATTCTGCCGCTTTGCATTACAATGTAACTACATGACCCACCATTGTGACATGTTAAAAGAGCTAAACTGGCCATCGCTGGAATCCAGACGCACCCTTCACCTTTCCAGCCTGGTGTTTAAGAGCATTTCTGGGAAGCTGCCACCCTACCTGAATAGACTGCTTCCCCCAGCAGCTCCCTCATCCTATAACCTCCGATCCAGGACCAGCACCTTACTTGCAATACCACAATACAAAAAGACAGTGGCTCGATCCTCATTTTCCTACAGAGCACCACAATTATGGAATAACCTCCCAGACACCATCAAATCTTCCACCAGTCTTAAGTCACTCAAGAGCTCCTTACTAACATACCTCAATACAGAATGCACCTGTATACATGTAACATAATGACTATTTTTCTACATATTTATTTTCTGTTAATCTGTATATGTGTTGTTTTCTTAATATCTTGCATTGTATTACTTTGTATTTCTGTAACTGTAACACTTCAATGTTCTTGAACCCAGGACATACTTGAAAATGAGAGAAATCTCAATGTATCCTTCCTGGTAAAATCCTTTATAAATAAATAAATAAATAAATTAATTAAATGGACTTTCTAGAAATACCATTATTTCCATCATATTGAATAATTTACTATAAAAAAAATATGAAATATGATGAAAAAATGGTAATACACACTTTTTCGTAATTTAATCCCCAAAGTCTACAACCACCAAAAAAGACCCCGGCTAAATAGTTTCAAAATTTTGTCCCGAGACTAGAAATACCCAATTTTTACATGTTTTTGCTTTTTAACCCCTTCACTGCTGAGCCAGTTCACCTATGTGCGCTGCGCTCATTCTGACCATTTTGTGCTAATTATTTTGAGATGACAGCCTAGGTCCTATTTAATTAAACCCCCTCCAGACAAAAAAAACTTAAAAAAACCCCCATTTTTTTATTTTATTTAATTTTTTATTATTTTCTTTTTATTTATTTTTTATTTTTGGGTTATTGGGTTATCAGGTTTGGTATCATTGGAAAGGCCATGATCAGGCCTTTCAAATGATGTCAAATATGACCATCTAGCTGCCATGGATCAGGAGATAAGGGGATCCTTAGGATCCCCTTATCTCTACATGGCAGCTAGATGGTTAACTGGCACACTGACATCCTCACACATATGGTGAGGTTGTCAGTGGGTGGAGGGGGACCTGGAGGTTTGGCTGACATCCAAGATGTCAGCCCCCTTCCAGGTTCGAATTGCGTTTTGGCGCCAATTAGCGCCAAAACGCGATTCGGTGGCGAATAAAATTAATTAATGCTATACACCGCTGGAAAGGGGAGACTCTCCCCTTTCTAGCGGTGCAAAAAGCATCTCCCTAGCTTCAATGGTTGGGGAGATAGAGGACTCCGAAGGAGCCCCCCTCCCCTCCATTGATTTGAATGGGGGCATCTGCTGATGACGTCACCACGCAGCGTGGCGACGTCATCAACCTCGCCGGCCCATGTAAATCACATGGGCAGGCTTCCTCCCTGCCAGATCGCCGAGGGATCCAGCGAGGGAGGTAAGTATCGGGCAGGAGGGGGGTTAGGCGCCGCTGACGTACCCTGTACGTCCGCGGGTCTAAGGGAGACCCGTGGACAGGATGTACAGGGAACATCAGCGGTCCTTAAGGGGTTAAGAGCTCCATATTAACATACCTCAATAAGGAATGCACCTGTAAACATGTAACATAGTGACTATATTTCCTACATATTTATTTTCTGTTAATCTGTAGATTTGTTTTGTGTTAATTTCCTGCATTTTACTACTTTTGTATTTCTGTAACCATGTTCTTGAACCCAGGACATACTTGAAAACGAGAGAAATCTCAATGTATCCTTCCTGGTAAAATCCTTTATAAATAAATAAATAAATTAAAGTTTGCAAATGTCACAACTATACAACAGGTTATGTGACCATGGTTACGATAACAAGGTATTACGTGCTATACTTCAATATGCCACATCACACTCTGACGTACAATATATAGTGCTATGACATGATACACACATCATACATGTTGTATGGTGCGCATGTATCCTCTATTGTGTGATGCTTGATTTTACAGAGTGTCACATGTGGTCTCATCCACATTACCATATCCTTCCAATGCTAGCACCAGGATCATGCATGTGGATTTGTGCAAGACACACAGATGATGTTCATGACAAATGTCTCTGGCACAAATCATGCACATAATGGGAGTCTGCTGCTCCCACTTAATAAATCGCAATCCTCACATCATGTCTACACAATTGTGGCAATTCATATTGCTGACTGACAATGTTCTTCTCAAATAACGATTGCAGGTGTTTGTTCTTCATAAGAATTTATTTTTCTCACAGGACATTTCTTGCTATGTCAGAAATTATTGTCCATGAAATAATATTTTCTACATTTCCAGTAATGCATCATTAGGGATTGTAACATATTTATATTTGCAAATTGATGATTAAACTTCTTCACTCGTGTCGCCACCTGCAATAAAAAAAAGTGTTTGTTGCTGTTAAGGTGATGCGTTCAATCCATCCGCTCACAGGTGACTGTCATCATATTTTAGGTTTGTGACTGATGGTGCCTATACACGGTGCCTATAGACGGTGGAATCTATATCTATGTCAAAATGTTCTTTACATCATCCTGTTTTTGGTGTCACGTTGACAAACTTCAAGATCTCCAACTGTACATGTTTCTCAATAAATATTATTTTTGTTATAAATAAGAAGTCTCCATGATTCTGTCCAGTAACACCTTTGCACACAGGACACACAGAACAGTTAACATCTGGGGGTCATTAGATGATGAAAGCATGGAGCAATTCAACTTACATTTTGTGTCGGCTTGCTCGCTGCATCAGCTCATTCTCCGTCAGAATCTACAGGGGTACATATACATTAGTCACACATCCATGACCGCACATATATTTAACACACAATACAGAGCCACTGTTATGAAATGCAATATAGTGTGGATGAATGGGGCCACACATGGGCACAGTATGACTGCAAGGAAGCATTAGACTTGTTGTGACATCATAGAGTTAGCGAGGGGGGTGCATTTAGCATTACACACATGTATCCATTTGATACCTATGATTAGCTAAGCTGGTGTCACGGTTCACGCCGCCGGTGCAAGAGGAGGGGCAAAACTGGCACTGCTCTGCCATAATCAGCAGTATTCCTCGTAGCTCAGGCCTCTGCTGTTGGCAGTGACCAGGTGCTCCTCGTTACCTCCAGCAATATTCTCCATATAAGCAGGGTTCACCCCTTCCTCCAGTGCTGGTTCATTGTGTGTTGTGTTTTCATTTGCCTCTGACCTGCCTGACGTGATCATCTGTTATTTGTTTCCTGTGTACCAGACCCTCAGCATACCATGACCTGCTTGATATCTCCTGTCCATTGACCATGGCTTACCACAGACTACGCTCCTGGATCCTCCCCTGGATACCTTTGCGCTATCACGGTGCCAAGACTCCTGCGGTGCCAAGAACCCAGCGGTGCCAAGTCTCCTGCGGTGCCAAGACCCCCAGCCTTGCCAAGTCTATACCCTTGCCTTACCACGGTACCAAGTCTCCTGTGGTGCCAAGACCCCCAGCGGTGTCAGGACCCCCAGCGGTGCCAAGACCCCAGCGGTGCCAAGAACCCTGCGGTGCCAAGTCTCCTGCGGTGCCAAGACCCCCAGCGGTGTCAAGTCTATACCCTTGCCTTACCACGGTACCAAGTCTCCTGGGTGCCAAGACCCCCAGCGGTGCCAGGACCCCAGCGGTGCCAAGACCCCAGCTGAGCCAAGTCTCCTGCATTGCCAAGACCCCAGCTGTGCCAAGTCTCCTGCATTGCCAAGACCCCAGCTGTGCCAAGAGACCTACCTTCCTGTCCCATCTGTCTCGTGTCTTGTGTAAGTGTATCCCTCTTGTATTAGTGTTCAGTATTTCCCCTGTGTCCTGTATTACGTATCCAGCCCACAGTATCAGCCAGTCCTGTTTTCTGCATTGCTCCTCATGATTCCTGTAGTGTATGTACATCTGCAATAAACCTACTGTTCATGCACCATATCCTGGCTTCCTCCCATATATCACCGCATCCTGGGCTCACACCTTCGCCTCCCCGTGACAGCTGGTGATCGTCACAAACCTTTCTGACATGAGATTTATTTTGCTGGTAGTGAAAAGGTCTATTTCTACATATTTATTATGTTGTATGAAGGGTAGGGTTTCCAGGCTGGGCATGTTTTCCTCGATACATATTATTTATTCATGATGATGGGCAGTGCATTTACAAATCCACGCCGCAGCATGTATCATCCATATGTTGCAGGTAGGTAATCCTTAAGGAACACCAGGTGATCCGCCTGGATCTCCTACCTGCAGTTTGCGATACATGTTGCAGGGTGGCATTTTGCATTCATTGCCCTTGGGGATTCACTTGTGTACATGCACGCATGTGGTATCAGCAACACATTCAATGCAACTCAATTTAACAGTTGCCTACATGCGGCTGTAAATGGAGGCACCTTTGTAGGGGATGAGGAATGAAACCTTTTCATATATCTATTAAAACCCTGTTATCTCTGCAGACCTACGAGCTGTAAGGACTTATGAGGTATGAGTGGAATGGTCCTGGTCAGGACATCCTATCTCTGACAAATATGAGCAGGTCATCTAATTAGGACACATGAGGTTAATCACTCTCTCACTAGCAAAGGCATGCAGTTTAATTGAAAGAATGGTGACACAGAGGAGAATGACTGGATCAGTGGAAATTGGAGATGAAGAGACCCACACCAGAGCTTTTCTCCCATTCATCTCACTTTCCAGGCCAGCTATTTGGTCTCAATACTGCTCTTCTTATGCCAGTTTTCCTGATTGTCACCTTTGTCTAAATGAGCCAGGTGATGTTCTTTTTCAGCTTACCTGCGAAGTACTGACGGATGATGTGCTGTCTGACGTCAGTACCCACATCCTCTACAGCAGCTGGGGCCTGTATTCGGACGACATCCGGATCCACAGCAGGCACAAGATCATCATCCATTGCGGTGCCGTCCTCAATAGCCATGTTGTGCAGCATGCCAATACGCTCAAGGCCACTTTGGGGGGCTGGTACTGCAAGGCCCCACCAGAATGGTCGATGCAGCAGAACCGCATTTTGAGAAGGCCGAAGGTCTTCTCAATGGCGCTGCAGGATCTCTGGTGCGCAGTGTTGTAGACCTCCTGCTCAGACATTTGTGGTCTCCTGATGGGGGTCATCAGCCACGGCCTGAGAGGGTATCCAGCATCACCTAATACATGACACATGACACAGAGTGATATTCTGTTAGATGAGGCTATTCATTAAGGAACATAAATTTTATGCAGCAGATATGTGCACTCACCAAGTACCCAGCCTTCAGGGAAGAGCCCGTCCTGGAAATCCTGTGCCACTGAGGAGTTGCGTAGTATATATGAATTGTGGGTACTCCCAGGGAAGGAGGCATATAAATGCATAATGCGCATGTTGGCATCGCACACCATCTGCACATTAATGGAGTGGTACTGCTTCCTGTTAAAGTACACAGCAGGGTCCACCCAAGGTGCACGGATTGCTATGTGGGTGCAATCAACAGCCCCCAGGACAATAGGGAATCCGAGTGAAAAGAATCCCTGTTTCACCCTTTGGAATCCCTCATGGGTGGTTGGGAATCCAATGTAATGTCGTCAGTTGTGCTTCATTGCTTTCAGGAAGCGATGGAGCACAATGGAGAAGGTGCTCTGGCTGACACCACCTAGTTCTGCTAGAGGCTGCTGGAATGTGGCAGTGGCGACGAACCTCAGGCAGCACAGCAACTTCGTCATCCCTGGGACAGATACCCGTGTCCCTGACCTGGACTCCAGACGGGACCAAAGTTGCAGGTAGAGCCGGTTTATCTGTGCCCGGGTCAGATGGTAGCAGAGACAGCACTCTGCATCAGTGAGATGCTCCAATCTCAATCGTGTCCTTGGGACACGAGGTGCCAGTGGCACAGCACACTGCCTCTCCAACTCCTGCTGCCATTTGAGACGCGCTCGCTCTCTCTCTCTCACGCAATATCAGCATATAAGCTGCAGCAATATCAGAGCACACACAACTTCATCCATAGTAATCGTTTGGTATGAGTTGAATGGGCAACTGTGCTTTGGTGAATTCCTTTTTATGGGCTTGGATATTTGGGTTTTGCCAAGTTGTTCAGATTTGCCATTAACACCAGGTTTCTGCAGTTGCTAAAATAATACACGCAAAGGCTATGCGGTAATTACTGCGAATAGATTGTAATACCATCAACGAACCAGCGCAAATTCGCATTTGCTCGCACAATGTTATCAGTAAAAAAAATTTAAAAAAAGAAGAGTCCCCAGAACAGGGGGGGACGGACAATAATCACCCGAGAAACACAGCGGCATCAAAGGAAAAAGCAAAAAGACATCTGCGGACCAAAAAGCACAAGGGGGAGCACTTCGAAAAGATCTATCGGGGGGCAGAGCATAAAAAAACGGAGGAAAGTCCCGTTGAGAAAAATGGGGCGAGTCACTTCAGCCCGTGTCCAGTAATGGGATTGGGGCCACAGCAGGCAGCTCCCGGCAGAGCCATCCGGTTCTCACAGGCACAGCAGGCACAGAAGTGCGTAACGTCGGTGGGTGCAATCGCGCCACCCTGAACCCAAGCTGGAGGGGACCGTCCGTCCCAGGTTTGCAAGATGAGATCGCTGGCACCGGACTCGCCGACACAGCCTCCTCCTCCCAGGACACGCAGGTGAAAAACGCTCGGGGGGTAAGGGGACCCGGGCCAGATTCTCAGCCAGGTGGTCATCTGTAACGCCTTTCACCGTGGCAGCAGCAGCTGGATGGTCAGTCACCGCAAGGTACCGGATCGTGTCAGCTTTATGTTCAGCCGTCTTCGGGGTCTCTGCCTCCCGGCAGCGCCGTAGTGTGGCCATTACCTCACACCAGAGCCCCTTAGTAAGCGGGCTGGCATCATCATACCCCGTCAGCAGCAGCAAGCAGGCATCCAGGCTGGAAACAACACCCCCCCCACCTTGAGCATTGGGAGGGAGAGTATCCCATCTTTGAACCACGGGTCCGTCCGCTGTCCCCATGGAACCATCATCCAGGTCAGCCGGGAGATGGGGGCCCTCCATCTCCGCAGTCAGCAGCTCAGGTAGGTCCGGGATAAAGCGTGCAGCCCAACAAGTTCCTAAAGTGCCTGGGGTTGAATAGTAGGCCTCAAAATGGCCGCCGGTTCATATCAGTCACCCTAGCAATAGCGGTCAGGGTCGTCTCTCGTCCAGAGGGGGGGACTAAACGGCCTCCGGACAGCACAGATCCAATGGCCAACTCCCCAGGTACCGTTATCTGCAAAAATTACCGTGGGTAAGGTCCTCTGGAGGTACCTCCTGGAGAATGTTCTTGATCTGGCCAACTGTTGTGAAGGGTGTTTTCTTCACCAGGGAAAGAATTCTTCGGTCATCCACCACAGTTGTTTTCCGTGGTCTCCCGGGTCTTTTGGTGTTGCTGAGCTCACCGTTGTGTTCCTTCTTTTTGAGAATGTTCCAAACAGTTGTTTTGGCCACCCAAAACACTCTTGCTATCTCTCTGATGGGTTTGTCTTGTTTCTTCAGCCTAATGATGGCTTGCTTCACTGATAGAGATGGCTCTTTGGAACTCATCTTGAGAGTTGACAGCAACAGATTCCAAATGCAAATAGCACACTTGAAATTAACTCTGGGCCTTTTATCTGCACATTGTAATTGGGGTAATGAGGGAATATCACACACCTGGCCATGGAACAGCTGAGAAGCCAATTGTCCCATTACTTTTGGTCCCTTAACAAGTGAGAGGCACATCTGCAAATTGCTGAAAGTCCTACACCGTTCACCTGAGTTGGATGTACATACCCTCAAAATAAAGCTGACAGTCTGCAGTTAAAGCACATTGTGTTTGTTTCATTCCAACTCTATTGTGGTGGTGCATAGAGACAAAGATGTTAGAATTGTGTCAATGTCCCAATATTTCTGGACCTGACTGTATATATGCACAAAAATAGCTATGCACAAGTATATATATTTATATATATTTATCCAATATTTAGTAGCTCCAATATATATTGTAGAAGTGCTATGTTGGTATATTTGCTGAAGATTAAGAAAAATAGGTAAATTAAAAGTCGAATAATTTATAAATATATATATATATTTTTTTAATTCTTTATTTAAAGGTTTGAAAAGACATAAAGACAGTCATGAAATCAGACTAACAGAAATACGGCCTCACAGGGCCGGCTACCCCTCTTAAGAGTAAATCAGCGGAATATCGTAAATTAAGCTACAACAAGCGTGAAACTGGGCCCCTGGGTCTGACCTACAGCAAGAAAGACATACATAAAAAATTTGAATGCATGACCGAGGGGTCACCAAAACAACCACTTGGGTGCAGTGTTTATCAAAAATAGTCTGAAAAACTCTTTAAGGGCAGAAATCAAAAATGCGCGGTGAGGGGTGGGATATTTCTCACCCCGGTTGTATCTCCAGTAGGTCCGGGGAAAGTCCTGCCGCCGCAAGATCAGCCCAAGCCTGAGCAGGATCAATAATCGTATACGGGACGTTCGCGTGTGTTACTACCAGCGAGCCCGCCATACCCCAACGATAACGGATCCCGGCATTATGAAGAATCGTCGTCACGTCTCTGAAGCGACGACGGGCTAGCAGGGTCTGAAATGGGAGGTAATGAAATAAGGCTTGGGTAGAACCCTCAAATCGCACAGGGTCACGTGCACCAGGAGAGGACATAATCTTCACCTTCAGGGCGACATCCCTGAAGGCTATCACGACATCACCGGGTGTATCCTTGGTGGACGTTGCAGGCCTCTGAACCCAAAACACGGATCCAATCACCTCCGGTGTGTCCAATGGGAGTCCAGTGACCTGTAGAGCCAAACGAGTAGCATAGGGCAATAACTCTGCCGTTGAAATCGAATCCAGAACACCCCTGACCCTGATGTTGCGGCACCTGTGCCTAGTTTCCAAAGTCTCCACGGAGCGAGACAGAACCTCCACCTGAGATCTCAGGGCAGCGACCTGTCCGGTCAAAAGAGCTTGCTCCGACTTCATCTCAGCGGTAGTCGATTGCACCTCTAGCACCTGTGCGCGAAAAGTTGCGACCTCCTCTCTGACCGCTGCCACCTCTGGTCTCCACACCTCCTGGATCTCGCGTAGCTCGTCCAGGATGCGACGGAGGTCCCCTTTTGGGGAAGGGAGATGGTCGTCCTCTTCCCGTGGTCGCGGTGCAGCAGCCCTATCAGTCGGCGTGGTCAGCCCAACCTCAGCCGCCCGGCCCAGAGACCCCTATCCCGGGTCAGGTCGTCGTTCCGATGCTGTGCTGCTGGTGGCAGAAAGCTGGGGGTCTGCTGCCAAGTCCTCCTCAGACGATTCCTGAGCCGCCATAACCAGGGGTGACGCCGCTAGTGCGGCCTTGCGCTTCTTCTGCACCCGCTTCTTCACAGCTGCGGAGAGAGGGTGCAATTCCGGAGCTTGCGTCAGCGGAGAGAGCCACCTCCAACCGACCAGGAGCTGTCATCATACCCCGACGATCTGTAGCCCGGGGGGAGAGACGAGGACGTCAGTCCCTTGCTAGGAGCCGACCCACCTGCCAAAGACTCCCTTATGTCCCATTGGCGAGGGCCCCCTTTCAGCACATGACTGCCGGGCATGATGGGGCAGGTACTGCAGATACGTAGGTAAAAAGTCCTGGTATTTACCTCCAGGCCGTCCAAGATGGCCGCGGTCACTAGGCCCGAATCAGTCCGAGGCCGACAGAGCCTCCCGGAACGCACAGTCAGAGGGCGAGTAAGAGCCGCAGTATTCCCCAGACCTTCCCAGGCCAACCGGGGGTAGCGAGGAGCTGTTCAGGAGGGTAAAAGTCAGAATCACGGTTTATGCTGTAGAGGAGCTCCTCCAAAACGCGGCCGCTTGCTGCTGCAGTTAGCTCTGCCGAATAATTTATATTTTAACAGATAAGAGTAAATTGGGAAGACAATTTTGAAATAAGTAGGGTAGAGACGCTGATCCTAAATTTAAATTTGACAGTAGAGACAGAAGTCTGAAGAGAACGTGAAACGGTCTTTGTCTGAATACAAGGTCCTAGATACGATTAGAATTGACCTATGACCTATGTCAAATAAATTAAGGAATAAAATTAAGGAATAAAGTCATAAGGCTGGATTTCAATTGGCCATACTACAGCCATAGGCTGTCAAGGACCAAAAATTTGTCGACCAGTTGGGGAAAGTTGCAGAGACCCTCTCTCGTGAAAAGTTGGTGAGCTTGGGACACGAACAACGATTCCAGGGGCCTGGGGCAAAGCCTGCAATTAAGTATCGGAAGGAAGATATCGGGGACGTCATTGGGAGGGGGTGAAAATTTGTCAATTTAGAGACGTTAAGGTCCCATATTTTAAGCAATAATGCCACCACTGGAAGGAAAGGTGATAGGCATGGGCGTAGAGTCCTAGGCAGCCACATCACAGTATATGGACCATGAGGGAGAAAGGACATGGAGACAAGTCTAGACCACTGGGGACACGAGGTTCCCGCCAGGAGGGGTTGAAGATGAGCCAGTAATGAAGCAGGGAAGTAAAGGAAAATGTTTGGTACTCCCATGCCCCCTTGTTCATTGGCTGGTGCAGCAGCCCAGCCTGCACTCTCGGCCGTCGCCTCCCCCATATAAATATGGAAAGGATATAATGTGCTTTTTTATATACTTGTTTGTTGTAGTTTTGACTCGCTCATTAACCAATGGAAAGAATTTTGCACTTGTGCATAGTTGGAGGGTCACATGTCAGCAAACTGATTGGCATAAGTATGGTCGTCTCTGGTTATGACATACTTATGTTTTTATGATAACCCATGAATAGCCGCCAATTCCTATTGCCCACGTGGGGAACGTGCCGGTCTTTATGCCCTGTCTGATTGGTTGTAGTCTACCTTATATCTTATGTCCCTATGTGGTTAACAATAGCAAGGAATAAAGAATATCTTCTTCATTAGATTTCATAAAGGTTGATCAAAGCAAATGTCCATTGTGTGTTCTCCGACAGAACCACACATGTGATCGCCATTCGCGACATAATGTAGTTATGTTGTCAGGGAAACCTGGCAAAAGCCGGCTATGTACGCCAAATTTACCAAGCTATCAACTATTAATTATGAGATGTAGGGAAAGAGGCATTATACATTAAGGGCACACCAAAAAGTGCCTATTAAGCTTTTTCGCAGTATATTAAACTGGAGAGGTTGTCTGAAAAACTGGAAAACAGTATAGCTATATTGACAGAGGCTCAACGTAACTGCAGCAGCAGGGGGCTCCTTTCAAATAGAGAGTCAATTATGTTAGAGGCAGATGTAATTCTCTTAACTATAGATTATATCTGTAAATGCTATATTCCCATTAAATTCAGAACTATACAGAACCAAATGTGGCTGACTGATTTTATTCTAATTTATAATACTAAATGATGTAACCACCCGCTGGCTGAAAGTGGCAGAATGCAAGGTTTCATACCCTGCATTATGCTGCCACCAACCCGTTATATCTTGACCAAAGTCAGTATTTGTGATGTAAACCAAAATAAATGACATGTATGTCATGATAAACCTCAACTAATGGAAACAATAGTTTGATAGATAAATAATGCAGGCGTCAAAACTGATGATGTAAAAAAATATATATATTTTTATTTACTCAAAGCCAATAGTGGGATGGTTTTATCAATTTGAGAGTATATCACACGATGGCAATAACAACATGGCCACTAGAAAAATATTGTGAGTGTGGGACTCCAGATACATCACCAGGAAACTGGATAAGGCAACATTCCCAGGTTGGTAAGGGGTGAAGCCTCTTCCTTGGCAGCAGGTACAGCTGCAGCTCATTAAATATCCTTTATAGTAGAGAGTAGGGGAAGTCAATACACAAAGGGCCACATTACAATCTATGTGCAAACGTTAACGCTTACCTGCGTGAGCATTAACATTAGCCACGGTGTCTACCGCATATTATAATCCAAACGCAAACGGGTTAAGTAACCCGTTTGCGTTTGGTACCTTGCACTTTTCAGCGCGAGGTTACTGTACTTTGTGCTCCCTATACTTAACATGGGGAGCGCAAAGTGTTAATCAGCTCTGGATTACAAAGTCCCAGCGCTGATTAACGTTTGGCTCTGGTTAGCGGAAAGTTAACCAGAGCCAGGACTTGGTGTTAACTGGTTCTGCAGAAGTGGAATCCGTTAACACCAGCCTAAACAAAACAAAAAACAAGTCAGACACTCACCTCCTGTCCCGCGGCGAGGACCACGGCTTCGACCGCCTCCTCCGTCCGGCAGGAGCAGCGAAAGGCTGGGGGAAAAAGTACCCCCAGTCTCTCCCTGCGTATCACTAGGCGAGGCGAGATCCGGCTGGTCATGTGACCGGCAGGGGGGGGGGACTCAATGGAGTCCTATGGACTCCATCGAGTGGATGCTCGCGGCTGCGCTCAGCGCTGCCACGAGCATCCCTGAATTTAACGCGCGGTAACAATGCAGGCAGCATTTTTTGCTCCTGCATTGTAATCCAGCGTTAAAATACTGGCGCAAGGGGGAAAACGGCGGGCACAGTTTTTCCTCCCTTGCGCCTGCGTTTTAACGCTCAGATCGTAATTTAGCCCTTAGTGTTTATATAAAATTTTCCTCTTAGGTCAGACGAACGCAGTCTGAGCGCACTTTGCGTGCGTGCATAACGGACAGACACATTCATAGGGGGCATGCTAAAATATATAGTTTTAAAAAGGCCAACTTTATTAAAATAAAGGAAGCTCTCAATGTCATTGACTGGCAGAAACTCTTTCATGGGAAAAACACTGAGGATAAGTAGAATATCTTTAAACTAACACTAGAAAAGTACACGTCACAATATATTCCACTGGTTAATAAATATAAAAGAAACAGACTGAAACCAATGTGGCTTAGTAGGAAGGTAACTAAGGAAATGAAAAATAAAAAGAAGGCATTTAAAGCTTTTAAATTTGATAAATCTGAGGCATCCTATAAAGCATATAGGGCAGCCAATAAAGCATGTAAAAAAAGCGATTAGATGGGCTAAACTAGAAAATGAAAAAGAAATAGCCAAAGAGAGCAACCCTAAAATATTCTTTAGGTACATAAATTCTAAAAAACCCAAGAGTGAAAATGTAGGTTCACTAAAATCTGAGTCAGGGTTATTGTTAACTGAAGATCAAGATAAGGCAAAAATTTTGAATGATTATTTTTCTTTAGTATTTATCAAAGAGACATGAAATTCATTACTAAAAACTTACTAATACAAAGTGACTGGTTGACTCAGGACAAGGTTTTGCAGCAATTAAACAATGTGAATGTGAATAAAGCCCCAGGGCCAGATGGAATTCACCCAAGAGTACTGAGGGAGCTATGTGTTGAAATATGTAAACCCCTGTTCTTAATCTTTCAAGATTCTTTTCTTTCAGGAATCGTACCAGGATTAGAGAAAAGCTGACGTGGTCCCTATATTTAAGTAAGGTTTAAAATTTGTGCCTGGGAATTACAGACCTGTGAGCTTAACATCTGTGGCTGGGAAAGTATTTGAGGGGTTACTAAGGGATAATATTCAGGAATTTATTGGGAGGTATAATGTAATTGTCAAAAATCAGCATGGTTTCATGAAACACACATCATGTCAGACTAACCTAATTACGTTCTATGAGGAAGTAAGTAGAAGTATAGATCAGGGGGTCGCAGTGGATGTGATTTACTTGGAATTTGCCAAAGCTTTCGACACAGTTCCACACAAAAAAGGTTACTATTTAAATTAAGAAAAACTGGTCTAGATGAAAATACTTGTTCTTGGATAGAAAACTGGCTAAAAGATAGGGTGCAGAGAGTGGTCATAAATGGTACATTTTCAAGATGGACATCAGTGGTAAGCGGCGTCCCAAATGGGTCTGTTATAGGACCAATACTATTCAATTTATTTATAAATGACCTTGAGATAGGCATTGAAAGTCATGTATCAGTGTTTGCAGATGACACAAAACTAGGAAAAGTAATACAATGTGAGCAGGATGTTACTTCGCTGCAGAGGGATTTAGATAGATTGGGGGACTGGGCACTTAAATGGCAGATATAATTTAATCTAGATAAATGCAAAGTTATGCACTTTGGAGTGAAGAACACACAAGCAATTTATACCCTAAATGGTACGGAGTCCAAGCAGGAGAAGGATTTGGGAATAATCATAGACTTCAAACTAAGTAACAATATGCAATGTCAAACAGCAGCCACCAAGGCCAGCAAAGTATTGGCATGCATTAAAAGGGGAGTTCACTCTCGGGATGAAAACATAATTTTGCCTCTGTAGAAGGCTAGGGTCAGACGAACGCATTTTTATGTTGTCTGTGAAAAAGTGCGTTCGAACGAATGGACGCATTTTTTCACAGAATACGTGATAGCGGTCATACGATGCGCATTTTCGTCCGTGATTTTGTACGGATCATCAATAAAACCCTTTTTGCGTCTGGACGTTATGTTGGCCGGACGTGTGCAGCGTCTGACGTCTCCTAATCACACAAACACGCCGCTAGCGGACGCAGCGCACTCTGTACGTCAGTACCTGCGGTTTCACGTTCTCGACAAAATGCGTTCATTTTCCACTTGCGTTGCGCAGCCGGACTTTTGTGCGACCGTACTTCGTATATTGGCCGTCATTGCCCGTCATCTGCTGCTAGTGCGGCCGTGATTATGTGCGCCAGAACGCACGTTCGCACTGCCTCAGTCTGACCCTAGCCTAAATCAATGGTCAGACCGCACCTTGAATATGCTGTGCAATTTTGGGCACCTGTCTTAAAAAAGGATATTATATCGCTAGAAAAAGTGCAGAGACAGGCAACTAAATTAATAAGGGGAATGGAAGGGTTAAGTTATGAGGAAAGACTAACAAGCTTAAACCTGTTTAGTTTAGAGAAACGGCGCCTTAGAGGGGATCTGATAACCTTATATAAATATATACGGGGCCATTATCAACCATTGTCTGATAACCTATTCATTAACAGGACTATACACAGGACAAGGGGTCATCCATTTAGACTGGAAGAAAGAAAATTCAGCCTAAAGCATAGGAAGGGTTATTTTACGGTGAGAACGATAAAGCTGTGGAATTCTCTGCCTGTTGAGGTGGTTGGGTCAGAGACTGTACAGACTTTTAAAAAGCGACTGGATGACTTCCTGCAGACACAGAATATTAAGGATTATAATATTTAATATGTGGGTAAAAGCTTCTTGATCCAAGGAGAAATATGACTGCCATTCTGGGGTCAAGAAGGATTTTTTTCCCAGTATGTTGCATATGGGCAAGCATTTCAGACTGGGTTTTTTGCCTTCTTTTGGATCAACAGCAGCAGGTGATGTGGGAGAGGCAGAACACGTTGGACGCATGTCTTTTTTTAGCCTATGTAACTATGTAACTGACGGAAGATACTGTAGACACCACACAATCCATTTTTTTTTGACAGACGTAGAATAAAAGAGGGAACTATGGGAAATAAAAATAATATGAAAAATTATAAAATTTTAAAAAGGATATGAAAAGTCATTGTGTGCGTTAAGGTGCAGGACGTCGCAAATGCGCTGCGTCTGACATCTCCTCAACACTCACACAGAACGCTATGCGGACATGGAGCACTCTGCGCGTCCTTGGTAGCGGTTTTACGTTCTTGCCTAACTTGCGTCCGTTTGCCATGTGCGTTGTGCGTGCGCAGTTCGGTGCGCACGCACTTTGTTTGTGGGTCTCTATTGCTCATGATTCTATGCTATGACAGACGTTAAACTGTGCGGCAACACGGACGTGATCACTGCATTCGTCTGACACAGGCCTTACTTGTTTTTGCAACCCACACATATTATACACCGTTTTCGCCACCATTAAATGAACTTTCTAAAAATACAATTATTTCCATCATATCCTATAATTTACTATTAAAAAAAATCTGAAATATGATGATAAAATGGTAAAAACACACTTTTTCGTTATTTAGTCCCCAAAATCTACAACCGCCAAAAAAGACCCCGGCTAATAGTTTAAAAATGTTGTCCCGAGAATAGAAATACTCAATTTTTACATGTTTTTGCTTTTTAACCCCTTCACTGCTGAGTCAGTTTTATGCTCATAATTTTTAGTTGACAGCCTAGGTCCTATTTAATTAAACTCCCCCAGACAATTTCTTTTTTTTTTTTTTTTTAAAACAATTTGTTTTCTTCTTATATTTATTTATTTATTTATTTTACACCAAACCTTGTCATGTTTGGTATTATTAGAAAGGCCATGATCAGGATCCCCCTATCTCCATTTGGCAGCTAGGGGGTTAACTGGCCCACTGACATCCTCACACATATGGTGAGGAGGTCAGTGGGTGGGGGGTGACCCGGAGGCTTGGCTGACATCCAAGATGTCAGCCACCTCCAGGTTTGAATGCTGAATTCACCGCAGGGTCGACAAATTTGTCTCCCTGAACTGCAGGGAACGAAAGAGCACCAAATTCTGGTGGATTTTTGGTGCTCTTTGAATAACCCTGATAGAAAAGGTTGTAATTGTTTTGCAGTTCAGAGAAAGCTTTTATTCCGTAAACAAACCCATTTACACAAGTAGTAAACAAGACAACCATGCACCAATATTTTTTATTACGTATTTGAAATCCTGTATGAGCCTCTTCATAAAGTTTAGCACAAATGAACACTATTCAAGAGACTGCAAATTAAATAGTTAGTGATACATGCATCCTCACCTCTCAAATATTTCTGCGAGAAGCACCAGTCCCTGTTTGAGCAACGCCTCATTGTTCCTCTGAAGTACATCTTTTAAACTTCTTACTAAAGCCTCTATGCCTATGAAATTAATGAAAAATAAACATTATCTGCACATTCTAATCAAATTGTATGATCCTTAAATTGTCTGATAAAGACTGTATTAAACACACTTTTCTTTGACCAAACTTGTGGAGAGTGAAAGTAAAAAATGTGAAAACTACAATCCCAGTGAGTTTACAGCTGAGCTAAAAACTAAATTTAAAAACAAGAAGGAAAATAAATATATATATATATAAATTTGTGACAGAACCTGAGGCATGGTGGTGGGAAGGGGTCTATATCCCTTCAAGGGTGCGGCAGTACTCCACCCCACTGTAGTTTTCAGATAGCACAACAGGAATAGAATCTAACCCAGGGAATCAGATTAAACCAGAGAGTTCCTCACCTGCAGGTAGGGCTGGACTGGCCTACCGGGACACCGTGAGGAATCCCGGTATGCCGTCTCATTTTTGGGCCGCTAGATGATCATGATGATGATCATTCCCACGGCAGCTGTGATTTTTAAAAAAAAAAAAATTTAGGCCGCAGGTACTGCAGCCCACCTGGACCTGGCCGCCGGTGGGCAGAAATCTAAGATGGCGGCCGGCCGGCCCCTTCTGTCAGAGAGGGCGCATCGGATGTCTGCAACACATGCCCTGTCCTGAACTCCAGGCGGTCTGCCAGGAGTTCAAGACGGGGCATGTGCTGCAGATGTCCGGTGCGCCCTCTCTGATATCATCAGAGGGGGCTGGCCGGCCGCCATCTTAGACTCTCTGCCCGCCGGCGGGCCGGGCCCAGGTAGGCCTCAGTACCTCCTCCAAGGCCTGCGGCCTAAAAGAAAAGACAGCTGCCGCCGTGATCCACACATGGAGTTGAGGCTGCCCAGGGCCACCACCTTTCATCACTGCTATGCTACTGAGGTCTGTCTGGGTATACATGTATCAGGGGCCGGTGGTCTGGGTATTCATGTATCTGGTGCCTGTGGTCTAGATATACATGTATCTGGGGCCTGTTGTCTCTTTTTAGCAGTTCCATATTCATATGTCCAAGTCTGAGCATCTTGTTTGTCACCATAGGAGTGACGATTACAGCGATGACACTCGTCTGCGTGGTGCGCTGAGATAAGAGTTGTCTGGAGCAGTGGACCACACGATAGACGAGTGCTGTTTTTATTAATCCTATACAAACTGATGTTATATATTTTTGTACCTTAAAGTCGAAACGTCCATCTATTATATAGGACTGGTCTAAGAAAAATTACCAGGGCTGCTTTTAATTCCCAGTCCAGTCCTGCCTGCAGGGCTAAGAAGCATGCCCTTTCAGGGATTCAGAGAGACAGAAAAAACCTGAGCAGTGAGGGAAATGCAGTGTTCTTTAGAAAATCCTGAAATTTATCAGTACACAGAAAACTTAAAAGGTCTGTGCATTTTTGTTTTATTATGGTAGACTTGTTTTTTTTTTATTATTTTGTGCTTTTTTTTCTTTTTGTGTGATTGTCTTCGATGGTTTTTTTTCTGTTTTTCGCTTTTTGGGGAGGTTTGTATTGGCGCTGTGTCAGTGCTGCTGTGGCTGGAAGTTCTTGTAACAACTATATATTTTTTTTATATCTTCAGGTTCTTTTTTTTCTTGGTGGTGGGTGCTCAGTGGTGTGGGTGCTCAGAGCTTTGGGGGCTCTTTGGTGGGGGGCACTGTTTTTTGTTAGGCCCTCCGAGCTCTGTGCGCTCTGTGGTGGAGGTGCTCAGAGCTTTGGGGGCTCTGTGTTTTGGGGGGGTGGCACAACTATGTTTTTTGTCTTTGGCCGGGTGCTCCTAGGTGCTGTGTTGGAGGTGCTGTTTGCCCCGGGGGCTCTGTGCTCCGCGGTGTGGGATTTCTGTGCTGCAGGTTGCTCACAGGGGTCCGGAGGCTGCTGCGGCGGTTGGCTGTGTGCGCACCCAGCAGTACGCTGGTTGCGCACGCATTCGACACTCCGCCGTCTTAGGCACGGCTGTGCGCGTGCTGCGGCGGTTGGCTGTGTGCGCACCCAGCAGTATGCTGGTTGCGCACGCATTCGACACTCCGCTGTCTTACTGTTTCGGCGGTTGGATGCGCGCGCAGCCAGCAGTACGCTGGTTGCGCGTGCATGTGCAGAGGCAGCGTGGCGACGGACACGCTGCCTCTTACTGTATTATGTTATAGATAGAGCTCAGACGAGCTAGGGTTTTGTTAATTTCTGTTTTGCATGCCAGACTTACTAAAAGAACTGCAACTTCATAGACTGTGTGGTTGCATTGTCCGCAACTCACAAATATATTTATACAAAACCAGACAAGGTAGCACTTAACTTTTACAAGCATTTATGAGGGTGCTTCTGAGACCGATAAACAGACATGCTTGCATTAAAGCATTCCATTCAATAATAGTCTCATAGAATTCTATTGTCAAAAGATTGGGTACTTTGACTCCATTGACATTAGCAAGCTTAGCAAAATATGATCACATTTTGCGAACCAAATCCCCAACGTTATAATCCTAATTTAGGAATTTAACCGCTTGCTACCGAGGACCTCCTGGCAGGAAGGTGTGTCTCAACAAGGCGGGGCGGCATGACACACCCCGCAGGCTCTGAAGCCTGCCTCCTGTTCCGGTGGGCCAAGCGCATCATTGGGTGCTGCAGGACTGCCTGAGTTCAATGATCCAGTGGGGCGTGGTATGTATTTAGACCTACCTGCTGTAAAGACCGCATAGCAAGACCTGCAGCAGGAAGGGGTTAAAATGTGAAACTATTATTCGGGGAGCACTCCATTACACAGATCACACCATCTACAAGATCACACAATTGTAAAGATTTTCCAAGATTTTTAACCACCTTTAGATAACAAAATGATGGGAATTTAGTTCATAAAATATTATCATATCTAACTGAAGCCTGTCACAATGTCAATGTATCCCATTGCCAAAAAAAAAAAGGATCTGATCTCCTTACTCTAAAGACTTCCCTTATGAGTTCAACTCACTGACTGAGAACACAATCCTTGCTGGAGCTCTCTGCAGTTTAACCCCTTCCCCGCAGATGATGTGTGGGGATGCCCTTGAGCGCTACCACTATATGCGGAGGACGACCCTCATGTGTCATCGGAAAAGCGGGGCCTAGCGGTGGATATTCACCTCCATGGGGTCCCAAAATGGTCTGACTTCCCTGAGGCGTGATGACATCAGTTTCAGACACTCCACCAGGAGAGTGTCTGAAAAGGAGGAGAGGCAACGCTGGAGAGGTCAGTGTCTAACCTTTCCAGCGATGCCTCTCTTTAACCCCTTAGGTGCCGGTCCACGATCCGCCGCCAGATTGTGAAATTGTTCAGGACGTGGCTGACATCTTGGATGTCAGCCAAGCCTCTGGGACGACCACTGACTTTATTGCGCTTGGACACGATAACATTAGTTGGTAGTTAACACCCTAGCTCCTAAGGGATTTACTCCTCTGCTGTTTAAATAGTCCTCCCTCTGGGGCTGCGTGGTACTGGCGGCTCTAGTGGTCTGGTAACCAAGATGGCCTATGATCTACGCATGACGTCACTTCCACTTTCTATTGCAGTCGACTTCCTCTAAACAGTCAGCTGCTTCGTTCTGCTGCTGCGTGTCGATTCCCTTTCACATCTCATCCCTTTCTACATTAAGTGCTTATAGAAACAAACTCTATCATTGCCAATTCACACTATTTAAATGGATATTAGACATGTGCATTCGTTTTAGTACTAAAACGATTTAGTCCGAATTTTGGGATAATTTAGTTTTCGTATGACTCAAGAGAAACGAAACTGCTCAGTACAAAAAAACGAAAGAAACTAAAATAAAATGCATTACATTTTAGTTTCAGTCCTTTTTGTGATATTACATTGATGAGTGAAGGAGACCAGCAATGAAGAGCGCAACATCGCAACATCCGAAGTTCTGCACCCACCACATGCCAATGCAGTAGGATGCTCTATACAGAGGGGCATTAATTAATGCAGGAGGATGTTCTATACATTATACAGAGAGGGGTATTAATGCAGGAGGATGTTATATAGATTATACAGAGAAAGGTATAAATTGAGGAGGATGTTCTATACCGAGAGGGGTATTAATTAATGCAGGTGGATGTTGTATACATTATACAAAGAGGGGTATTAATTAATGCAGGAGGATGTTCTAAACATTATACAGAGAGGAGCCTTTTTTTTTAGCCCTTTAAATCCAGTGGCTGTGAGCGCTGAGATCAGCTGCTTGTTACATTATCTCTCAGTACAGTGTATTAGGCTCAGAGTTTCAGTAAAACAAGGAAATAATATTGTTCTAACCTCTTATATATAAAAATATTATTTACTAGTTTTACTGAAACTCTGAGCGCTGTGAAGAGCTGCAGTCAGTTACTGTAACAGCTTTGCCTGACACGGGGCAGTATTACAATGCTGGTGCTAACTTAACCAGAGCTGTTGTAAACTGAAAACCTCCATAGGCTATAATGGCTCTGGGAAGTTTACAACAGCTCTGGTTAAGTTAGCACAAACGTTGTAATATAGCCCACATTGTGCTGAGAGTGAGAGATACTGTAAAACAAGCAGCGATCTCAGCCCTCTGAGGAGCCACTACAATAGTAATTGTATCCACTGGTTTTCGGATGAATGAAATTAGTTTTCATACTAAAGAACTGAAAACGAATTTCTTTAGCAACTAAATAAATTGCATTTTAGGACTAATCCATTAGTTCAAAACGAAATTTTGTGCTGTGCACATGTCTAATGGATATGCATGTCTAGAAATATTTTTTTATATTGACATTTAAACACTTTTATACCTATTGACAAAATAGAATAAATCAAAAGTTTTAAAAATGTGTAAAATTATTTTATTTTCTTGCTTTAAACTCTGTCATTTCACCTTTTCTGGCGACACCCCTCAGCTAGGTGTGTTTCTTCAGCTCCTACTTCCTGAATATACCCCGCCTCCTGCCTGCCCTTTACTCCACCCACTATTCCACCCATCAAAGCTTCACATGAACTATATTTCCTGCTCTATCTTGCTCACAGCCCCCATGCACCCCAAATACTTCACATACTCCACTATTACCCTCACCTAGTGTGTCACCCCTCTCCTCTTAGATTGTAAGCTCTTGGGCAGAGTCCTCTCTCCTACTGTTCTGTGTGTTTAACTTACATGGACATTTGTTATTCTGTCTCTCCCATTGTACAGTGCTACGGAACTTGCTAGCGCTTTATAAATAACTGACTGTATGAACTAATACAAGCTGTGCAGCTCATGACCTCAGACTGGGGAAACTGAAAAACTGAATATTAGCATCTCTGCAACTGTGAAAGCAAAACACACTCACCCACACACTCACTTGCGCTCTCTCACACACACTCACACCCTGACACTCACTTGCACTCTCTCACACACAGACCCACTCAGTCACCCACGGACACACTCACTTGCGCTCTTTCATGGTTTACATACTCACTGTCTCCCTCAAACAATCACTCTTTCTTGTGCTGTCTGTCTTTTGTTTGCGCGCTCTCTCACTGCACCTTTTCTTGGTGGCACGTTGCTTTATCTTGCGGTCTTTCTCTCTTTACCGTTTCTTGCTGTGTCTATCTGTGCTTTTCTTTTGTTGTCCCTATCTCTGCTGTCTCTTTTTCTCTCTGTGTCTATTGATTTCTTTCCTTCCCTGTCTCTGCAGTGGCTGGGGGTGAAAGTTCAGTCCCGCCCTTCCCTCAGCTCACAGTGCAGGATGGAGGTCAGTCTCCTGTCCTGTAGTCCTCCCAATGGGTATGCTGGATGCTTCCAGGGGGTCCCAGTGGCTGATGAGCGCTGCACAGTGAACACAGAATGCGGGAGTAAAAGTAAAAAAGGCATTTTATTTTTACATGTACATCACAGTAAATGAGTTTAAAAAATCAAGTAAAGGGATATCCAGAATGCTGAAGAGGCCAAAACGGCAAAATGCGTTCTGGATAACCCCTTATATATATCCATGTTTGAGCTGCTGGGGCACTATATCCATGTGTGAGGTGGGGGCCAATATAACGATGTGTGAGGTGGGGGCAATATACCCATGTGTGAGGTGGGGGTAATATATCCATGTGCGGTGTGTATGGGTGAGTTTTATTGCTGTGGAGCTCTGTGATACGCTCATAGATACGGCACATTACTGTGAGTTTTATTGCTGTGGCGCACTGATACAGTAATGTGCGGTGTGTATGTGTGACATCCTGCGCCCCCCTGGTCAAAATGAACATTCTTGTCTGGACTTTTAATGTCTCTGGTGCCACCTCTGGCCTCAATTGTCTTTTCTTGGATTCCAAGCCTGGTCAGTACCTGGACTCCTTAGGCTCACCCCCCCCCCAATTCTGTCAGGTCAGGTCCTCGACCCACAGTACATAATGAGACCGCCAGTACATAGTGAGCGAGCAGTAATTCTAGAGGTGCTGGAGATCCTGAGGGGAGCTAACAAGCTCAATATCTCAGCACCTGGATATCCTGTATGCAAGTCTGCTGCACACTCCTAGAGACGTCTTCCCAAAGGAGCCAGTCCCAGTTCCAGTTAAAGGTTCCAGAGGACCCCTGACCCTGGAGGAAAGGGTATGGAGGAAAACCCAGGGCTTATGATTCTACTGTGGTTCCTGCCAGCACAGATTGTCAAACTGCCAGTTGTGCACACTGAAGGCTCCCATTGTCCAGCCTTCGCAGGCCTCCATGTACCAGCCTTGTCAAGTTGAAGAATTCATGTCTACGACCGCTGCCCAACAGCCAGAAAAATTTATGTTCATGACCGCTGCCCAGCAGCCTGAAGTATTCATGCCCACGACCACTGCCCAGCAGCCTGAAGTATTCATGCCCACGACCGCTGCCCAGCAGCCAGAAAAATTCATGTCCATGACCGCTGCCCAGCAGCCTGTAGAATTCATGTCTACGACCGCTGCCCAGCAGCCAGAAAAATTCATGTCCATGACCGCTGCCCTGCAGTCTGAAGTATTCATTTACACGACCGCTGCCCAGCAGCCAGAAAAATTTGTGTCCACGCAGTCGCCGCAGAGCCCAGCAGTGTCCACGTTGTCGCCACAGAGCCCAGCAGTGTCCACGCTGTCGCCGCAGAGCCCAGCAGTGTCCACAATGTCGCCGCAGAGCCCAGCAGTCTCCACGCAGTCGCCGCAGAGCCGTGCTGAGGTCGCTGACCCACAGAGCCGTGCTGCTGCCGCCATGCCCACGTCGCCGCAGAGCCGTGCTGAGGTCGCTGACCCACAGATCCGTGCTGCTGCCGCCATGTCCAAGTCGCCGCAGAGCTGTGCTGAGGTCGCTGACCCACAGATCCGTGCTGCTGCCGCCATGTCCAAGTCGCCGCAGAGCCATGCTGAGGTTGCGACCCAGAGCCGTGCTGCTGTCGCCATATCCACGTCGCCACAGAGCCGTGCTGAGGTCGCTGAACCACAGAGCCGTGCTGCTGTCGCCATGCCCAAGTCGCCGCAGAGCCGTGCTGAGGCCGCTGACCCACAGAGCCGTGCTGCTGCTGCCATGTCCACGTCTCCGCAGAGCCGTGCTGAGGTCGCTGACCCACAGAGCCGTGCTGCTGTCGCCATGTCCAAGTCGCTGCAGAGCCGTGCTGAGGTCGCTGACTCACAGAGCCGTGCTGTTGCCGTCAGGTCCAATTCGGCGCAGAGCCGTGCTGAGGTCGCTGACCCACAGAGCCAAGCTGCTGCCATGTCCAAGTAACCGCAGAGCCGTGCTGCTGTCACCATGTCCACGTCGCCGCAGAGCCGTGCTGAGGTCACTGAGCCACAGAGCCGTGCTGCTGTCACCATGCCCGAGTCGCTGCAGAACCGTGCTGAGGTCGCTGACCCACAGAGCCGTGCTGCTGCCTCCATGTCCACGTCGCCGCAGAGCTGTGCTGAGGTCGCTGACCCACAGAGCCAAGCTGCTGCCATGTCCAAGTCACCGCAGAGCCGTGCTGCTGTCGCCATGTCCACGTCGCCGCAGAGCCGTGCTGAGGTCACTGAGCCACAGAGCCGTGCTGCTGTCGCCATGCCCAAGTCGCCGCAGAACCGTGCTGAGGTCGCTGACCCACAGAGCCATGCTGCTGCTGCCATGTCCACGTCGCCGCAGAGCCGTGCTGAGGTCGCAGACCCACAGAGCCGTGCTGTTGCCGCCATGTCCAAGTCACCACAGAGCCGTGCTGAGATCGCTGACCCACAGAGCCAAGCTGCTGCCATGTCCAAGTCGCCGCAGAGCCGTGCTGAGGTCGCTGACCCACAGAGCCGTGCTGCTGCTGCCATGTTCAAGTCGCCGCAGAGTCATGCTGATGCCCCATCGCAGAGCCGAGATACCACTGGTATTGGCCATGTCAAGCCTCAGAACAGGAGGAGAAGGCTGCACAGAACTGGTGCTGGTACCTTCGAACCCGAACACCGTTACAGATCCTGGGAGGAGTACGAAAGGGCTCTGCGTGCCCACAAGACACATTGACTTTGAAATGTCTGTTTATGGGTTTTTGTTTTGAGCGTCCGGGGTCCGCTCATGGGGGAGGGGATATGTGACGTCCTGCGCCCCCTCTGGTCAAAATGAACATTCTTGTCTGGACTTTTAATGTCTCTGGCACCACCTCTGGCCTCAATTGACTTTTCTTGGATTCCAAGCTTGGTCAGTACCTGGACTCCATTGGTTCACCTTGGACCATTCTGTATAAATAGAGACCACTCTCTTAGTAGGGCGCGGTCTCATTCTGTCTAATAATCCATGTTAGGGTTTGCCCTGGTCTAGATCAGTCCTATTTTTGTTATCTTGCATGTACCTGCTTTCCTGCAGGATTTATGTCTGGTTTGCCCTGGTCAAGGTCAGTCCTGTTTTTCCTGCCTTCCTGCAGGATTTATGTCTGGTTTGCCCTGGTCAAGGTCAGTCCTGTTTTTCCTGCCTTCCTGCAGGATTTATGTCTAGTTTGCCCTGGTCAAGGTCAGTCCTGTTTTTCCTGCCTTCCTGCAGGATTTATGTGTGGTTTGCCTTGGTCAAGGTCAGTCCTGTTTTTCCTGCCTTCCTGCAGGATTTATGTCTGGTTTGCCCTGGTCAAGGTCAGTCCTGTTTTTCCTGCCTTCCTGCAGGATTTATGTCTAGTTTGCCCTGGTCAAGGTCAGTCCTGTTTTTCCTGCCTTCCTGCAGGATTTATGTGTGGTTTGCCCTGGTCAAGGTCAGTCCTGTTTTTCCTGCCTTCCTGCAGGATTTATGTCTGGTTTGCCCTGGTCAAGGTCAGTCCTGTTTTTTCTCATTTCCTGCAGGATTTATGTCTAGTTTGCCCTGGTCAAGGTCAGTCCTGTTTTTCCTACCTTCCTGCAGGATTTATGTCTGGTTTGCCCTGGTCAAGGTCAGTCCTGTTTTTCCTGCCTTCCTGCAGGATTTATGTCTGGTTTGCCCTGGTCAAGGTCAGTTCTGTTTTTCCTGCCTTCCTGCAGGATTTATGTCTGGTTTGCCCTGGTCAAGGTCAGTCCTGTTTTTCCTGCCTTCCTGCAGGATTTATGTCTAGTCTGCCCTGGTCAAGGTCAGTCCTGTTTTTTCTTGCTTTCTTTCAGGACTTCTGTGTATAAATTTGTGTTCTCATGTTATTTCTGTTCCCTGTAACCCCCATGTCATGCAGCTTTGATTTCTGGTTTATGTATTGCATTTATTCCATGTTTAGTTCTGCCTATTTTGTTTTATGTTCTTGATTTCTGGATCTCCATTGTTATATCTGGTTTTCCTTGTATTAATATTTCTTGCCTTGAGCTCAAAGGCTCTGTTTATTGTTCTTATTCTGGATCCCTAATCTGGGTTTAAAATCATGGTTTATAGAATAAATATGTTTTCTAGTTCTGGTATTCTGTCTATGTTCACTGCTCCTTAGGCTCACACACACCCCCCATTCTGTCAGGTCAGGTCCTCGACCCACAGTACAGTATGATCGTATCATAGAACTCTACAGCAATACAACTCACTGTAATGTGCGCTGTGTATGAGAGTAAATTATATTGCTGCAGAGCTCTGTGATAACGCTCATAAACAAACGGCCTGAGTTGCTGCACTATGGGCCTCTGGGTCATACTTGCCACCTGGGCCAAAAGTTGCCAGTCAGCCCCTGTAAGGCACTTAGATTGCCAAAACGCGTATCCATACCTGAATTTTCTCTTCCCCCTTTTTTTATCCAATATCTTGTTTAACTTTCTGTATTTTTATCTAATAAATCCTTTTTTAATTTACCAGTTGCCCTGTTTATGACCATTTCATATTGCCACAATCCAACATTTTACACCAGGCGCAAATTAAGCCATCACGTGGCTCTGTGCGCCCCATCCACCACCTGCACCTACCCAGGAGACCGTTTGGCAGAGAAAGTGGTGAAGGTACCCACCGAATAAGGAGTACCATACGCTAAGAAGTTGAGCCTGGATTAATAAGGCTCCACCATTGGTGAGTTTGACTAAGTCTGTCTCATATCCATATTACTGGTTTTAATTTACGCTATGAGAGCGTTGTCTCTTTCCACTTCTTGGGGCAGAATCTGTTGCCTTAGTTGAATTAGTTAGTTCCAAGTATTTATAAAGTGCCTGTGACAGAACCATTCTCTTCCGCCTGTCTTGACTCTCCAGACACCCCTTCATTGCGGTCAGCCCGGCTACTGGGAGCGTTGTCCTCAGTGCCTCGAGCAGCTTGACCCGCCTGCTTCTGTTCCTCTGCCCTGGAGTCGTTAGCAATTTCCAGAGTCTGCTTCCCTGCAACCCGCAGGATCCCAAGAGTCTGCTTCCCTGCAACCCGCAGGATCTCCAGATGTCGCTGCCCTGCAACCCGCAGGATCTCCAGATGTCGCTGCCCTGCAACCCGCAGGATCTCCAGATGTCGCTGCCCTGCAACCCGCAGGATCTCCAGATGTCGCTGCCCTGCAACCCGCAGGATCTCCAGATGTCGCTGCCCTGCAACCCGCAGGATCTTCAGATGTCGCTGACCTGCAACCCGCAGGATCTCCTGAGCTATCGCCGCCGTAAGGCCAAGCCGCTCACTGCCCAGCAAGAGTCGTGCTGTACCCAGGTCGCCGCAGAGCCGTGCAGTACCCAG
Organism: Leptobrachium leishanense; assembly: GCA_009667805.1. Lineage (NCBI taxonomy): Eukaryota > Metazoa > Chordata > Amphibia > Anura > Megophryidae > Leptobrachium > Leptobrachium leishanense. The sequence continues at coordinate 94,049,689 of CM019070.1, read as the reverse complement.
GTCGTCCCCGAGGTTGCTGCCATACCAGGTAGTGCCGAGGCCACCGCCGTGGAGCCGTGCAGTGCCGGGATCCATTCCCCGCAGGGCGCTGCCCTGCCGGTCCTCACCAAGGGCGCTGCCCCCCCGGTCCTCACCAAGGGCACTGCCCCACTGGTTCTTCCAAGGGCGCTGCCCCCCAGTCCTCACCAAGGGCGCTGCCCCACCGGTTATCGCCGAGTGTGCTGCCATACCGGTCCTTTCCAAGGGCGCTGCCCCGCCAGTCCCCTCCAAGGGCGCTGCCCCGCCGGTCCCCTCCAAGGGCGCTGCCCCACTGGTCCTCACCAAGGGCGCTGCCCCACCGGTCCTCACCAAGGGCGCTGCCCCACCGGTCCTCACCAAGGGCGCTGCCCCGCCGGTCCTCTCCAAGGGCGCTGCCCCGCCGGTCCTCTCCAAGGGCGCTGCCCCACCGGTTCTCACCAAGGGCGCTGCCCCACCGGTCTTCTCCAAGGGTGCTGCCCCACCGGTCCTCACCAAGGGCACTGCCCCATCGGTCCTCTCCGAGGTCACCTCCAAGTCCGCCGTCCGAGAGTTGCAGAGCCCTGCCACAGCTACCGTCATGGGGGAGCTCATCCCCAGGTCAACATGTCCTGCCAGTCCTATATAGTTTTAATGATGGGTACACTGGCAGGCTTTGTTAGCCAGATCGTGACCCTATCGCGAAATGTGCAAGACGTCCAGGAGAACCAACTGTTGCTGCAGGCCCTGGTTTTGGACACCCGTGCGCCATCAGTATCCAGGCGACCAGGTGACCCGTCTGTGCCCAATTCATTGACGACTGCCACTGGTGATGACCCTGACCTCGCCCTGGGCCATCCGGAGTCCGGCCCTTAGAGGGGGGGCTCTGTAAGGTCCTGGAGGCCCTGACACCCCCTTTTGGTTTCACATCCTGCAGGCCCCCTGCAGGTTCCAGGACTTTTTGTAATGACTTTGCACATCATGACTCTAATGTTCTGGCCAGGGAGACTCACCTGCCCTTCATCTTCCCTAATTTCCCCATCATATAACGGAGTCCCACCCTTTCCTCTGGACTTCCACATTGAAGTTGCTGACTGCAAACCTATCTGCCAAGCTCCCTGAAACCTCCTGAATTCTGCAACCAAAGACTCCAAGGACCCTCTGTATTTTCTGGACATTCATCTACTTCATATACCGGTACCCTCCCATCCTGCTCCCCTTCTGCCCCCCATCTAGGACCCCCCGTGTACCAGACCCTTTTGCTTGACCCTGACCATTCCATTGCCTGTTCCTTGTCGGATCCTATGCTACCGTGTTTAGATACAATAAACACCCTTTGTGATTCTGAAACCTGCCTCCATCACTGCATCCTGGGCTCACAACCCCATACTACTACACCCACCGCAGTCAGACCCTTACAGGGTGGGTTGACGGTCACGGTTGGTGCAGAGGCATATTTTGTTTGGGTCTTGGCGTTGGCAGAAGCTGATGCTTCCAAAATCCCTGGTCTCTGCCAAGCCAAGTCTGTAGGCACCCTCTGGGTGTATGGTGAAGTTGCCAGCCAGTTCTCCTCCTGGCTACGAATGTCCCCTGGCTCAATCCAGCCTGGGACCTTGTATTTGTTGTATTTCCCCTGCAGAGGGTTAAAATCGTCCTGGTCCTGCACAGCTTCCCCTTTCTGCAATAAACAGACCTCATTCCAAACGCTCTGTAACAGGTCCATCCTAGGGTTTGGACCATATTGCTTGAGGCGTCTTTTTACCTCCTTGAGCGTTTCCATCTCGATCCTGGTTGCACCACACTTGTGCCTTTGACCCTTATTTCAGTATGCGTTCCTTCCATGGCTCTCCAGCAGGTCCTTCAGGGTGTCCTGCTTGCAGGCTGTGTAGTTTGTCATCTCAGGGTGTCTAAGTGTTGGAGAGCCTCTATCCACACCGCTTGCCACCAATGTGACGGAACCGTTCTCTTCCGCCTGTCTTGACTCTCCAGACACCCCTTGGTTGCGGTCAGCCCGGCTACTGGGAGCGCTGTCCTCAGCGCCTCGAGCAGCTTGACCCGCCTGCTTCTGTTCCTCTGCCCTGGAGCCGTTAGGAACTTCCAGAAGGCCATTTTGTGGCTTCTGAGGTGGAGTATAGTGTAGCGTCGCTGAAATAAAACACCAGATGCGGCTGTATGCTTTAAAACAGGATTCTCTCTCCGTCTCAGTCTCTGAGAGTTCTGACTTTTAATGAACAAAAACGCCACCATTTATGCTGAAATCCAACAGCCATAATTTACGTAAATGACGCACATCATCCCACTAAAATGCTAATTACATTATGTCAGGTATTTATGATAAACATTCTTTACATTCTTTAGCCTTTAGCTCACACAACATTTGCATAATCTATTGTTCTAACACATCATATTAAAGACAAACACTATCACAGACTTCTTGAATCAAATATGCAGCCAGATAAGGGGAAAATCCCTGTTGCATAAATTACACAGCAGTAAAGATTGTTTAATGGCTATACAAAAACACATTTACCTACAGGAACATAAGTATATTTAAAACTAAAGCTACGCCATTTTACACTAAACTAATTTAAACTAAAACCAAACACTGTAAAATCTATTTAAAATCACACGATACAAATGAACATAAAGTCTCTTGGGGTTTGAAGCATGGAGCGTTACATCAGCTCCATGACAGTGCCAACAAATTCATTAACGCTGTACAATGGGAGAGACAGAATAACAAATAAACATAATCAGGTCCAGATATATTGGGACATCGACACAATTCTAACATCTTTGGCTCTATACACCACCACAATGGAGTTGGAATGAAACAAACACAATGTGCTTTAACCCCTTAGTGACCGGGCGGTTTTACACAAATCCGTCTCTTAGTGACCGCTGCTGTTTTTATGTTTCTGCGCTGTTAGTGTTTAGATCAAATTTTCCTCTTACTCGTTTATTCAACCCACACATATTATACACCCTTTTTCCCGCCATTAAATGGACTTTCTAGAAATACCATTATTTCCATCATATCGAATAATTTACTATAAAAAAAAATATGAAATATGAGGAAAAAAATGGTAAAAACACACTTTTTTGTAATTTAATCCCCAAAATCTACAACCACCCAAAACGACCCCGGCTAAATAGGTTCAAAATCTTGTCCCGAGACTAGAAATACCCAATTTTTACATGTGTTTTCTTTTTAACCCCTTCACTGCTGAGACAGTTCACCTATGTGCGCTGCGCTCATTCTGACCATTTTGTGCTAATTATTTTTAGATGACAGCCTAGGTCCTATTTAATTAAACCCCCCCAGACAAAAAAAACTTTAAAAAAAAATCATTTTTTTATTTTATTTAATTTTTTTATTATTTTTTATTTATTTAATTTTTTAAAAAAAAAAAATTTAAAACCAAACCTGGTCATGTTTGGTATAATTTGAAAGGCCATAATCAGGCCTTTCAAATGATGGCAAATATGACCATCTAGCTGCCATGGATCGGGAGATAAAGGGATCCTTAGGATCCCCTTATCTCTACATGGCAGCTAGAGGGTTAACTGGCCCACTGACATCCTCACACATATGGTGAGGTTGTCAGTGGGTGGGGGGGGACCTGGAGGCTTGGCTGACATGCAAGATGTCAGCCCCCCTCCAGGTTTGAATCGCGTTTTGGCGCCAATTGGCTCTCCCCTCTCCAGCGGTGCAAATGGCATCTCCCTAGCTTCAATGGTTGGGGAGATAGAGGGCTCCGAAGGAGCCCCCCCTCCCCTCCATTGAAATCCATGGGGACGCCTGCTGATGACATCACCACGCAGCGTGGCGACGTCATCAGCCTCGCCTGCCCATGTAAATCACATGGGCAGGCTTCCTCCCTGCCAGATCGGCGTGGGATCCGGCGAGGGAGGTGAGTATCGGGCGGGAGGGGGATTAGGTGCCGCTGACGTACCCTGTACGTCCGTGGGTCTAAGGGAGACCCGAGGACAAGACGTATAGGGTACGTCAGCGGCCCTTAAGAGGTTAACTGCAGACTGTCAGCTTTAATTTTAGGGTATGTACATCCAACTCAGGTGAACGGTGTAGGACTTACAGCAGTTTGCAGATGTGCCTCCCACTTGTTAAGGGACCAAAGGTAATGGGACAGAATAATAATCATAAATCAAACTTTCCCTTCTTAACCCCTTAATGACCCCTGACGTACCCTGTACGTCCTGTCCTCGGGTCTCCCTAAGGCTAGGGTCAGACTAACGCATTTTTCACGTTGTCCGTGAAAATGTGCGTTCGAAGAATGGACGTATTTTTTCACGGAATACGCAATAGCGGTCATACTATGCGCAGTTTCATCCGTGATTTTGTACGGATCATCAATAAAACACTTCTTGCATCTGGACGTTATGTTGGCCGGACATTAGCAGCGTCTGATGTCTCCAATTCACGCACACACACCGCTAGCGGACGCAGCGCACTCTGTACGTCAGTACTAGTGGTTTAACGTTCTCGAAAAAATGCGTTCATTTTCCACTTGCGTTGCGCAGCCGGACTTTTGTGCGACCGTACTTCGTATATTGGCCGTCATTGCCCGGCATCTGCTGCTAGCACGGCCGTGATTAAGTGCGCCAGAACGCGCGTTCGCACTGCCTCAGTCTGACCCTAGCCTTAGACCCGCGGACGTACAGGGTACGTCAGTGGCGCCAAATCCCCCTCCCGCCCGATACTCACCTCCCTCGTCGGATCCCACGGCGATCTGGCAGGGAGGAAGCCTGCCCATGTGATTTACATGGGCAGGCGAGGCTGTTGACGTCGCCACGCTGCGTGGTGATGTCATCAGAAGGTGCCCCCATGTAATTTAATGGAGGGGAGGGGGGGCTCCTTCGGAGCCCTCTATCTCCCCAACCATTGATGCTAGCAAAATGCTTTTAACCGTTTCGCCGCCGGATCGCGTTTTAGCGCGAATTGGCGCCAAAACGCGATTCGAACCTGGAGGGGGGCTGACATCTTGGATGTCAGCCTAGCCTCCAGGTCCCCCCCACCCACTGACAACCTCACCATATGTGTGAGGATGTCAGTGGGCCAGTTAACCCTCTAGCTGCCATGTAGAGATAAGGGGATCCTAAGGATCCCTTTATCTCCCGATCCATGGCAGCTAGATGGTCATCACCTTTATCTCCCTGATCATGGCCTTTCAAATGATACCAAACATGACCAGGTTTGGTTTAAAAAAAATAAAAAAAAATTATAATAACCCCTTAAGGACCGAGGACGTACCATGTACGTCATTGCAGCGGGTCTCTCTTAGACCCGCTGACGTACATGGTACGTCCTGCCGTTTTTTGAGCGCTGGAAGCGATCGGATCGCTTCCAGCAGCTCAAACGCCATTGCAGGCTGCCTGGGAGTCCAGGCAGCCGTGCAATGGCGTTTAGAAGTGCCGGGGCACCATGTGATCGCTCCCCGGGAGCGATCAACATCCGGTTTCACCGGAGAGGTGCCCGGCACTTCTAGAGAGCGCTGGAAGCGATCGGTATCGCTTCCAGCTGCTCTGAGTATATTACAAGGATGCCTCGACATCGAGGCATCCTTGCAATATGCTTACCTGCCGCCGGTCCGTCCGTGATCGCTCCCCCCGAGCGATCACTTCCGGTAGCGGCAGGAAGTACTGAGTGCCACGAGGTATCGTGGCACTCAGTACAAAAACGATCAAATCAGTGATCAGGTGCTCTGCTGGGTGCCTCGAGGGATCAAGGCACCCAGCAGAGTAAAAAAAAGTGTAAAAAAAAGTGAAAAAAAAAGTAAAATAAAAAGTAAACTAAAAATAAATAAAATAAACTGACGGTTAGGGGTAGGGTTAGGGTTAGGGGTAGGGTTAGGGGTAGGGTTAGGGGTAGGGTTAGGGTTAGGGGTAGGGTTAGGGTTAGGGTTAGGGGTAGGGTTAGGGGTAGGGTTAGGGTTAGGGGTAGGGGTAGGGTTAGGGGTAGGGTTAGGGTTAGGGTTAGGGGTAGGGTTAGGGGTAGGGCTAGGGTTAGGGTTCTAAGGGCAGGGTCATCTTGGGGCTGAGTGGGATGTTCCTAGCCTGCCTCATCAGAGAGGCAGGCTAGCAACATCCAATCACAAGTTAGAAAAAATCAAAATAAAATTTCTAATTTGTCAGGTCAGGTCAATATTTTGTAAATATTGGCTCTGACCTCTGTGATTCTCCCTCCCTCTCCTCACTTGTGTTTTGGTGAGCGAGAGAGAGAGATCAGATTTGACAGGTTAGAGATTTTAGTGAGATTTAGTGAGATTAGAAAAATTGAGGCAGATTTAGAGAGATTTTAGGGAGATTTAGAAGAATTGAGGCAAGTTTAGAGTGATTTAGAGAGATTTAGGTGTTTATTTGTATTTTCTTGTGAAACCCAACGGTTCTTCTAAGAACCAACAATCCGCTTATATATATATAATAATTATAAAATTTTATAATCTATTATATATAATGTCTGAGAGGGTGTACAGCGCCGAGGAGGCATATGCCATCCTGGCGTCAAAATCTGAGGCATCTGCGTCAGACTCAGACCCTCATTTCGACCCCGCTAACTGCTCAGAGACGTCGCTAGATACATTATCTACGCTGGCTGATGTATCTAGTGATGTTTCTGATGCAGATCCTGGTCACCACCTGCCAGCAGGAGACGCACAGCTCCAGCTGAGGAGTGGGTAGTGCCTCATCGCCAGAGGCCAGATATCCTCCTTTCACGGCAAATCCTGGCATCAATATTGATGTTGCAGGATTTACCGCCACACAGTTTTTGCAGGTGTTTATGGGGGATGATTTGTTGGGCCACATCGTGGCCCAATCAAATCTGTATGCCCATCAGCATTGTGCTGCGAAGCCAGACTCCTACTTGGCAAGGCAGCAATGGACCCCGCTAGATGTGCCAGAATTTCTGAAATTCTGGGCACTTACTATGCTGAGGGCATCATAAAGAAGCCCTCAATTCGCTCCTACTGGAGCAGTAGCCCCATCTGCTCTACCCCCATTTACCCCAATCAATGTCACGTAGAAGGTATGAAAACATTTTGCGTTTCATGCACTTCAGTGACAACAGCCTGTGCCCCTAGAGAGCATCCCCAGTTTGACAGGCACCAGACTTTTACATTTTATTCGTACATTTTTATGTTCTTACAATTGGTGCTGTATTTTGCCAAAATCTTTGCACACCTATGCATGGGGGGCATGGGTGTACTCAGGAGATCTTGCAGAAAACAACCTGGAGAGTTTTCATGCAGTAAAAACAAAACAGTGTCTCCTAAATCACAGTCCAAAACTACTGTGGGCGTAAAAATCTGAAAATTGAAAAATTACACCACACACCTTCTCAAATGTTTTGGGCTAAAACCGTTGCATCCATGGCATCAAAGCACTCCATATGCAATACCTTAGGGTGCCAACATAACAAATATAAACAATTTTCTGGCAATAATTCAAACTGGGGTATGCGGTAGACCCAAAACCAAAGATAGGCCTAGTTGAAGAAATAATCTCAATTTCAACTCCAATGACAAAGTCATAAAAATTGTATTTGAACCTTCCCAAAATCCTGGCAAACCTATGCATGGGGGGCATGGGTGTACTCAGGAGACCTTGCAGAAAACAACCTGGAGAGTTTTCATGCAGTAACAAACAACAGTGTCTCCTAAATCACAGTCCTCAAACTACTGTGGGCGTAAAAATCTGAAAATTGAAAAATTACACCACACACCTTCTCAAATGTTTTGGGCTAAAACCGTTGCATCCATGGCATCAAAGCAACTCCATATGCAATACCTTGGGGTGTCAACATAACAAATATAAACAATTTTCTGGCAATAATTCAAACTGGGGTATGCGGTAGACCCAAAACCAAAGATAGGCCTAGCTGAAGAAATAATCTCAATTTCAACTCCAATGACAAAGTCATAAAAATTGTATTTGAACCTTCCCAAAATCCTGGCAAACCTATGCATGGGGGGCATGGGTGTACTCAGGAGAATCTTGCAGAAAACAACCTGGAGAGTTTTCATGCAGTAACAAACAACAGTGTCTCCTAAATCACAGTCCAAAACTACTGTGGGCGTAAAAATCTGAAAATTGAAAAATTACACCACACACCTTCTCAAATGTTTTGGGCTAAAACCGTTGCATCCATGGCATCAAAGCACTCCATATATGCAATACCTTAGGGTGCCAACATAACAAATATAAACAATTTTCTGGCAATAATTCAAACTGGGGTATGCGGTAGACCCAAAACCAAAGATAGGCCTAGTTGAAGAAATAATCTCAATTTCAACTCCAATGACAAAGTCATAAAAATTGTATTTGAACCTTCCCAAAATCCTGGCAAACCTATGCATGGGGGGCATGGGTGTACTCAGGAGACCTTGCAGAAAACAACCTGGAGAGTTTTCATGCCAGTAACAAACAACAGTGTCTCCTAAATCACAGTCCAAAACTACTGTGGGCGTAAAAATCTGAAAATTGAAAAATTACACCACACACCTTCTCAAATGTTTTGGGCTAAAACCGTTGCATCCATGGCATCAAAGCACTCCATATGCAATACCTTGGGGTGTCAACATAACAAATATAAACAATTTTCTGGCAATAATTCAAACTGGGGTATGCGGTAGACCCAAAACCAAAGATAGGCCTAGCTGAAGAATAATCTCAATTTCAACTCCAATGACAAAGTCATAAAAATTGTATTTGAACCTTCCCAAAATCCTGGCAAACCTATGCATGGGGGGCATGGGTGTACTCAGGAGATCTTGCAGAAAACAACCTGGAGAGTTTTCATGCAGTAACAAACAACAGTGTCTCCTAAATCACAGTCCAAAACTACTGTGGGCGTAAAAATCTGAAAATTGAAAAATTACACCACACACACTTCTCAAATGTTTTGGGCTAAAACCGTTGCATCCATGGCATCAAAGCACTCCATATGCAATACCTTAGGGTGCCAACATAACAAATATAAACAATTTTCTGGCAATAATTCAAACCGGGGTATGCGGTAGACCCAAAACCAAAGATAGGCCTAGTTGAAGAAATAATCTCAATTTCAACTCCAATGACAAAGTCATAAAAATTGTATTTGAACCTTCCCAAAATCCTGGCAAACCTATGCATGGGGGGCATGGGTGTACTCAGGAGATCGTGCAGAAAACAACCTGGAGAGTTTTCATGCAGTAACAAACAACAGTGTCTCCTAAATCACAGTCCAAAACTGATGTGGGTGTGAAAATGAAAAATGACCACCAAACTGTATCCAATTTGTTTGGAGCAAACGGATGCATCCATAGCATAAAAACACTCCATTTACAATACTTTGGGGTGTTAGCTTACCAAATATATGCACGTTCATAAAACTGGGGTATGTAAAAAGGCCCCTAAAAAGAAGATAAGCAAAGAAGATACTGTATGTCAAATTAGAAAATTGACAAGCACATGTCAAGATTGGCGTAGCACCCCAAAAACAACAGAACAAATCTATATATGGGTGGTATCAATTTACTCAGAAGATGTTGCTGAACATATTTTGGGGTGTTTTTTTTGGCAGTAACCCATAACTGGATTTGACAATTCATGCCTAAAGTACAATGTGTGTGAAAAAATAACACAAAAAGTGACTACCTGAAAGTTTGACATAGAGCTAGTGCATGGAAAGTGTTAAAATACAACTCTTTGAAGCACCCTAGGGTGTGCCCTTTCTAAAAATATATGGTTTGATGGGGGTAAATTACTTTGGCCGGCTTCAAAAATGTCCCAAATAGGACATGGGTGCATGATGACGAAATGTGAAAATTCCAAGTTGGAAAACTGAAATGCGCACCCCCCAAATAAGGCCTATTAGCCCCCAAATGACCCGACATACCTATACATGGGTGGTATCAATTTACTCAGAAGATGTTGCTGAACCATATTTTGGGGTGTTTTTTGGCAGTAAACCCATACTGGATTTGACAATTCTGCCTAAAGTACAATGGTGTGTGAAAACTTACACACAAAGTGACTACCTGTAAAGTTTGACATAGAGCTAGTGCATGGAAAGTGTTAAAATACAACTTTTGAAGCACCCTAGGGTGTGCCCTTTCTAAAAATATATGGTTTGATGGCGGTAAATTACTTTGGCCGGCTTCAAAAATGTCCCAAATAGGACATGGGTGCATGATGACGAAACGTGAAAATTCCAAGTTGGAAAACTGAAATGCGCACCCCCCAAATAAGGCCTATTAGCCCCCAAATGACCCGACATACCTATACATGGGTGGTATCAATTTACTCAGAAGATGTTGCTGAACATATTTTGGGGTGTTTTTTGGCAGTAACCCATAACTGGATTTGACAATTCATGCCTAAAGTACAATGTGTGTGAAAAAATAACACAAAAAGTGACTACCTGAAAGTTTGACATAGAGCTAGTGCATGGAAAGTGTTAAAATACAACTCTTTGAGCACCCTAGGGTGTGCCCTTTCTAAAAATATATGGTTTGATGGGGGTAATTACTTTGGCCGGCTTCAAAAATGTCCCAAATAGGACATGGGTGCATGATGACGAATGTGAAAATTCCAAGTTGGAAAACTGAAATGCGCACCCCCCAAATAAGGCCTATTAGCCCCCAAATGACCCGACATACCTATACATGGGTGGTATCAATTTACTCAGAAGATGTTGCTGAACATATTTTGGGGTGTTTTTTGGCAGTAACCCATAACTGGATTTGACAATTCATGCCTAAAGTACAATGTGTGTGAAAAAATAACACAAAAAGTGACTACCTGAAAGTTTGACATAGAGCTAGTGCATGGAAAGTGTTAAAATACAACTCTTTGAAGCACCCTAGGGTGTGCCCTTTCTAAAAATATATGGTTTGATGGGGGTAAATTACTTTGGCCGGCTTCAAAAATGTCCCAAATAGGACATGGGTGCATGATGACGAAATGTGAAAATTCCAAGTTGGAAAACTGAAATGCGCACCCCCCAAATAAGGCCTATTAGCCCCCAAATGACCCGACATACCTATACATGGGTGGTATCAATTTACTCAGAAGATGTTGCTGGCTAACAGCAGCAGCGCGCGGTCGTGTTTTGGAGGAGCTCCGTTACAGCATCGGCTTTAAAACGCATTTATAAGCTCCTACAGGACCTCTCGCTGTGCCTGATTGACCCGGAGGGTCTGGGGATTACCGTGCATCTGGTGTACCCTTTGCCGGCGCGCTCCGGGGTTTCCTTCGTCTGCCTTGAATCGATTTGGGCCTGGTGACGGCGGCCATCTTGGACGGCCTGGACGTGAGTTTTGAGCCTGTTCTTCCCTGTTTGCCTACAGTACCTGATTCATCATGCCCGGCAGTCATGTGCTGAAGGGGGGCCCCCGCCAACGGACAATTCGTGAATCTCTGGCAGGTGGGTCAGCTCCCAGGAGGGGGCTGGGGTCCTCGTATCTCCCTCCAGGCTATGGTTCATCGGGGGACGATGATAGTTCCTGGTCCCTCGGGGGTGGACCGGGGACTCATGGCTCTCCCCCCATCGCAGGCGCCGGAACAACGCCCCTGCTCCGCAGCTGCAAAAAAGCGTGCGCAGAAGAAGCGCAAGGCCATTCGGGCAGCGTCTCCACAGACGGCGGTGGCCCAGGATTCGTCGGAGGTGGGCCTGACCGGGGATCCCAGCTCTCTGTCATCAGCAGTGCGGCGTCTGAGCGACAACCGACCCGAGAACAGACAGCGGAAATGCAGAGCCTCAGCAACATGGAGAGGATGACCATCTCCCATCTACAAAAGGTGACCTGCGTAGAATCCTGGATGAGATCAGAGAGATAAAGGAGATATGGCGCCCAGAGGTGGCAGCGGTTAGAGAAGAGGTTGCTGCGGTTCGTGCTCAGGTGTTGGAGGTGCAGTCGACAGCTGCTGAGGTGAAGTCTGAGCAAATTCTGCTGTCCGGTCAGGTCGCTGCCTTGAGATCTCAGGTGGTGTTCTATCTCGCTCTGTAGAGACTTTAGAGACCAGACACAGACGCCGCAACATCAGGGTCAGGGGCATACCAGACTCGATTACGGCGATGGAACTATTGCCCTATACTACCCGCTTGGTCCTTCAGGTCGCTGGACTTCCACGGGAAACTCCGGACATACTTGGTGCGGCATTTCGGGTCAGGAGACCGGCGACGTCCTCAGGAAGTACACCTGGCGACGTTGTCATAGCTTTTAGGATGTTGCTCTGAAGGGAAAATTATGTCCTCTCCTGGGGCGCGAGAACCTGTGCCATTTGAGGGCTCCTCTCTGACCTTGTTTCACGACCTCCCGTTCCAGACCCTGCTGGCACGTCGCCGCTTTCGGATGTGACAACGATCCTTCGAAGAACCGGGATTCGCTACCGTTGGGGCATGGCGGGTTCATTGGTAGTAACGTATGCCAATGTTTCATATACCATTATTGATCCCGCACAGGCATGGAAGGATCTAGAGGCAGCAGGTATTTCCCCGGACCTCCTGGAAATACAACCGGGATGAGAATCATACCCCCCTCACCAAGCATTAATGTTTTAGTTCTTTACGAGTTTTTCGGACAATTTGCTGTATGACATCTAAAGTGGACATTTTAGAGAGCCACGGCCCGGTTTCTGAATTTTCATGCGTGCCTTTTTACCATATGCCGGACTCAGTGCTTCTTGTTCCGCTCGCACTAGTTTAATCCACGCTATTTCGCTGTTCTACTCATAAGGAGTTTAGCTGGCCCGGTGTGGCCGCATTTCTTTGACCTGTCCCTCTTCATGCAGACATCTCCTTCTACTTCGACGACCCTTATTTTGATTCTCCCCCCTTGCTGTGTTTTGCTTTTCGTGTTTTAATGCTGTCTCCGAGGACTTTCTGACTCTAGCGAAGACACAATGCCATTTGTCATATTTTTTTTATCTTTTTTTTTTTTTTTTTTTTATGACCCCATTATTTCGGGACGCTGATGGCTCTTTTGCTATAGTTCCCCGGTCGGGACTTATTTGGATTGTGTTCCCCCCCCCCCCCTCTGTTACTTGAGACACTGATGTTCCCCTGCGAGAACCCCCCCTTTACATGTTTGTGATGCCTATTTGGCCCTATGAGGCCTGCTTTGCCAGTTGATGCATTATTCTTGCGGGAAAAATAAATTTTGACGAGACCCCCCCCCACTCGGGGATGTTGCCCCCACCCCCCCCTTGTTTTTGTGTTTTTTTTTTTCTTAATCTCTCCCTTTTCTGACCCCCCCCCCCATTTTGTTTCGGCTTCACTGGTTTGTCCTAGGGGAAGAGCCATAGGCTGGAACCCAGCTTTTCCCCGGGTGCCTAGGCCTGGTGCCATTAACCCCCATGGTCTTTCCCTGCGGTTTTTAACCAGTTGGGAATGTGCCAGAGGCGGCACTAATATGGCCTTTGCCATCTTTCCTTCACCCCCCTTTTTTTTTTTTTTTTTTTTTTTCTTTCTCTCCTTTTTTATAATTATATTTGATGTCTTTCGCTGTTTATATTGCTATCTATACGCCTTGTAGTTTCGATGCATATGATTCCTGATGATCTTTTTATGCTATGCTGTTTTTCTTTGTTTTCTTTACGCTAAGTTATTGCAGACGATTATATGCGGCCCTGCGAGGCCCTCACTTTACGTTTTACTTGTATGATGACTTATCTCACAATAAAAAATTTTGAATACAAAAAAAAAAAAAGAATGTTGCTGAACATATTTTTGGGGTGTTTTTTTGCAGTAACCCATAACTGGATTTGACAATTCATGCCTAAAGTACAATGTGTGTAAAAAAATAACACAAAAAGTGACTACCTGAAAGTTTGACATAGAGCTAGTGCATGGAAAGTGTTAAAATACAACTCTTTGAAGCACCCCAGGGTGTGCCCTTTCTAAAAATATATGGTTTGATGGGGGTAAATTACTTTGGCCGGCTTCAAAAATGTCCCAAATAGGACATGGGTGCATGATGACGAAATGTGAAAATTCCAAGTTGGAAAACTGAAATGCGCACCCCCCAAATAAGGCCTTTTAGCCCCCAATGACCCGACATACCTATACTTGGGTGGTATCAATTTACTCAGAAGATGTTGCTGAACATTTTTGGGGTGCTTTTTGGCAGTAAACCTTAAAGTTCACAGTACATGTATTCTTAAATTGCGTTCAAAAAAAAAAAATCACCAAATTTTTTTTTTTTTCTCAAAACTTTGGCATAGATTTGTGGTAAAATGGTTTGCATGGAAAGAGTCAAAATACCCCAAGTTTATACCTTGATTTGTGTACTTTAAAAAAATATGTATATGTGGAGGGTTATTCAGGAATTAGTGACAGATATCAGTGTTACAATGTCACTATCACTAGTTTTGAAAATAAACTCTTTGGAAATGGCAAAGTGCTACTTGCACTTATTGTTGCATAAATAAGGAAAAAAGCGAGGAATATGTAAACATTGGGTATTGCTAAACTCAGTACTAAATTTAGAAACTACTAAAGATTTTTTTTTTTTGACGGTTGTTGATACATAAGAAATTTTGGGGGTCAAAGTTCGAAAAAGTGGTGTTTTTTTCAATTTTTGTGTCATATTTCACAATATTTTTTATAGTAAATTATATGAAATGATGAAAAAAATGGTATCTTTATAAAGTCCATTTAGTGACGAGAAAAACAGTGTAAAATATGTGTGGGTTACATAAACGAGTAAGAGGAAAATTTGACGTAAACACTAAGATCGCAGAAACGTAAAAACAGCAGCGGTCACGAACGGACGGATTCGTGTAAAACCGCCCGGTCACTAAGGGGATAATAAAAAAATTAAATAAAGTAAAAAAATGTGTTTTTTTTTTAAAAAAAAATTTTTGTCTGGGGGGGTTTAATTAAATAGGACCTAGGCTGACATCTCAAAATAATTAGCACAAAATGGTCAGAATGAGCGCAGCGCACATAGGTGAACTGGCTCAGCAGTGAAAGGGTTAAAAGGTAAAAACATGTAAAAATTGGGTATTTCTATTCTCGGGATAAAATTTGGAAACTATTTAGCCGGGGTCTTTTTGGTGGTTATAGCTTTAGGAGATTAAATTACGAAAAAGTGTGTTTTTTACCATTTTTTTTCATCATATTTCATATTTTTTTTATATTAAATTATTGGATATGATGGAAATAATGGTATTTCTAGAAAGTCCATTTAATGGCGGGAAAAAGGGTGTATAATATGTGTGGGTTGAATAAACGAGTAAGAGGAAAATTTGACCTAAACCCTAACAGCGCAGAAACGTAAAAACAGCAGCGGTCACTAAAGGACGGATTTGTGTAAAACCGCCCGGTCACTAAGGGGTTAATACTTGGTTGCAAATCCTTTGCAGTCAATCACAGCCTGAAGTCTGGAATGCATAGACATCACCAGACGCTGGGTTTCATACCTGGTGATGATCTGCCCGGCCTCTACTGCAACTGTCTTCAGTTCCTGCTTGTTCTTGGGGCATTTTCCCTTCAGTTTTGTCTTCAGCAAGTGAAATGCATGCTCAATGGGATTCAGGTCAGGTGATTGACTTGGCCATTGCATAACATTCCACTTCTGTCCCTTCAAAAACTCTTTGGTTGCTTTTGCAGTATGCTTTGGGTCATTGTCCATCTGCACTGTGAAGCGCCGTCCAATGAGTTCTGCAGCATTTGGCAGATCATCACCAGGTATGAAACCCAGCGTCTGGTGATGTCTATGCATTCCAGACTTCAGGCTGTGATTGACTGCAAAGGATTTGCAACCAAGTATTAAGAAGGGAAAGTTTGATTTATGATTATTATTCTGTCCCATTACCTTTGGTCCCTTAACAAGTGGGAGGCACATCTGCAAACTGCTGTAAGTCCTACACCGTTCACCTGAGTTGGATGTACATACCCTCAAATTAAAGCTGACAGTCTGCAGTTAAAGCACATTGTGTTTGTTTCATTCCAACTCCATTGTGGTGGTGTATAGAGCCAAAGATGTCCCAATATTTCTGGACCTGACTGTGTATAGGGAGCGCAAAGTACAGTAACCTCGCGCTGAGGAGCGCAAGGTACCAAACGCAAACTTTTTTTTTAACCCGTTTGCGTTTGGATTGTAATTTGCAGTAGATACCGTAGCTAACGGTAGTGCTCACGCAGGTGAGCGCTACCATTAGCGTTAACAGTGTAATAGGGCCCTCTATATTTATAAAAATAAAAAAAAGTGTTTCTTCTTTTTCTGTAAAAGACCTTTTTAATATGATTCATAGGACCTTTATATGTAAATTCCAGGCATTTTCGTTCAGTAGGCTTTTTGCAAGCAGTGTTTAAATTGACACTTTTTTTTTTCCACCCTGTTCGTCGGCTTGTCAGCTTTTTCCGGCGGCTGCTCTGCAGTCTGTCTGGCGGCATTTTCCAGACGTGTTCAGCGTGTTTTTTGCGGAGGTTTGAGTGATTCGATACATCGTATCGGATTCGGGTCTTTTTTACGGGTTTTCCCTGCACTCCGGGGATCCTGAGGTGAATGCTGAATTCCCCGCAGGGTGAGGAACTTTGATTCCCCAAAGTGCAGGGAACGAGAGAGCACCGAAAAGTCAGCAACATTTTGGTGCTCTCTGAATAACCCCTTTAGAGTTTTTGTATGAAAAATGCTTTTTATTTTTGTAGTTGTTATCGCGTGTTACTATAATAAAAAGTAAAACTGTCAGCTTCAAATGCAGGTTAAAACATATAGGGCAAGAACTGATATTTGAACATACCATACACAGTGTGACATTTGGAGAATAAAAGCTTATCATCCGTCATAAGGAGAAGGCAACAATATATGGACCAGACCAGAAATTCATTTGTGCTTCCTAGGTACTCGAAAAGCAGTTCTGCAAAGGAATCATAAATTGTTAAATATACCTGACTCTTAATAATACTGGATAACTTTTCTAAGCAACAATTACAGGTATATCAGTTAATATTTGCTGTCTGTGAGATAACAAAAATATTTAAGGGGCTATTCAGAAAGTGCCGAACTTGCCTCCGAATTGCACCACACGGTGAATATCACCGTACGGTGCAATTTCGTGGCAGTTCGTCTGTTCACTAACCTGTCAATTCGCCTAATACTGGTGAATTGACAGCAAAATGGAGTAGAGGTAACATCACTGCTCTATAACTGTGGAGACACAGGTTCGATCCCAGGAAGAGCACCTCTCCAGTAAATGTCTTTGGGCAAGACACCTAACGGTACAGACTCGCCACCCAGGACATACTTGAAAACGAGAGAAATCTCAATCAGGGTTATTCAAAGAGATCCGAATGGCTGGAGAAAGGTAACCGAACGCTGAAAATCAGCGTTCGGTTACCTTTCTTGGCCATTCGGCTATTCAGAGAACAGGCAATATGCCAAATCCTGGCGAATTGCCTGCACATTTGGTGCCTGTTCGGTGCCTGTTCGAGGGCAGTGAAAACCCATAAAAAAGCACTGCTTCAGCTATTCAGAGAACACAAACCAGCAGTGAAAGGTTCCCGAAATGCCCAGCCTTTCGGTGGTTTCATGCGACAGGTTTATTCAGGAGAATCCCATAGGCTTCAATGTTAAAAATATTCTCGTTTTAATTCAATATCTAATAAACCGTTCATTATAAAATTCTGCAGTAAAGAGTCTCTTTATAGATTTTTTTTAGGATATTTTAAGCCTTTTTTTTTTTTAAAAAAAAAGTCGTTGGTTTCTTTTTTTTTTTTTTAAAGTTTACTTATTTTTTCTGTAACAGCCCTTTTTATTATCATTCCCTGGACCTCATATGTAAATTTCAGACATTTTCGCTCAGTAGTTTCTTTGCAAACAGCGTTTCAATCATTCATGCAAACTGTTTTGTTAATTTATTCACTGCTTCTTCTGCGGTGTCGGCTTTTTCTGGAGGGTGTGCTGCGTGTGATCGGCTCCTGCTCGGGTTTTTCTGCGTCTTCGACGGGTTAATCTGGATGTTTTTGCAGGTTTTCGGCGTGCATTCGGCGGGTTTTTGGCCGCTTTTCCCTGCACTTCGGCAGCCCTGCAGGGTAGCCAAAATGGGAAAGCCGATTTGCACCGAATTGAAGAGAACGAAAAGTCACCGAACGTGCGGTGACTTTTCGAATCTCTTTGAATAACCCTGAATGTATCCTTCTTGGTAAATTCATTTCTCAAAAAAAAAAAATACAGTGCAGTTTGCCGCAGATCGTTGACCTTTGGCGAACTTTGGCAGCCGTGAAATTGTCCCATAGAGAAGTAATGGTTTATCTATTCACAGAACGCAGAACTGCACTGAAGTGTTAGGCGCATGCCCTGATTTTCGGTGCTTCAGTGCGACAGGTTTAAACAGGCTAATCCCATAGGATTCAATGTAAAAAAAAAAACATTTTTATTAAACTGTTTATTTTCATTTTCATCAAAGTCGTTTTATTCATTTTTAACACCTTTTTGTATTTTTTAGCTGAAATTTTTGACACAATTTTTTTAAAAAGGCTTTAATTATTTTTTAAAGGACCTTTTTTATTATTTAGACACATCTTATTGCATTTTTTTTAAAATTCTTTATTTATAGAATTATAAAACGAGTCTCGTGTACTCAAACGAGACACGGCCACGCAGGACCGGTATCAAACAACTTAGCAATACAGCATGCAATAACAGGCAAAAAATAGGTGGGGGGGTGCAGAACCATATCAGTATGGTAATAAAAAAAAAATAATTTTAAAAAAGGGACAAAATGAGATAGAAGAGGGGGAGGGAGAACCCCACACATCCAAGCACATAGCGGTACATCCTCCAAAGTGGCCAACATAACAGTCTGCAAAACAGAGCAAAGGGGGAAATCAGAAAATGGTAAGATTGGCCAGTCAACAGAAAAAAAAAATTAAACAATGAAACTTAGGGGGTCTCCGCTACGTATAGAGAAAAGTCAATGAAGACCCTGACTAGCCCGGAGGTAAGTAGTGGAAGGACGGTTACGTGCCTCAGCCCGGCTGAATCTCCGGCGGGCCTGGTGAGATGCCTGCAACTGCTAAGTCGGTCCAGGCCGTATCAGGATCAGTGACCATGTATGGAACATTAGCATGGGCAACCACCAAGGAGCCAGCCAGGCCCCACCGGTATCGAATTCCCTTACTGCGGAGGTCGGACGTCACGTCTCGAAATCGTCGATGAGCCAACAGAGTCATAAACGGGAGATCATGGTACAAAGCCAACGTGGCACCTTCAAATTGCACAGGATCCCGAGCACCGGGGGCAGACATATTCGTCACTTTCGTGGCGACATCACGAAAAACCACCATAACATCCCTAGGCTTCCCTCTGGGTGCTGCTGCAGCCTTCTGGACACGAAACACCGCTCCAACGAACTCCGGCGTATCGGGAGGCAGTCCAGAGACCTGGATCGCGAGCCAAGTCACGTAAGGTAACAGATCCTCCATGGAGACCGAGTCCAGAATGCCTCTGAACCGGATGTTGCGGCGACAATGTTGTGACTCCAGTGTCTCCACAGAACGCGTTAAAAACCTCCACCTGAGAGCAGAGGCTATCCACCTGGCCAGATAGAAGGTTCTGTCCCAACGCTATCCCGTCCGCCCTCTCCTGTACCTCTGTCATCTGGGCACTGATCACCTCCACTTCAGCACAAACAGCTGCCACCTCCGGTCGCCACATTTCCCTGATTTCGGCTAGTATCCTGCGAAGGTCAGAAGATCGTCGTCTTCTTCTGCATTCTGAGTAGCAGGGCCGGGGGCCGAGTGCCCCCACCGGGGTTCCCGGCCCTTGGGGCTCCAGGGAGGAGCCATCTCGTTCCGAGGCCTCTCGTTCCGA
The DNA here is from genome assembly GCA_009667805.1 of Leptobrachium leishanense. Lineage (NCBI taxonomy): Eukaryota > Metazoa > Chordata > Amphibia > Anura > Megophryidae > Leptobrachium > Leptobrachium leishanense. The sequence continues at coordinate 94,029,878 of CM019070.1, read as the reverse complement.
GGCCTTGCTGCAAGTAGCAGATGGTAGCTGTTCCTCTGTTAGGTTCCCCTTCGGGAGGGCATGTGCGGCCACCAAGGTCGCTGTCGTTGTGGCCCTCCGCTTCTTTTGCGCCAGCTTTTTAGCTGCCATAGTCGTGGGTTACGGTCCCAACGACAGGGACAGCCAAGACACGCCAGTTCCAGCTTCAGGAGGCCAGTAAGAATCCTCCTCATCTGTAGACCCATATCTGGAAGGGAAGGGGGAGGAGCAGTCCCCCGAGCCATGGAGTTCCTTATGTCCCATTGACGAGAGACACTTTTCGTAGTAACACCGGGGGGTTGTTTCTTACCCATGATGGGGATCAAAGGACCAAATCCGGAGAGACACTGCCAAACTCCTCGGAGGCTTCCGATATGGGCAGGGGAAGTAGGCCCGAGTTATAGACCCGACCCCCTTCGGGAATAGGAATCCACCACCGGACACGTAGGGCAGCACGATTCACGTCCTCCAAAGCTTGATGGGCAGTCCAGAGACAGTAAGGAGCGATCTTGTGGCAAAACGAGCAAAATAATCCAGCAAAATATCAGAAAGCCTGCGGGAGCTCTGCAAAACGTGTCCACTCGCTACCACAGCTAGCTCCACCCCCCCCCATCTTAATGCATTTGTATTGGTTTAAACACCTATTAGAATAGCAGAGTTCTGATTTTTTTTTCTGCAGTTCGGTGTTTTTCAGCAATCATTTCAGTGGTCACTTTGGTGGTTTTCGGCAGTCTTCGGCGCTTACATCTTCAGTGCACTACAGTGACCCTGTAGTGAATAGTGAGTTCACTAAAGGGTTAGCGAAATTGAATCGCCGAAGGGCACCAAAGTACAAAGTGCTGAAATTTCGGTGCTTTCTGAATAACCCTTTTAGACTTAAAACGTTTAAGATACATTATAAATCTTGTTTGTAAGTGATTCATGATTGTATAAGAGAAACTACAATTGATCAGAAGCTTAAAAATAGAAAACTACACGCAATTACTTTGCTTACTAGCGAAAGATGAAGTCATACATCTTTTTTATCAGTATTTCCTACCTTATTGCCTTTTGTATAAATGACAGAGAAACAAGTACAAGTTCAGAGAAAGCCCCATATGTACAAATATATATCTGCTTTTGTTCAATTGTTGTTAAAAAAACAGTGAAATACTGTTTGTAAATAATTAAAAAACACTGTAGATACAAGCAAAAAAGAATACTGCAGGAAAATGTTGTGGGCCACGTCTCAATAATTAAATGGACCATTTCAAAGGAAATTTGCTCAAAATTAATATCCTATGAATTAAACAGAAACAATTGTCACAAATAGAAATGACATTAAGGGCGGAATGATTGAAGAGGATATGAGGTGCCTGCTATCAATGCGAAGCATCCTGCGCCATTCCATTCCTGCTCCAAGGCATTGTGCTGCAACCTACCAGTGGTACAGCGAGATCAGAGTCCTTGCAATGGGGCATTCCAGTTTTTAAAGCCAGTATTCTCTGAGCCTCAAGGCCAGGAGCGTGTGACATCGCAGCCGCAATGTTATGCATTTCTGCCTGAACAAGGGCTCTACAAAGGGAGGGTTGTTGTGTAGGATGCCTATCACTAACGGGATCACTGCTATCTGTTGGCTCACTGGAATCATTTTGAGCAACTTTAACATGGTATCTATACAATGACTCTTGCGTTTGCTTCCTTTTGAGGATTTGGCGGATATGTGACAATGCATTCTCATTAAATAGATTTGCCGTTCGCACTGCTACAGCCTTATTTGGGTGGTACTTTTGTACAAATGTTGCACTGTTTCCCACATTTTACACATATCCTAAATCTCACTTGAGGTGAGGGATTCTTCTGCCTTTTAATCCTCCTCTTCAGACGAGATCTCCTCCATAACCTCTTACTGATGCTCACGATGCAGAGCCATCACATCGCTGGTGGTCAGCTCCTGGCCATGTTCCTCCACCAGCTCTTGAATGTCATCCTCATTCAACTCCAGTCCCATGGTCTTCCCCAAGGATACATTTTCATAAAAAATGGGTGACTTCTGTTCCTGAGCAAACTCCTCAAAGTCATGTCCAAGAAAACTATCAGGCCACAGTTTTCCCCAAGCAGAATTGAGGGTTCTCTTGGTTACACCATCCCAGGATTTATTGATGATCTTGAGGCAGTTCACGATGTGGAAATGATTTTTCCAAAACTCTCGGAGGGTAAGGTTTGTGTGACAAAACGGCCGCCCCAATGTTTATTTGTAGTTATTTTGCTTGCATTTCATTGTCTCTGTATATCAGGTAGAGTGTTTGTGTTCTGTGTGCCCTAGTACCTGATGTCTGTGTTATATTAACCCCTTAGTGACCAGGCGGTTTTACACAAATCCGTCCTTTAGTGACCGCTGCTGTTTACGTTTCTGCGCTGTTAGTGTTTAGGTCAAATTTTCCTCTTACTCGTTTATTCAACCCACACATATTATACACCCTTTTTCCCGCCATTAAATGGACTTTCTAGAAATACCATTATTTCCATCATATCGAATAATTTACTATAAAAAAATATGAAATATGATGAAAAAAATGGTAAAAAACACACTTTTTCGTAATTTAATCCCCAAAATCTACAACCACCAAAAAAGACCCCGGCTAAATAGGTTCAAAATTTTGTCCCGAGACTAGAAATACCCAATTTTTACATGTGTTTGCTTTTTAACCCCTTCACTGCTGAGCCAGTTCACCTATGTGCGCTGCGCTCATTCTGACCATTTTGTGCTAATTATTTTGAGATGACAGCCTAGGTCCTATTTAATTAAACCCCCCCCAGACAAAAAAAAACTTTTTAAAAAAAACATTATTTTTTTTATTATTTTTTTTAAACCAAACCTGGTCATGTTTGCTATCATTGGAAAGATGATCAGGCCTTTTCAAATGATGTCAAATATGACCATCTAGCTGCCATGGATCAGGAGATAAGGGGATCCTTAGGATCCCCTTATCTCTACATGGCAGCTAGATGGTTAACTGGCCCACTGACATCCTCACACATATGGTGAGGTTGTCAGTGGGTGGAGGGGGACCTGGAGGTTTGGCTGACATCCAAGATGTCAGCCCCCCTCCAGGTTCGAATCGTGTTTTGGCGCCAATTAGCGTGTATTAATGTTATACACCGCTGAAAAGGGGAGACTCTCCCCTTTTCAGCGGTGCAAAAACCATCTCCCTTCAATGGTTGGGGAGATAGAGGGCTCCGAAGGAGCCCCCCCTCCCCTCCATTGATTTGCATAGGGACGAATGCTGATGATGTCATCAGCCTCGCCTGCCCATGTAAATCACATGGGCAGGCTTCCTCCCTGCCAGATCGCCGAGGGATCCAGCGAGGGAGGTAAGTATCGGGCGGGAGGGGGGTTAGGCGCCGCTGACGTACCCTGTACGTCCGCGGGTCTAAGGGAGACCCGTGGACAGGACGTACAGGGTACGTCAGAGGTCCTTAAGGGGTTAATATTCCCTTACAGTTGCAAGAAAAAGTATGTGAACCCTTTGGGATTTGTGGAGTTTTGCATGAATTGGTCATAAAATGTGCTCTGATCTTCATCTAAGTCACAACAATTTGAAAAACACAGTCTGCTTAAAATAATACAACACAAACATTATATGTTTTCATGTGTTTATTGAACATAACATGTAAACATTCACAGTGCAGGGTGGAAAAAGTAGTTTTCATAAAAAATGGCAAAGTTCGAAGTCTTTGTTAAGGCCCTTTGGGATCGGTGTGTCAAAATAAAAAATGAGGCATTTCTTCCTGATTGAACTTTCTAAGAAAATCCTCTCCCCTCCAATATTTAGTAACTTTCGTCAAAGGTAAAAAAATTAGACCTCTCGGGGAGCAATTGTTTCTCTGAGAAATGTGCTGAAACTGAATGTTGCATAAAGCCCTGTCTAATATTTCTGACGTGCTCCATAACCCGAATGTGTAGTGGTCTGGTGGTCCTTCCTATATAAATTAACTGGCAGGGGCAGACAAGGGCATATATAACATATTTCGAGTGGCAAGTCAAAACCTGCCTCAATTTATAAGCCCCTTTGTGATTGAAACTCTCTATACATTCCTTTTTCAAAGATAAACTCCTGGATCTCTTCAAAAGCTATATTGATGATCTTTTTATCATCTGGAGGGGGGATGAGGAGACGCTACATTCCTTTTTTATGGCCCTGAACGACAATGATTGGGGAATAAAACTTGATGTATCCCATAGTAGGACAGAAATTAACTTTTTAGATCTTACGATTTATATTCAAGATCACTTGTTAACCCTTTCGCTGCTGGGCTTTTCTCGCCTCTGTGCTGAGGTCATTTTTACCGATTTTGCTCATCTTGTTTAAACGCGTTTTGAAGGCTTATTTTAGTATATGACCCAGACATATTATATATCGTTCTTTCCGTCAGACTTGGCAGATTCATAATATGTCATTATTATATGTATACGTCATGACCTGTCTGTATATTATAACAAAAAATGCAATAAAATATGAATTTTCAATAATTTACAACGTGTAAAGTGGTTTTTTTTCACATTTTAACATGCGAGCAATTGCGGTTATATTTTGTATGGGGTGCGCTTGTTAAAAAAATTAGAGATGGGGTCTCGTTACATTTTTTTTTGGGGGAAATTACACGATTTTCAACAAACGCACCGCATACAAAAATCGTTAGTGCAGCATCATTGTTCACATTATAATTGAAATGGGAACAATATTGCTGCATTAACGAACCAAAAAAAAGAGAAAAAAATTGTTAATTTTTTTTTATTTTTTTAAATATTTTTTTATTTTTATTATTTTTAATTTCTTTTGAAAAAAAAAATTTCATACTCATCTTTGGTATTGTTGGAACGGCCATGCTCTGGCCGATCCAACAATACCAAACATTAACCCCTAACTGCCACAGATCGGGAGATAGGGGGTTCATTGGAACCCCCTATCTCCACCATTGGTGGCAGTTAGGGGTTAACTCCAAGACTGGCATCATCGTGCTATGCACGATGACGCCAGTCCTCAGGGGGAGTTCCCGGAGGCTTGGCCGACATCCAAGATGTCGGCCAGCTCCGGGAAAGGATCACGAACCGGCGCTTTTCGGCGCCGATTCGTGATCCGGCCCCCATGGGGTTAATGCCAGGTACCTTTTGGAAGGGCAGGCTGTGCCCTTCCAAACGGTGCCTGGGTTAACCCCCTGCACGCTGCCGATCAGGAGGGAGAGAGGTCTGAAGGACATCCCTCCCTTTCAGGCACCTCCTCCGCACATGCGGGGGGCGCCTGAATTAGGTGTCATCGCGCCCCCGCAATGACACCTAATTACTCTGGCGGCGGTTCCGGGTGCTGGGCTGACATCGAGGATGTCAGCCCGCACCGGGGGGGGCCAGCGATCAGCCGGAACCCGGCTGAACGCTGGCCCCAAAGGGAGGACGCACTCAGCGCGTCCACCGCAAGGAACGTTACCTGCGGGTGGATGCGCTGAGTGCGTCCTTAGCAGCGAAGTGGTTAAAATCCAAAACCTACTTTAAGCCAGTTGACGTGACGTGAACAACTATATAGACACTACAAGTTGCCACGCCCCAGCATGGATACGCAGTGGCCCTAAGAGCCAATTTATTTGATTACGAAGGAATTGCACTGAATCAGAATCTTATATGGCACAAGCCAACCAATTGGTTACCAATTTTCAAGAAAAGGGACATGATCAAGTGTTTCTTAATAATCTTATGGAAGAAGTCGGAAGGAAAGCTCGGAACGATCTAATCCAGTATAAACAGCGTGCCCCAGATAGTGTTGACAAGGTTTCCCTCATTTATAACTATAGTGGTCGAACGAGAAGTATTAACCAAATTATTAATAAACACTGGCCTATCCTGTTGAGAGATACTTAACTAAAGGAGATTCTTGATGAGAAACCTAGGATTCTCAACAGGGGTGCTCCAACGAAAAAACAACGTTTGGTGAAAAGCCATCTAAGGAAAAATAAAGGCAGAATGCCTTTAATGAGAAAGAAGGTTTCTATCATTGTGGAATTTGTTTGGCATGTAAGAGTTTATCTTTGAAAAAGGAATGTATAGAGAGTTTCAATCACAAAGGGGCTTTCAAATTGAGGCAGGTTTTGCCCTGCCACTCAAAATATGTTATATATTCCCTTGTCTGCCCCTGCCAGTTAATTTATATAGGAAGGACCACCAGACCACTACACATTCGGGTTATGGAGCACGTCAGAAATATTAGACGGGGCTTTATGCAACATTCAGTTTCAGCACATTTCTCAGAGAAACAATTGTTCCGAGAGGTCTAATTTTTTTACCTTTGAAGAAAGTTACTAAATATTGGAGGGGAGAGGATTTTCTTAGAAAGTTCAATCAGGAAGAAATGCGCCTCATTTGACACACTGATCCCAAAGGGCCTTAACAAAGACCTCGAACTTTGCCATTTTTTTATGAAAACTTTGGGCCCCTGGATGAGATATTGCTTGTGGTAGATTGTTTTTTTTTTTCTCTTTCTTTTAATATATATCAAATTTTTGAGTCCTGCTAGCCCACTATGGGGCCTTTTTTACCTAGTTGCTTTTTTTAATACATTTTGGTTTGATTTTTTACCAATTTTAGCATATTTTACTATTTTTGTAATTTTAAGAAATTCTGTTTATTTTTATTCCATTTTTATCCCCCCCCCCTGTGTTTTTTTTGGGGGGAGGATATGGTATTAGTCTACGTAATGTCTATCTGGTAGGTGGTGTGTCTACAATTATCTTAGGCATCTCATAGGCAGATCCCCTTTTTTTGGAGTTTTGTGCTTTTTTTTTTTAAAAAAAAAAAAAAATAGGAAGAGGAAAGGAAAAAGTAATTTTTGTCTTTTTATACATTATACATTTTTTAGATATGCAATAAGGTGTAACTGAAAATACCCATTTTTTTTGAAGATTTTGGGGGCACTGTGCAATAATATGCAAGTGCTTATATGTTTACATAGATTTGACTCTGACAAAGGAGATTGGAGTGTCCTTTGGGAGATTCCCTTCTAAGGGTGGAGACAGTGTGAGGCTTTTTTTTTTTATATATATTATGTATTGCCCAGTACGAATAGTATTGTGGGGTGATGGGCTGCGACTATTTGCCCGCACTGAAGCCTGTGTGTGACGCCGAGGGGTTGATCCACCCAGCTGCGGTGGAGAGGGGCCGGAATTTCCGATTTGGAAGGGAAGCTGCTTTGGTGTGCGCTTGAGACGCAGGCTGATCCCCCACATGAGCGGGTTCTATCCCATATTCCTGGCTAGCTCTATGGTCCTCCTTCTATGATGTATACAAAGATGGTGCTGCCCGGCGGAAGTTGCTGGACGTCTAATTACAAATGAATACAGCTGAGTATGAAGGAGAAACTTGTGTATTTAAATGTGCTAATACACCTCCCATGTAATTCTGTTTTGTTCTTGCCACTGAAGAAGTCTGAGTAACAGGTGAAACACGTTTGGCTTGCTGTTAATTTTTTTATTTACTTTTCTTAACTTTCAAATTTTTTTAAAATTTATTTTGAACTGGTGAAAATCTACCCCTATTTATCTGGTGACTACATTGTAAAGGTATCCAGGAGGACCGTTTTTGGGGTAAGCAGGTAACCCAATAATACCTGATACGTCTCCATTTGAGGGCTGGCAGCTCTCACTCTGTGTGAGTATGAGCAATCACGTATATTACTAAGCTTTCCCTGATCAGACAATATTGCACCATATGCGCTTTTCTGTGTTCTTTTTGAGGTCCTACGTGTAAGAAGACTTCACCTGGTATTCTGCTTAAAGCCACCTGCCAAAGTGGGGCCACTTTTTCTATAAGGGATATGACGGAATGAGATGTTGTTCCGCCTGCGGGTGTGCTCAATCTGCGTGACCCCTTCGCTTACCGCTGGCCCGACTACCGAGTGACGCGCACTCGGCGTCTCGTGCGGCCTGGCGTGACCCTGGGGAAGGGTTAGCGGGCGGTGGAGGGGACCCCTGCCTAGAACCAGCCCGACCACTGAGCCATACAGCACTCAGCGTCCCGAGCAGCTGGTTCACTGACCTTGCGGGTGTGGGACGTCTGTGGAGTTCGGATCTGCCGCGGAGGAATATCGGATGTGGGAAACGTTTCGGATCTTGCGGGAAACGTTTCCGATCGCGGTGCGGGTAACTTTTTCGGATCTCGGTGTACGACTCTTCGAATCGGATCGAGGCTGGATGAATCTTCGGATCTGTCGGGATGGGCGAGGGATTCGGATCGCACCGCAATCCCTCGCAATACCGAAGCGCGGTACGCGGCCGCGCCCTTCGGTTCGGATCTCCGTCCCTCTGAGAACCGAATCTTCCTGCGCTGCGCCTCTGCCCTGCTACACGATGCAGGCACAGAGCGCTCGCTTCGGTTCGTACCTGAATGGACACCGTACTCTGAGATCGGCGGGGGACTCTCAGATACGAAAATACGGTGGAAATAAAGACACACCAGTCAAAGCTGAATGCACTGCAGAATCTGAGTTTATTGTTTACAGACCAAGCATTTATTACCTCTGCACACAATTAGAATACAATGGGACTCCTTGCCCGCCCTCCCGGGACCCATTGGCCACCATCCTTCAGGGAGTCGCCAATTCGGACCGGATGGTCCGAATCGGCCATTTTGCGATCCGAACCGGATGGTTCGGATCGGCCATTTTCCGAATCGAGAATTCTTAACTGCGCCACAAGGTGATCGGAAAATGGCGGCGAGCAAGGCAACAAAGGGGAAATACTTTACACAATAAACCAACGGGGAACACTTTATTACACCACACAATGTCACCTCTAAATAAAAATACGGGTAAAACGGGGTGCGTGCCACCACACCCAAGTGTCCATGTCACCACTGTCACTGCGCGCCGCCCCTGGCTGAGGGTGCTGGCCATCCCGTGACACTCCTCCCCCTCCCCCAGTTCGACGCACCTGGTCTGACCCCACCGGGTCATACCGGGGAAGTCGGTGCTCCCAGGCCCATAGTCAGTCTGGGGAGGCCGGGTCACCAGGCCTCTCCATTTGGCCTTGCGGCCGTGCCAGCTTGGTCGGGACCCCATGTCCTGAGGGTGTCCCCGGCTGGGCGAGAGGACACGCCTCTGGGCCGGAGGGCCTCCGGTGCCCCCCCCAGGATTGTCACTCACCTGGGGAACCCGGGTGCTAACTGCACACGCCCCAGGTGCCCAGGTCAGCCGTGGGACAGGACCGTGGCGGGGTAAGGCTCCCGAGCCCAAAAGTTGCAAAAATGGGCAGAGGCCAGCGGCGCTCTGCCCCGTTGCCAGCTCTTCCACTGGATGGCCAGGTACAGACACGGCAACTGAAGGAACCACAAGAGCCAAACCTGGCTGCTCCTCCAGCCAGCTGGAAGGGAGAATCACGGGATGCAACGGCAGTCGCCCAGGGTCATCCACGCTCTGCCCCTCGGGGCGAATCGGGCGGAACGGGCAGAGGCCAGCGGCTCTCTGCCCTGGCGTCAGCTCTTCTGCTGGTTGGCCGGGTACGGAAACGGCAACCGGGAGGACCAACGGGGTCAAACCCGGCTGCTCTCCCTGGCCGCCGACGAGGGGACTGGACCGCTGCCACGGCAGTCGTACAGGGTCATCCTCGCGCTGCCCCTCGAGGCAACCTGAGAGGGATGGGCAGAGGCCAGCGGCGCTCTGCCCCGTGGCCAGCTCGTCAGCTGGGCGAGGATCTCCCTGCGGGAGGATGGTTTCTTCACCCCCCGGGGCAATCAATGGTTGCGCACAACCCGTCCCGGGGGAACCATCCGTCTGCTCCTCCGGGCCGACTTTGAGTAGTGGGCAGAGGCCAGCGGCGCTCTGCCCCGTAGCCAGCTCTTCTGCTGGCGAGAGATCTCCTTGGAGAAGGATGGCTGCTTCACCCCCCGGGACAACCAAGGGTTGCGCACAACCCATCCCGGGGGAACCATCTGTCTGCCCCTCCTGGCAGACTTTGGGCAGTGGGCAGAGGCCAGCAGCACTCTGCCCCGTAGCCAGCTCTTCCGCTGGTTGGAGATCTCCTTGGGGAAGGATGGTCTCTTCACCCCCCGGGGCAACCAATGGTTGCGCACAACCCATCCCGGGGGAACCATCCGTCTGCTCTTCCTGGCAGACATTGAGTAGTGGGCAGAGGCCAGCGGCACTCTGCCCCGTAGCCAGCTCTTCCGCTGGGCGGAGATCTCCTTGGGGAAGGATGGTCTCTTCACTCCCCGGGGCAAACAATGGTTGCGCACAACCCATCCCGGGGAGACCATCCATCTCCTCCCCCGCTGGACCCGTGGCCTCGGCCACCCTGTCCTCTTGCGGGGTGCAGGGGGTAACTTCCTCAGTCGACCCCCCCACGGGCACCCATGAGTCCGCCTCGGCTTCCCATAGGTCCCAAACCTGGGGACTGTCGACTTCCTCCGTCGACCCGTCCCACCACGGGGAGCTCAGGCTCGACTGCGGAACGCCGTCCAACAGTCTTCGATAAGCCACCTCGAGCTCCCACTCTCGCTCAGCTAGGGACTCCAGCTCCTCAAACACTGAGTCCCTGCTGTCTGACGGGATCTCCAGTTCCCGTCGCTCCAGGATGTCCTCCATCCGTTCCTCGGTCTCCTCTCCAAAGTCGGGGTCGGCGGCCATGCTCGCGTAGAGCAGTCCTGTGCCTCCGTAGCGAGGCCCTGCAACGGAACTGCCTCCCAACGGGTGTGCTGCCGAGCGGCGGTTAGCCACCGGAGCGCGCGGTACGCGGCGTCCAGTGCGACCTCCTCCTGCACCAGACTCCAGAGCTCGGCCTCCCACTCTTCTGGGGCCCGGCCCTGCAGGAACGCTGCCCGCACAGCGTACTGCTCCGATAGACGTCAGCGTCGGAAGGAATGTCCACATCATGGCAGTCCCGCTCATGGTCCAGGGCCTCGTACCACAGTTCCTCTGTGGACCCCTGGTCCCGCTCTGGACCCTCCTGCAGCCTTCTTGCCAGCACGACCTTCATGTCTGCGAAGGTGCCGGCACAGGAGCACCGCTCCTCAATGGGGAATATGGCGTCCTCAGATGCAGCTCCAGGCGAGCTGTGAGTCTCCATCCGAGGGTCGCTGGGATGAGTGATGTCCTCAGTACAGGCTCCAGACGAGCTGAGAGTCCCGCAAGCGTCGTCACTGGGGGTTGTGGATTCCCAGGGTGAAGCTCCAGACGAGCTGTGAGTCTCGACCCAGGGTTCCACGGGGTAGGGTTCGGGGACATTGTACTCCGTTTCTGCTCCGCGGAGCTCTGCCAACGCAGCTGGTGCTGGCGTTCCTTCTCCAGCTCAACTTCCGGTAGAACTCCCGAATCACCTTACATCGGTCCTCTGTCGTCGGGGCATCTCCCAGCAGTGCGATCCGACGCCGCACCTCTCTGAGGTCAGCGCCTTCCTCCACCTCTGCGTGGACAGGGCTGGGGACGGCGTCGTCGCCTCGTCCTGATCCATCCTGGTCAGCTCCTTGATCAGGGTCTTCCTTTTCTTGTTACCCGGCGTTCCTCCCCGGTTCTCCAACATCCCACGCAGGGTGTCCCGGTTGTAGGGGGTGTACACCGCCATGGCGTAGGTCTCCAGGGGTCTGCAGAGAGCGATCCCACCGCTGCCACCAGTATGACGGAATGAGATGTTGTTCCGCCTGCGGGTGTGCTCAATCTGCGTGACCCCTTCGCTTACCGCTGGCCCGACTACCGAGTGACGCGCACTCGGCGTCTCGTGCGGCCTGGCGTGACCCTGGGGAAGGGTTAGCGGGCGGTGGAGGGGACCCCTGCCTAGAACCAGCCCGACCACTGAGCCATACAGCACTCAGCGTCCCGAGCAGCTGGTTCACTGACCTTGCGGGTGTGGGACGTCTGTGGAGTTCGGATCTGCCGCGGAGGAATATCGGATGTGGGAAACGTTTCGGATCTTGCGGGAAACGTTTCCGATCGCGGTGCGGGTAACTTTTCGGATCTCGGTGTACGACTCTTCGAATCGGATCGAGGCTGGATGGATCTTCGGATCTGTCGGGATGGGCGAGGGATTCGGATCGCACCGCAATCCCTCGCAATACCGAAGCGCGGTACGCGGCCGCGCCCTTCGGTTCGGATCTCCGTCCCTCTGAGAACCGAATCTTCCTGCGCTGCGCCTCTGCCCTGCTACACGATGCAGGCACAGAGCGCTCGCTTCGGTTCGTACCTGAATGGACACCGTACTCTGAGATCGCGGGGGACTCTCAGATACGAAAATACGGTGGAAATAAAGACACACCAGTCAAAGCTGAATGCACTGCAGAATCTGAGTTTATTGTTTACAGACCAAGCATTTATTACCTCTGCACACAATTAGAATACAATGGGACTCCTTGCCCGCCCTCCCGGGACCCATTGGCCACCATCCTTCAGGGAGTCGCCAATTCGGACCGGATGGTCCGAATCGGCCATTTTGCGATCCGAACCGGATGGTTCGGATCGGCCATTTTCCGAATCGAGAATTCTTAACTGCGCCACAAGGTGATCGGAAAATGGCGGCGAGCAAGGCAACAAAGGGGAAATACTTTACACAATAAACCAACGGGGAACACTTTATTACACCACACAATGTCACCTCTAAATAAAAATACGGGTAAAACGGGGTGCGTGCCACCACACCCAAGTGTCCATGTCACCACTGTCACTGCGCGCCGCCCCTGGCTGAGGGTGCTGGGCCATCCCGTGACAAGGGACACCTCCAATCTTGTGCCTTTCCTCTGGGGACTTCTATGAAGCGCTAAACCCACACCCATTATTCCTTTCACAATATTTGTACTGTAATATGGGGAACTGTCCACTGGGGTGGAAGCAAATCTAGGGGCAACTAAGTGCCTGGGGAATTCTTTTTTTTTTTTCTTTTTTTAAGTTTTTGCTCTGGATCGAGCCAGAGGATATTTGCAACCAGGAGGATTGCCTGGTGACGGTGAGAAAGAGTGAAAGCCTCACTGGTGAGTTTCTAGGAGGCTGGTCAGCCAGCCCAGATAGCCCACAGTATGCTCCAAGACAAGGATGGCTGAGGGAGCTGGAAGGCCTAGAGTTGATTGGGCCAGCAATGGACTTAAAACATTTGCAGACTACAGCCCAGCAACAAGTCTCCGAGATACTTGGAGGAAGCCTCCCCACCAGCCACTGGGAAGAGGAAGAAAAAGAGGGGCGGCCGAGCTAAAGCAGAGCAGAGGGAAATGCTGTCACAGCCCCGGGATTACAGCATTAAGCCATCTTCCAGCGGGGCAGTATCGTGTCACCGGAGAGACTGGCACCCAGGCTGTTCCCCTCATGAAAGATGGGACCACACAGTCCACAGACGGTCTGGTTCGCTTGTTGCAGGCTGAGTTGCTTGCTGCTCGGGCACAGATAATGGCCCTGACAGAGACATTGCAAGAGCATCAGATCGAACTGCGAGTGGTCACGGAGGAGAGAGCTTGTCGCTGCATGGAAGTGCAAGAGTAGGCAGCCACTATACAACAATTGTTGGCCCAGCTTCGGGCCTGCGAGGACTCTACCCACACTGTACACACGGAGCTCAGTGGAGCCCATGTGTAACGATGCACCCCCTATAGAGGGTGATGGGGGGGCTTTAGGCTGAGTAGTTTGAAGCCTTGAGGGCAGGTAAATAGTTTGCTGCTTATAGCAGAATCCAGCTCACACTTACAGAACTCAGAAACAAGAGCGGTAGTGCAGAACACAAACACAAGAGGTAGCCCTGCACTGGGTATGATTTCTCATCTAAAGACAGATTTCAGGACTGGGGATAGACACAATGGATTCAGCAACCTGCAGGGCAGAACTTTCATAAATCACAGACCGCGATATAAGCTGAACACAGACTGCATATACAGGGTATGGCAAACATACAGCAGGAATCAAGAGTCAGAATCGTCAGAAGGCAGTCCAGGTCTATACACGAAAATACAGGAATCTATATAAGGAGACAGACGTGAGAATATCCAGAAACCAGAGCCAAAGGGTCATACACAGAAAATATCAGAATGTAAAACAGCAATACAGGGAGCAGGAACTCCATAGGAAATAAATCTATCCTGATCCAAGGATCAAGTGTACTGCTGGCCCTATATATAGAGCTGAGCAGGTCATTTGACCGCAGACTATCAGCCCAATGGAGATGGTCTGCAGAGCCTGAAAACCAGAAAACAGGAATCCCTGCATCCACCACCAGGGGGCAGGGCTGAAATGTGACACCATGAACTAAATAGAGAAGCTGGAGCACGGTTTATGTTTAATGATTGAGCAGCTAGAGGCTGTGCGGCGAACCAGAGCTGCTCTACAGACAGAAATTACTGCTTTTAAAACTCGTCTAGAGCTCTGTGAGCAGAAGTTGGAGCAGGCACAGCTCTCCCGGGACACTATGCAGGCACGGCCTGTGAGCAGCAAGTGGAAATACAGCTGCTCCAGAACCAACTCCAGCTGTGCCAACGCCACCTGCAAGAAACTGATGCAGCTCTGAAAGAGCGCCTCGCTCAAACCAAGGCAAGCGAGGAGGATGTGAGCCGTCTGACACACCAACTAGTGGTGTTGGCTCAGGAGCACCAGGATACTGCCAGCCACCTGAAGACTGAGCTTGATGGGACATGACCACAGTGGCGACAGCTTCAAGATGAGCTGTCCCTACTATGAGCTGCCAGCACCCACCTGCCCAGGAGACCGGTGAGAGACCACCCTGAGTGGCTGCCAAGTTCCTGGTCCCTGGAAGAATTGCACCCATTTGGGATTGTGGAGATTGCCATGGGGTGGGCCCCTTTTGAATGTCTGGGAGTGGGGCAGTCACAGAAGGAGAGGCTGGGGACTGGGACTGCTGACTGTATTCTGGTCCTGGGTCAGTGTGCCCGCTAGCGAAAATTTTGTGTTGGTGGACTGTGGTGGCCTGTTGCCTGGCGTACTGGACAAGAGGGGTGGCTTGCCTCTTACCCCGGGACTATGGACCCACAACCAGGGGTACCCTGCAGTGACTGCCAGACACTGCTGACGGTGTTTGAGTGCCAGCACCCTGGAACTTTGCAGTTGGTGCAAAAAGAGAGCGAGAAGTCTTGTCAGTGGCAAGCGATCCGTTGGGGTCTAAGCTCGCCCTGATATCTCCCCCCTTCCATATAATGTGATGAAACAGCCGCCCCAATGTTTATTTGCAGTTATTTTGCTTGCATTTCATTGTCTCTGTATATCGGGTAGAGTGTTTGTGTTCTGTCTGATGTCTGTGTTATATTAATATTCCCTTATGTGTTTATTATAGAGTATTGTTTATTTGTACCTTCTCTCTGTATTAGCTGTCTTCTGTATATTGTACATTTCTGTAACTACCCCCTCTCTGCTTATTGTATACTTACTGCTGTAAGAAGACTCCTGTTTCCCTCTAGTCCTAGCACACTGTTTAGATAAGAGTGCATGTGTAAACACTCCATTGTGTTGAATGTCTTTTCTATTGTTCAGTGGCTGGAACCTGTTATCTGTAATGTATTCTGGAAGGGAGGGGGTTTTCTCAACTGTGTGTATTTGAAATAGTCAGTCTCCATTTGGATTTTGAACATGCAAGAACTCCTCACACAGTGTATGTGTCGTCTACTCTGTGTTGTACGAATATCTCCTGTGTACAATGGAAAGGGGCGCCCAGACAGAGTGTACGGTGCGTGAGGGTACCCCGATCCGTAATAGTTTGTGCCTTCAGTCTCCTCAAAACATAGTTTAAATAGTGCTTTTGTGTAAAGCTTTTTAACCCCATAGTGACCAGGCAATTTTAACATTGTTGTCACAGTCAGTCATAATGGCGGTACCCGGCATGCGCCAAATAAGGCCCTAGAAGGAGTAAAAGCCCCTATGCAGAGATGCACGACACAATAAGCAACAATATATATGTATATGAACACAGAAGAAACTGAGGACCCCTGCACGGCTATACCAAAGGAGCCCTATACTAACAGATCGGTCCTTAGGAAAAAAGGTTACCTAGCAGCCATACAGAGTCCCAGGGTGTTCACAGAATACGTGAAGGAGTTATACTCCACAACTTGCAGGGAAGGACTTCAATCACAAAACCTGTAGTCAGCAGGGACACACAACATATACATCAATATACACAGTACAGCTAGGGATGTCCAGAAGAGTCATCAGTGAATAAGCCAGGTGTCAAAACCAGAATGTTTACCTTATACCGAAGAGGAGTATACAAGCAGAAAATCCGTTAGCCAGGCCAGAGGGTCAAAACCATATAATCAGTCAGAACATGAAACAGACGAAGGAGAAACACTTGAACTGATTACATGTAAAACACTGGACATGAACTGGAACCTAGGCTAACTAAAGAAACAACGGACAGATCAAAGAAATAAGGTAAACAATAAAACATAGACTTGACCAGACAGAACAACAGGGAGCTCTCAGGAACATGAAGTCAGCAGCAAACAAAGACAGAAAATGAACCAGATGCAAGAGCCTTGTGAGATGGGCCCATGGATTTATATAGGGAAGTAATCAGCCCATATCACCATCAGAAGCTAAACGAGCAACTAAACAAGCAGACACTTAACCCCTAAGCTGCATCCCAAGGAAAAGCAACATAGAAACACATGGGAACATAGACATGAGGAACACAGAGGGCAGGGGGACAGGGTTGGAACGTGGGAAACGTGACAATTTTCTGTATGAAAGCATCCATTTTTTTTCTTTTTCTGCTTTGTTTGTGTTTAGCTCTAATTTTCCTCTTACTTGTTTATGGAACCCACACATATTATATACCATTTTTCTCGCCATTAAATGAACTTTCTAAAGATACTATTATTTTTATCACATCACATAATTTGTAGAATGGAAGAAACCTTCTGGCGCAACAAATTATATCAGCAACTGGGATAGACAACCTTCCGTGTTGCTACCTCAATATAACAATATTACAAATGGATATTAGGTACATATAGCTTCATCAAGTGTATGCAATCAGTGGGCAAAAATCACTTATAATATTATGCTTGAACATGTGTTGTCATTCAATATCACATAAAAGCAGTGTAATGGCTAGTCTGCAGGTTACACCGGGGAACAGCATTTTTGTTGAGTTAGAGCTGACACTTGTTATTGACTAACTGGTGGCATCATGAATACAAAAATTACCCCAGTTTTTCTCTATCACGTCAATTTTTTTAAGGTACAGGATACCCTCCCTTTGTCTCAAAAACCATACAAAATGTGCACACAATGTAAAATAATGAAAAAAATTACCTGAATGTAAAATTCGAATTCAACTGAAAAGCCCGATTGGGTGCAAGTAGTCAAGTTAGGTAGCACTTAGGGTACAAATTTACGCTTATAGCTTTTCCTGAAGTGTTCAATCTGTGGGCAATCTCGCCTAATGCTCCAACAATAGTCAGCCATCATCTTTTCATCCGATCTACCCTGATACCGTTCCTCTATGACCTTCAAATCTTGGTGGAATTGAACAGAAGTAACAGTCTGTGGGCTCTCGCCAAACCAAAGGTATATCAAATGGCAACTTATCACATGTTCCCTTCGTCCACATCCGTAAAATCTCGACACACCTCTTGCACACCTTGTGAGGGGCCCAAGACTTATCTTGATCACCAAGTTTTACTTTAAAATATGCAACATAGGCCTGCCTGACAAATGCGCTGATGTTCACCCTTTGACTGGGAACGGTGAAACTGCCACAGATATAACAAATGGAATCAGGGCTGTTTTGTCACTTACAATGAGAAATAGCAGAGGCAGACATGATCTGAAGGAAAGGAAATACAAATGCAAATAAAAAAAAAAATTCAGCTTACTCCTAGTATACAGACTTTCGGAATACAGTTACAAGTATTTATAAAGTGCCAATAAATTCCTTGGCGCTGTAAAATGGGACAGACAGAATTACAAACATACATACACGTTACACACACGGAACAGAAGAAGAGAGGACCCTGCTCAAGAGCTTACAATCTAACAATACGATTTACTAAATACAGTTATACACACCCCCTCACCACACTGTCTCACTTGTAAACTGATATGCAGAGACAAGTAACATCTGGTCGCCAAGGTCGCTCCCCATCCCTCCCCACTCGAGGGAAGTCCACTCTCAGCCAATAGGAGAGCACTCGTGCTCCCGAACATCCGGGTGGTAGTAATCGGAAAGGAAAGTTGAGGAAGTTTGTTGGAATTGTAATGTATTTTTTGTATATCTGTATGTATGTTTCAGGTGTAATGATCATTGCTGTGTTATGTGTTTTGCTTTTGTTTGAACATACAAGGAATTTAAGGAAGAATGACCGTTATACAAATGGAAGACTTTTTCACAGCCCTCCCTTTTTTTTTTTTGCTCCTTTCCTAGTTCCCTCATTCCCCCCTCCTTTTTTAAGAAAGGAAAACAAAGAAGACTGTGATATAATATCTGTTAACCCCTTATGTTCTTTTTCCTTTTACACAATATTCATATACTTTAAGTATTTTTTCAGATTTATGCATGCCATCAATTACAGATAGGGATGCAACGATACCACTTTTTTAAGGATAGGGTCAATCGAAAGCATTATTCGCAGCAACCGTCAAAAAGTGCGTCCGAACGCATTGACGTATTTTTTCACGGAATGCGCGAAAACGGTCAGACGACGCGCATTTTCGTGCGTGATTTTTTACGGATCGGCAATAAAACACTTCTTGCGTCTGGATGTTATGTAGGCTGGACATTAGCAGCGTCTGACATCTCCTAATCATGCACACATGCCGCTATGCCGCCGCAGCGCACTCTGTACGTCAGTACTAGCGGTTCTGCGTTCTCGAAAAAATTCATTCATTTTCCACTTGCGTTGCGCGGCCGGACTTTCGTGCAGCAGTACTTCGTATATTGGCCGTCATTGCCCGTCATTTGCTGCTACTGTGGCCGTGATTAAGTGCGCCTAAACGCACGTTAAAAATGTGTTAGTCTGACCCCAGCCTAAGACCGAGTATGAGTACCGATACTTTTTTTCAAGTACTCACCGATACCGAGTACCGATACTTTTATTTTATGTCATGTGAACACTTTTCAATAAGAACAGACCTCATATAAAAATGCCCCAGCTCACATGTATATATCCCCCCGAGATATATTATTATTATCCTTTATTTATATAGTGCCCCACATATTCTGCAGCGCTTTACAAGTTCAGTGTACAAGGTATTGATACATTAGAATACCACACATGGATGATATGGCCTGATTCAGGGGGACCCTGCTCCCAAGGGAATTTACAATCTATGAGATGTACAAGTATTTTGTGAGGTAGGCGCATCCATATTGTTAGGTGTCTTGCCCAAGGACACTTGCTGGTAGTGTCTTCTGAGTGGGATCAAGTCGTCTTTCCCTGATTCTAGCGATAATCAGCGACCTGGTGGTTAGGTTGAACCTGCTTCTCGTAAAGTCGAGACTTCTCCTCAGTTGTACAGGAGGGATTTGCAGAACGGTACCTTGACTTGCTTTTCCATGGTCGAAGGGTAGAGATGTTACCACTGGACTCTACAGCCGATATTTTGTGGTAGGCAAATGTGTACCGTTAGGTGTCTTGCCCAAGGACACTTACTGGAGAGATGCTCTGGCTGGGATCAAACCTGTAACTCCACGGTTATAGAGCAGCGATGTTACCTCTACTCCATCCAGCCGGTAATATATATATATATATATATATATACACAGAATGCCCCCAGCTCACATGTAGCTTGCCCCAGCTCACATGGATATGTAGCTTGCCCCCAGCTCACATGGAGCTTGCCCCCAGCTCTCATGGAGTTTGCCCCAGCTCTCATGGAGATTGCCCCCCAGCTCTCATGGAGATTGCCCCAACTCTCATGGATATTGCCCCCAGCTCTCATGGATTATGCCTCCAGCTCTCATGGATTATGCCCCCAGCTCACATGGATATTGCCCCCAGCTCTCATGGATATGCCCCCAGCTCTCATGGATATGCCCCCAGCTCTCATGGATATGCCCCCAGCTCTCATGGATATTGCCCCCAGCTCACATGGATATTGCCCCCAGCTCTCATGGATATGCCCCCAGCTCACATGGATATTGCCTCCAGCTCTCATGGATATGCCCCCAACTCACATGGATATTACCTCCAGCTCTCATGGATATGCCCCCAGCTCTCATGGATATGCCCCCAGCTCTCATGGATATTGCCCCCAGCTCTGATGAATATGCCCCCAGCTCTCATGGCTATTGCCCCCAGCTCTCATGGCTATTGCCCCCAGCTCTGTGTGTGTATGTGTATATATTACACATACACACACACACTGGCACACACACAGACCCCAGACCAGACATGGGACGGCTGTCCGAATGCTCCATCGGCATTCGGACAGGCCCCTGCGGCTCATCGCGTTCATACTTACCTTCCACGAGCGCCGCCGGTAAAGTCTTCGCACGTGCGCTCGTTGGAAAGCCCCCAGCCGCGATCACGTGGGAGTTCGTGAGATCGAGGCTGGGGGCTTTCCAATGAGCAGACGCACGGAAACTTTGCCGGCGGCGCTCGTGGAAGGTATGTATGAATGCCGTGAGCTGCAGGGGAATCTCTGAATGCCGTTAGAGCATTCGGACAGCCGCCCCAGCCTCTCAGATGCCAGCAAGCCAGCTCAATGCTGGCTTCCGGTATCGGGGGAAATATCGGGGGCACTGCACGAGTACCAAGTACTCCTGCAGTACCCGGTATCGGCACTGATACCGATACTAGTATCGGTATCGGTGCAACCCTTACGTATACATATAAAAATTATATATTATGAATCTGCTGAGTCTGCCGGAAAGAACGATATATAATATGTCTGGGTGATATAATAAAATGTGGCTTCAAATCGCGTTTAAACATGATGAGCAAAAGCAGTACAAATTAGCTCAGCACGCAGCAGTGAAATACCTCAGCAATGAAGGGGTTAAGGTGGTCGGTAATCTGGCTACCGCTAGGGACACAAACATATATATGTATCAGATAATGCGATATACATAGGACAGGGTACACAGGGATAACCTTAACTGAAATGGAAACCAAGTCAAATCGTAGAACAACTCAGAGTAGTCAGGAATAGCCAGAAACTGGTACATGAAGGATGGTTCTCACACAAGCCAGGACACATGGATAATCAGTATAGTTAATACAGCCAGTGACTGGTACACGCAGGGTGGTTCTCATACAAGCCAGAAGTATAGATAATCAGAGTAGACAAGACAGCCAGGAACTGGTACACGAAGGGTGGTTCTCAATTCAAGCAGAGTCATACACAGAATAGAAAAATACAAATGCAAGGATAAAGAATCACGGGGAACGAGTCACTCAGCACTCTGGGAGGTAACTCCACGAGAGGGCAATGAACCGGTTCACCTTTTCCAGATTTAAACTCGGCGGCTCCGCATCACAACACCGCACCCCGCCCTCTGATTAGCTGCACATCCTCCTCCAGCTGGCGCATCACTTGGCACCCGGCCAGCCACCAGCGTGGAAGGTGCTGCCGCACATCCCCCAGGGTGACTCGAGACCCCCCAGGATGGCGTGACAACACCCCCCTTACGGGCAACCACCGGAAGACCACCAGGCGCATAGGGATGGGCAGCATGAAACTGGCGCACCAAACGAGGAGCATGAACCTCACCAGCCGGCAACCATGCCCAATCCTCGGGGCCATAGCCCTCCCAGTCTACCAGGTACTGCAGAACTCCCCTGGAAACTCATGAGTTCAGGATGGCATGAACTTCAAACTCCTCACCATCTTCAGACTGAATGGGTGGGGGAGGCATGTTAACTCTGGTATACCTGTTGCATATGAGAGGTTTCAGGAGGCCAACATGAAATACATTATGAATCCTCAGATGAGGAGGTAATGCCAACGCTTATGACACAGGGCTTACCCTGTGTAGAACTTTATATGGACCTATAAATCTGGGAGCCATTTTCTTTGAAGGAACCAAAAGTTTTATATATCCTTGTGGAAAGCCAGACTCTATCCCAACCGTATATACAGGAGCTGGTCTCCAACGTCTCTCAGCCCACTCTTTTTTTTTTTGCACTATTCTCAATGGCATTCTTGACCTTATTCCATGTGTCTTTCAGAGACCAGATGCTCGTTGAGTGCAGGCAGGGAGGTCTCCAGAAAACTAGAGGGAAGCACTGGAGGGTCAAATCATTACACATTATGAAATGGAGAACGACCCGTTGTCTCACTGACGGAGTTGTTTAACGCATATTCTGCCCATGGCAACAGACTAGACCACTCGTTTTGTTTCTCTGATACAAAGCATCGCAAATATTGCTCCAGTCTTTGATTTGCCCTCTCAGCTACTCCATTTGTCTGCAGATGAAAAGCAGAAGAGAAGGCTAATTTAATGCCCATGTTATCACAGAAGCCTCTCCAAAATTTTGACACAAACTGTGTGCCTCGATCTGACGCAATTCCTAGAGGGATTGTGTGAAGCCTGACCACGTTCTGGATGAAGATGGGTACCAGTTCTGCTGCTGTTGGAAGCTTCTGAAGTGGTACGTAATGCCCCATCTTAGAGAGCCTGTCTACCGCGGTAAGTATCACCGTATTACTGTGAGACGGAGGTAGATCTACAATAAAATCCATAGTCAGTTGTGCCCATGGTCTGTCGAGACCAGGCAGTGGTTGGAGCAACCCTACCAGCAAGTTTTGGGATTTTTGTTTCTACGGCAGACCTCGCAAGTAGAGTCATAGTCAATAACATCTTTTCTCAAAGTGGGGCACCAGAATTGTTTTACAAGAGTAGCTAGTGTTTTACTTATCCCCACATGACCATATGGTTTTGTATCATGATGTACTGACATGACGTGTGTTATTTCCGTCAAGAGCTTACCAGGTGGTTTCTCCACCGGAGCGGTACCCTGGACCACCTGAAGACGTTCTAGTAAGGGTGAGGATACAGAAATCATTGTGGTAGCTATGATTTTTTCTTTAGGAACAATGGGAGTTTGATCAGAGATACACTATATTGCCAAAAGTATTCGCTCACCCATCCAAATGAGGGGGGATTATGGTGTGGGGTTGTTTTTCAGGAGCTGGGCTTGGCCCCTTAGTTCCAGTGATACCAAGACATTTTGGACAATTCCATGCTCCCAACTTTGTGGGAACAGTTTGGAGCTGGCCCCTTCCTCTTCCAACATGACTGTGCACCAGTGCACAAAGCAAGGTCCATAAAGACATGGATGACAGAGTCTGTTGTGGATGAACTTGACTTGCCTGCACAGAGTCCTGACCTCAACCTGATAGACCTCACAAATGCGCTTCTGGAGGAATGGCCAAAAATTCCCTAAACACACTCCTAAACCTTGTGGACAGCTTTCCCAGAAGAGTTGAAGCTGTTATAGCTGCAAAGGGTGGACCGACGTAATATTGAACCCAATGGATTAGGAATGGGATGTCACTTAAATTCATATGCGAGTCAAGGCAGGTGAGTGAATACTTTTGGCAATATAGTGTATGTCAGAATCGGACCGCCAGGAAGGTTAATCTCCATATATCGTCCAGTATTACACATAGCTGGTAAACCAGATTATCCAGTGCTGATAGAAACCCTGCGGGCTCAGTAAGGTGGCAGCACAGGTACAGGGGTGCCTGAGCTCAATATACAGGGGACTGATCTCAGGATGAGTGGAAGAGGATACATGAGCTAGTGCTGAACAGTATTGGAGGGAAACCAAAAATAAGGAGGTGATAAGGATCCGGTTAAAGCAGGTTACAGGTAAGGTCAGATTCTGAGCAGCAGAGAAGAGGTTTATTCCGCCTGAGAGCTACAACAATAATGGAGCAAGGTGAGGAGGGAGGCGTGGTGCTTTGTTCAGGGGTGTGCCACTTGACCTGTGGTGTGTGATTTTTTTAACTGTGAATGTGCTGGTTTGGAATGAGGTAAACACTCTTCAAGTATCTGCCCACATGCAGGCACGGATCCTGACAGTTTGCATGTACAACCTCCCAAAAGACCTATTCCACATGGATTCAGCACATCAGCAGTGAATAGTGGCAAAAAACATTTATTACAAATTAATTGAATATTAATAAAACAAATAAAATTGCCAAAACACTTTTCACCCTGGATAAAAAATCCATATGGCTTCCTTAGTTGGCTTTCTGAAACCTACTGATGATTTCCTTCTTTAAATCCCTCCTCCACTATCATTATCTAATCACTGATTCTTAAAAAAGCGGGGGGAAATTCACCACCCATCAAATAAATTCTTTACTTTTCCCTATCCAATGGGATACTCCCATCAGCCTATTTTCCAAAGTGTACCCCCTATGCTCCCATACATCTGGGAATGAAAGCTGGTAACTTACAACAAGAGAACTTTCTTAAATCACATAATAGAGTACAGTACAAAATAGGTAGCACACCCTAAACAAACAAACTTTTTCCTTAGGAAGGCATCAAAAACAAAATAACAAATGCCTAATCGGCTTGAAAAAACTCCCACATATATACATGCAGAACATATAAAAAAGGCATTTGCGTTGCTGTAAAACATACCATGAACTCATGTTCTTGAAATTTATTCTTGAATCCTTCCTAAGTGATCTCAAACAGCTCCCCTGGTACAGGCTAAACCTAATCCCAGACCTAGACTGTGCAGTTGAATACTTTCAGTCTGAGCTCCTGCAAGTCTGGAATTCCCATGCCCCGCTGCGTAAAGTGCGAGTAAAAGGGACTCATCTCCCCTGGGTTACAGCTGATCTTACACTAATGTACCAGCTTAGAGATTCACGGTGGTCAAATTTCAAGACTACTGGTTCCATGAACGATCACTACGAATACCGAAAATGCCGGAATGAATGCACAAAACAGACAAAAATGGCCAAAGCCCATTACTTCAATGAAAATCTAACCAATAACATATCAAACCCAAGAAACCTTTGGAGAACCATAAGTAACATACAAGCACCCCCAGTCCACTCCCAGCCAGCTGCTGTCAAAGTAAACAACCAAACCCTGCAACACCCCCTAGATGTAGCAAATGCCTTTAATGATTATTTTGTTGGATGTGCCACCACTTTGATTGTCAAGCTAGGAAATGACATGCAATCAGAGAGGCCTCATGCAGGTCAGGCCCCCCCAACTGTGCAAAGTCACTGTATCAGACAGGAATTCAGTTCTAGACCAGTGCCTGTCAGTGTCATTACTAAACTTCTCTGTAAGCAAAAAATGAAATACCAGTCTGGACCTGATCAAATACCAGCAATGCTGCTGAAAATCAGTGCGCCAGCAATTGCAAATCCTGTCGCAACCCTAATAAATGAGTCACTGGCGACTGGATACATACCCAAGCTCTGGAAGACTGCAAGAGTGGTACCTATCCATAAAAGTGGTGACAGTACTTTGGTATCCAACTACCGTCCGATATCGTTGCTCCCTGTAATGTCAAAAGTCTTGGAAAAATGTGTCTACACACAATTACGTGATTATTATCAATATTTGAACTACTTAACCCCGGATCAATCAGGCTTTCGTCCAAATCACTCAACTACAACCGCCCTTTTAAAAGTCTGCAATGATATCCAGGCTGGGATGGAACAAGGAAACCTAACTGGAGCCATCTTCCTTGATTTTGCCAAGGCCTTTGACACGGTAGACCATGGCATCTTGTTAGAAAAACTTAAAAACTCTGGCATTGGTGATCGCACGCTAACCTGGTTTCAATCATATGTATCCGACCGATCACAATATGTGTCAATTTCTGGCAGCTCCTCCCTCCCGCTCCCAGTCACTTGCGGTGTACCCCAAAGCTCAATACTAGGCCCCCTGCTATTCACAATATTCATAAATGGTCTGCCCAACGTCTGCAAAGCCTCAACTGTACATATGTACGCAGACGACACTGTGATCTATACCAGCAAACCAAATCTCCCGCAGCTGTAGGCCGTGCTGCAAGAACAATTCACAGAGGTAGAAAAGTGGATCAAAAACAACAAACTTTTTTTAAATACTGACAAAACTGTAACGATGCTCTTTGGAACAGCACCTAAACTACACAAATTGCAAAATCCCCATCTATGTGTTGGGACAAAATCAAATGGCATGCTGACCCCAGTCACTTCTCTCAAATATCTAGGTATGTGGTTGGACCCTAATCTATCCTTTGGCCCCCACATCGAAAAACTCTCATCTAAACTTTACCCCAAACTAGGTGCCCTGTACAGAAACAAATCCTGCCTGAGTCCCGCGGTAAGAAAGCAGATTGTACAGCAAATGCTTATGCCGGCTATTGATTACGGAGATGTAGTGTATGCAGCTGCCCCGCAAACACACCTTCATAAACTTACTGCATTGTATAACTCATTCTGCCGCTTTGCGCTACAATGTAACTACATGACCCACCATTGTGACATGTTAAAAGAGCTAAACTGGCCATCGCTGGAATCCAGACGCACCCTTCACCTTTCCAGCCTGGTGTTTAAGAGCATCTCTGGGAAGCTGCCACCCTACCTGAATAGACTGCTTCCCCCAGCAGCTCCCTCATCCTATAACCTCTGATCCAGGACCAGCACCTTACTTGCTATACCACAATACAAAAAGACAGTGGCTCGGTCCTCATTTTCCTACAGAGCACCACAATTATGGAATAACCTCCCAGACACCATCAAATCTTCCCCCAGTCTTAAGTCACTCAAAAGCTCCTTACTAACATACCTCAATACAGAATGCACCTGTAAACATGTAACCTAGTGACTATATTTCCTACATATTTTTCTGTTAATCTGTATATTTGTGTTGTTTTTTTTAATATCTTGCATTGTATTACTTTGTATTTCTGTAACTGTAACACTTCAATGTTCTTGAACCCAGGACATACTTGAAAACGAGAGAAATCTCAATGTATCCTTCCTGGTAAAATCCTTTATAAATAAATAAATGTTCGTTGAAATTTGTCTTCCGTGCTGTTTAAATGGCACTGGTAATGAGCCCCTTCAACCTGTGTTCAAACTTGGAAGTTCCAAAGTAGCCGCCAGGTGACAGCAATTATCCACCGGGCTGAGTCACTATACATCTCTCAGGGTCTCTTCAGAATCTCAGGGTCAATGTCTAGAGTTTGTCACGATTCAGCGTGCAGAGTTGCAGGTGCGAGCCCAGTGTGTGGTGATTGAGTGAACTTAGGCAGGTATTAGTTGCAACATGAAAAGGTTTATTTTAGGGATGCACCGATAACATTTTTTAAGACAGAGTACGAGTACCGATACTTTTTTTCAAGTACTCACCGATACTGAGTACCGATACTTTTATTTGAAGTCATGTGACTGCTTTCCAATAAATAATTAAAAATTTTGCTGAAAGCCTGTTCTGTTTGTTAAAATTGCAATGTAGGGGGGCGTGGCCGGCTGCTGGAGGGAGAAGTCGCATCCTGCTTGAGCTCCGTGGTGATCCCTTCTCCCAGGGGCTATTTTTGCTTGTTTTACCCACTGAAACCCTTTGGTGGGGGCTCCTGAGAAGCTGGCCACTGGGTGTGTGCTGTCCGGAGCCCGTTTCCCCCCCTCCGGTCGAGAGAGACTTGCTCGCTGGTCATCTTCCCTGGCTGAAGTGTGGTGCTGGCGGCCATCTTGCAGCCTACATCCTGCCGTCTGTTGTCTCCTGGCGGGCTTGCGGCGAGTGCCCTGAACCTGCGAAGTGCCATGACAAAGACCGGGGAGACGGAGGGCCCCCGGACATTTTGGACATCTTGCTGCAGCTGCTGGAGGATGATGGACGCCCGATGACATGAGGCGATGTGCGCCGGGTTATGGCCGTGCTGCGTTCTGGCCGGGAAGTCGAGGCCTCACACAGCAGTGTATCTGGGGACGAACAGCCTGACACTGAGGTACGCGGATGTGAGGAGGAGGTCGGAGTGCTGCAGGATACGAGCGTGGAGCTGACTCCCCCGGCGCGGCTGCCCATCGAGCCGATGGAGCTGTCCCCGCTGTGCGTCTCTGAGGGGCCTATCTGCCGAGGAACGCTCACCAGGATGGAGCTGGCAGATGTGCTGGTGGCATCTGTTGGCATCGACCGGAGCCTGGAGGCAACGGACCTCTCCCACGTGGAATTCACGAGGATACCTCCGTTTGACGCTTTTTTGCTGTCCCCTACCCCGACTCTGCCTGCGGCCCTGTCCCGCGCTCTTGGCAAGGGTCGTGGCAGGAGCTTGCCTGACCGGCCGGTCGTGATTTATTTTGCCATGCCTCAGTCTGCTGTCTGGCCGGGCCTGCTTGGCTTCTCCCTGCCTGCATTGTCGCCGTTACCTTTCCGGGACACTGGTTGAGTTTTTTCGTGGACTCCCGCGTGCGACCTTTACACTTGTTGATGACCCCCTCGCTTTCGTTCTGGACATTCTCACTCTTCTGAAGAATTTTTGATGCCTTTCGCTATAACCCCCTCCCCCCAGCTTTTCGACATTCTGCTGATTTTTTTTTTTGCATGACCCTCCCCCCTTCTGATATCTCATTGAACCACCTCCTTTCCCTTATCTTTAATTTCTTTACTGCGACGTCTCTGTGGACATTTGCATTATTTTTCTTTACTTTACCTTTTTATTATTTTTATTTTGTTTTATTACTATGGCTGAGTAATGGATGTCTCCGGCCGGGGACATCGCCGTTGAGATCTTGTGCCACGATGCCATCTACCTGCTTTTACGTTTGTGACCCATTGCTTTATGTTCCTGTGTGTTTATTATTTTTATGGCTCGGTAGCTACTCAGATGTTATGTGGCCCTGCGTGGCTCACTTACACTGTTGATTTCTTGATGTTTCTGCTAAAAATTCTAAAATAAAGAATTATAAAAGAAGTATACAGGACACGGGGTGCCGGGAGGGGAGTGTTTGTTCTCGGAGCGGCTTTGCAGAGGTGGGGGGCAGGTGAAGGTAGTTTCTAAGATGTAGATAAGGCTTTTTTGTTTACATGTTGGAAATTGTATTTGTTTGCCTTTTGTTTCTGTGGAGCTGCTTTGAGAGTGAATGCTCTTTTTTTGGTGCCCCGTGTCCTGTATATTTCATTGGCAAAGGAGTGTACATCTGCATAGGAATCCCAGCACCCAGAGCCTAGGAAAGAGGCATGTTTTTGGTTTGATTATATTATTGAATATAATTTATTTCCATTATTTTGGATAATTATTTTTGGGATAATAAATTATTTTGTGTTTCAAACCTTAAAAAAAAAAAAAAAATTGCAATGTATGGCCAGACAACCCATTTATGTACACACACACAGTCTGTTGGGTATAAATGTATCTTTTTTCCATACTTGCTTAAATGTATCTGATGCCTGTGGGGTATATTAAATATAAATAATATACCCCACAGGCCACAGATACATGTATACCCAACAGACACCAGACCACAGTGTGTGTGTGTATAGGTATATATATATACACATATACATATATATACAGACACATATACATATATATATATATATACATACACACACACCTGGTCTGAGGTCTGAAGAGTATAATAATATTCACACTCCTGGTCTGAAATTATGTATATATATATATATATTTCAGACCAGGTGTGTGAATATTATTATACTCTCCAGACCTCAGACCAGGTGTGTGTGTGTGTGTGTGTGTGTATATACTGCTCAAAAAAATGGAGCACAAACATAAGACATCCTAGATCTGAATGAATGAAATATTCTTATTAAATACTGTGGTCATTACATAGTTGAATGTGCTGACAACAAAATCACACGAACATTATCAATGGAAATCAAATTGAGCAACCCATGGAGGTCTGGATTTGGAGTTACACTCAAAATTAAAGTGGAAAACAACACTACAGGCTTATCCAACTTTGATGTAATGTCCTTCAAACAAGTCAAAATGAGGCCCAGTAGTGTGTGTGGCCTCCACGTGCCTGTATGACCTCCCTACAACGCCTGGGCATGCTCCTGATGAGGTGGCGGATGGTCTCCTGAGGGATCTCCTCCCACACCTGGACTAAAGCATCCCCCAACTCCTGGACAGTCTGTGGTGCAACGTTGGTGGATGGAGTGAGACATGATGTCCCAGATGTGCTCAATTGGACTCAGGTCTGGGGAACGGGCGGGCCAGTCCATACCATCAATGCCTTCATCTTGCAGGAACTGCTGACACACTCCAGCCACATGAGGTCTAGCATTGTCTTGCATTAGGAGGAACCCAGGGCCAACCGCACCAGCATATGGTCTCACAAGGGGTCTGAGGATCTCATCTCGGTACCTAATGGCAGTCAGGCTACTTCTGGCGAGCACATGGAGGGCTGTGCGGCCCCCTAAAGAAATGCCACCCCACACCATTACTGACCCACTGCCAAACTGGTCATGCTGGAGGATGTTGCAGGCAGCAGAATGTTCTCCACAGCTTCTCCAGACCCTGTCACGTCTGTCACATGTGCTCAGTGTGAACCTGCTTTCATCTGTGAAGAGCACAGGGCACCAGTGGCGAAGCTGCCAATCTTGGTGTTCTCTGGCAAATCCCAAACGTCCTTCACGGTGTTGGGCTGTAAGCACAACCCCCACCTGTGGATGTCGGGACCTCATACCACCCTCATGGAGTCTGTTTCTGACCGTTTGAGCAGCCACATGCACATTTGTGGACCGCTGGAGGTCATTTTGCAGGGCTCTGGCAGTGCTCCTCCTGTCCCTCCTTGCACAAAGGCGAAGGTAGCGGTCCTGATGCTGGGTTGATTCCCTCCTACGGACTCCTCCACATCTCCTGATGTATTGGCCTGTCTCCTGGTAGTGCCTCCATGCTCTGGACACTATGCTGACAGACACAGCAAACTTTCTTGCCACAGCTCGCATTGATGTGCCATCCTGGATGAGCTGCACTACCTGAGCCACTTGTGTGTGCTGTAGACTCCGTCTCATGCTACCACTAGAGTGACAGAACCTCCAGCATTCAAAAGTGACCAAACCATCAGCGAGAAAGCAAAGGAACTGAGAAGTGGTCTGTGGTAACCACCTGCAGAACCACTCCTTTATTGGGGATGTCTTGCTACCTGCCTAGGCTTCCCTCCTTTTGTCTATTCCATTTGCACAACAGCATGTGGACTTGATTGTCAATCAGTGTTGCTACCTAAGTGGACAGTTTGATTTCACAGACGTGTGATTGACATCGAGTTACATTGTGTTGTTTAAGTGTTCCCTTTATTTTTTTGAGCAGTGTGTATATATATATATATATATATATATTATATATATATATATAAAAGAAAAAGAGATGGCCAGGTGGCCATTCGTTAATCAATTAGCCTGTCACAAAGGGTTGGGGCGCTCCAATTACAAAGGTTAATTGAGATTATATAAACAGTATTTGCCCTAGTAATTAAAATACATCAAAGTCATTTGAAAGCAAGGGGATCATTTTGAACAGATATTGTCAACACAAATGATAATTCTACATGTGCCAATCATTCACTGATCACATCCACTACCGGACATGTGACTAGTCTACAGTCTCGTGGTAGATAATGGCCAACAGGGACTCATGTGAAAGATGAAACTAGCAATGCTGTGACACATTGGTATATTGTCAAGTGATTGAAGCTAACAGAAATGAAGCCAGACACTCGGTCACTTAGTGGCAATTTTATTGGAGGTTAACCAGATGACAATATGCTTCACTACAGCTGACCACCCACTTCTACTCATCATGCTGCATAAACAAGGCCTAAGCAGCACCTCTCTCTCTTGGTTCTCTTCCTATCTTTCTCATTGCTATTTCTTTCAGTTTCCCCTTCAGTGGTGCTTCTTCACCCCCTGTTCCCCTCTCATTAGGAGTACGTCAAGGCACTTTTCAGGGTTCCCTCCACTTTTTGATCTATACCACCTCTTATGGCAATCTAAACTCTTCTTATGGTTTCCAGTATCACCGACCTATACATTGTTGACACCAAATTCTACTCTCCTCCCCGGAACTCTTTCTGTGTCAGATTGTGTTAAGGCCTGCCTACCTGCTGTCTCTAACAGGATGACTGCTTGTTTCTTAAAGCCTCAACTCTCAATAACTGAACTTATTGTCTTCCCTCCGTTTAAATCTAAAACTCCTGCACCTATTTCCCTACAAGTGACTGAATAAAATCCATTCTCATTTTTGTTTTCACTCTGCAAGGAGCTCTGGCTATTGACTGGGTGGGTCTGGGGTAGAATCAGTACTAGTTTGTGTTACTGTTGGCGATGGGAGCTTTCTGCATGTAGGTATGGGAACCCCACATTACAGTCTCTAAAAACACATTACTTCTGAAGCCAACACCTTAACCCACCCCATTGCACATTTCCTGATCCATCTCCTATACAGTGCTATGCATTCCATTACTTCTAATACTCGGCTATTTGCCCTCTCCTCATAGATTGTGAACAAGTGAGCAGGATCCTCTTCTCCCATTGTTCTCAGTGTATCTAAAGTGTTTGTTAACTTGGCTTGTTTTATCCTAACCATTGCACAGTGCTTTGGAATGTCTTGGCACCTTATAAATGATTGTAACTGTACCTATTTTGATCCAGCCAATGTATTAGCAACTAGAGTTGGAACTGCCACATCGCAATGTTTCTTTACTAAATCTATGTAATTATTCAGTTGAAATATGGCTAAAACATAACGGTTACCTGGAATATCAGCTGTGATAAAGGCAGGTGCATATTTTGTTGGATAATGCACAATAATAGCAGTAATGCACTGGACACTAGCAATCTGCAAAAATTCATCTCCATGTAGCAATACCTGTAACAAAAGGCAGAAATATATATATCAAGCTGTCCTAAACTGTTTCAAGTCCTCTCACTGTGTTTGCATGTGTGTCCCTGTCTGTCTCTCTTCCAGTGACACTCTTTTTCTTTCTTTCTCCCCAGCTAAGTGAACCTCTCTTTCATGCTAGCTATTTTTGTTTCAGTGTGTCTTTTTCTTTCCATCCATCTGCCTCCTTCTCGCTGCCAGTCTTTCTCCTAGCGTGTGTCTCTTTCTTTCTGTCTCCCAGTCTCTCTTACATTTACCATGTCTCTCAAGGGGCAATTCACTAACAGACTTATTCAGAGAGAGCCAATCTGGCACCAAAATTGCACTGAACAGTGAATTTCCTTGTACAGTGCAATTTAGTGGCTATCCGACTATTCAGAAAGCAGGCAGTTTGCCAAATTTTGGCAAATTGCCAGCAGAATACAGCACTGTTCGGCAGCAGTGAAAGTCCCCATAGAGAAGCAGTGGCTAATCTATTCAGAGAACACCGAACAGCAGTGAGATGTCAGTGAAATGCCCTGATGTTCGGTGGATTCATTCGGCAGGTTTAATCAAGAGAAACCCATAGGTTTCAATGTAAAAAATATTCCTTTTTTTTATTGAATATCTATTAAGCCATTTATTCTTTTAATCTGCAGAAAAAACTCTATTTTTCTTTAGGATTTTTTAGGCATTTTTTGCGTTTTATTCAGCAACATATTTTTTCCTAACTTTTTTTTTAAATGCTTTTTTTCTGTAACAGACCTTTTTATTATTATTCATAGGACCTTATATGTTAATTCCCAGACATTTTCATTCAGTAGTTTGTTTGCAAACATAGTTTGAAATTCAAAACTTTCTTTTGTTTTGGTTTTACCCCGTTCACCGTCGGTTTTTTCTGGCGGCTGGTCGGCGTTGTGTTTGGTGTATTGTCTGTTTTTATTAGACATGTTCACGGGTTTGCGCCGGATTGTTAGGAATGTTTGGTGGGTTTTCTGCAAGTGTTTCGGATCGAAATTTCAAATCGTATCGGTGGGATTTTCTGCGGATTTTTTGGTGATTCTTCGGCTATTTTTCTGACCCGGCGGCTTTTCCCTGCACTTCAGGGACCCTACGGTGAATGCGGAATTTGATTCCCCGAAGAGCAGGGAATGAAAGAGCACCGAAATGTCACTGACTCTGAATAACCCCTTAAGTGAACTTGTGAATTTTAAAGGACGGTGCAATTTCGGAGCAGTTTGACTATTCACTGGCGAATTGAAGGCAAAATATAGTGCAGTTTGCCACTGTTCAGCAGTCTTCAGCAGCAGCAAAAATGTCCCACATAGAAGTAATGGTTCATCTATTCACAGAATGCCAAATCTACACCGATGTGTCGGCAAAATGCCCTGATTTTCAGTGATTCAGATTGACAAGTTTTTTTATAGACATTTAGTTCTGAATCCAAATTTGGGTGAAAATCACCATTTTCATATTTCAGGAGCATTTCCAAAAACAAAATATCGCCCACCTGAAATTTTCGGATCGATCTGAAATTTCAAATCAATGTAACCACACAAACGAAATCGATTCAGAATGGATCTGAAACGTCATAAAAATGGAACAAAAATTATACGAAATGCTGAAAAAAACGATCAAAAATGAAAAAATTTGAAACTAAAAGAAACTGAACCAAATTATCTGAAATGAAAATGAAAACAGAACGAAATGATCTAAAACGGAACCAAAAGATCCAAACATAATTTTAATGCAGCATATGAATCCACACACTGCTTGGAAGCACCTCTCTGCAGTATAATTAATGCAGCATATAAAACCACACACTGCTGGGAAGCACCTCTCTGCAGTATAATTAATGCAGCATATAAATCCACACACTGCTGGGAAGCACCTCTCTGCAGTATAATTAATGCAGCATATGAATCCAGTCCACACACTGCGGGGAAGAAGCACCTCTCTGCAGTATAATTAATGCAGCATATAAATCCACACACTGCTGGGAAGCACCTCTCTGCAGTATAATTGAAGGAGATTCAGGCAAGAAGATGGTCGCCATTCTGAGCCAGGCGGCCATCTTGTTCAGAATATTGGTTCACTTGAATATAACTAGGTAGAAATTAGTTGGAGTTAGAATGAAGCTTACATAGAATTTTAGGAATGCTTTAGACAAGCAGTAAAGCAATTAAATTAGAGAAGATCCGGACCGTTGCTGGCACAGGGTGACAGGATGAAGAAGAGATACATCAAGGTCATAGAAACCTGCAGCTGGGACAAAGAGGAGTGTGAAGACCAGACCAGGCCTTATCTAAAAAGAAACAATAAACAAGCATGAGGGAGGTGGGCACAGGCAGGATCCAAAGCAGTAGCAAATCATTTTCTGTCAAACTAACATGAAGCTTGCCAATTTATGACCAATGCATGGAATGTCTTTGTATTCGATTAAGGGAGGTACGGACCCACGTGGGGTGGGATAGTGTCACCGGGAGGTGGGCTAATTGGGATGTACCTAATTATGTATTCGGGGTATAAAACCTCATGTCACTGTGAAATCGGGGCTCACTCTTTGCGATTGAATCCTGTGTGAGCATCTGTGACGTCACAATAAAGTTTGCCTTTCCTGAAGAGACTCGTGTCCAGTCAATCCTTGACCGTGCCGGCCCGGCTCCTTCCCGAGTGAACCAGGTGGGTTCCGGTAACATTTCTGGGGGCTCGTCTGGGATTTGGGCCTGTACCGGTACGGCAACGACTGCTGGACACCGTAGCGGTTGACTGCAAGTGCAAGTGATCCCCCCGGTTGGGCGTCCGTTGAAGGTGAGCTGACATCTGCAGGTGCCAAGCAGGATTTCCTGTAAGTGGACCTCGTCTCGTCCCAAACGGACCCCCGGCCCGGGAAGCTGGGACACCACTGAGTCCGAGGAAACAGCAAGCAGCGCGGCGAGAGGTAAAGTGTCTTCTGTGTTTGTATGTGTATTGAGATACCGGTATAAGGGAAGACGTCCGACCATAGTTGGATTCGGAGACCTGCGGCCACGGTCTCGTCGACATACCGAACCCGCCGCATACAGCACGGACATTGCACGACGGAAAGAGTGCGCGTGTCTGGGCCCGGGGGAATCGGATGTTGACTAAGGTGTAGTTCTGAATTTGAGGGAGAGAGTAGCCACGTGGAGTAGTATTGTCATAGTCAGTGTTTGTAAATAGAACTGCTGCACGAGGACCAGGAAAGGAGGAGGGATCCTGTGACTGGGCTGAGAGCCCGGAGTCAGTGCTAGTGTGTACATTGTGTAGTGAAGGGGGCCAATTGGGGCCAGCGGTAGCTGCAGCGTGAGTGGTGCCGAGTGGGTGTATTGCCCATAGGCAAAATGGAATTGCAGACGGGAGTGTTGCCATAGACCGAGGTACACATAGTCACAAGCAGACAAGAGTTAGAGATCAATTAACTGGGTATAAGGAGCCAAGAGGAGGGTCGGCGTGCCCTCGGCCAGTAGAAAGAGTAGAATTGTTTATGTATTGTTTTGTGCTGAATGTATCTGGTACAGTACGTGCTGTGAGTGCTGCTGAGAGTGGTATGAGTGATTGTGCGCCTACTTGCTTAGCAAGGAAGCAAATCTGAGAATGGACTCCTAAAGTACATTTCCGGCTCAGTCGACTGCAGTCGGCTACTGACAGAGGAAGCGGATACGATATAAATGAACTGTTGACTGAAGTACCAGACAGTTGATATAAAGTGATTAAGTGATTGTGTTGAAAGAAATATCTGTATTGAGGAAAAAGTTACTGCTTGCAAGAGTAACAATGGGTAACGGGTCGTCCAAACCCAAGAAGGCTAAGGAGGGTGAGACACCCCTTGAGTATATGGTACGGAATTTTGGAGCGTTGTATGAGACACATCATTATGGTGTGGATTTGAGTAAGGAAAAGTTGAAATTATTGTGTACAATAGTATGGCCACTGTTGGTTCCAGAATGGCCAGAACAGGGGTCTATGGACCCGGAGTTAATACAGAGAGTGCACTCCCAAATAACCGAGAGATATGGTCATCCTGAACAGTACCCGTATATAGATATATGGAGGTACTGTGTGAAGGATAAGAGTCATTTTATAATGTTGGCGGGACAAAACAAGAAACAGGTACCCCCGAATAATAAAAATAAAGGTGAACAGAGGAAAACAGTGTTGGTAGAACATCCAGAGGAGATTGATTCCCTTCCCCCGCCCTATCCGTCATGTTACGGGGCGGCCAGAGAGGCACTGAATGCCGCGGTTGTGCGGGCAGAGAGGGGGGAGCAGGCAGCTGCTATTTCCCGGCCGGCTCCCTCAGCTCCGGCTCGTGATATCGAGGAAGAGGAGGGGGCTGCGGGCGGAGGGGATGAAGGGACCCCTGCGGAAAAGATTGAAATGCCCGATGGAAGTGTATACAAGCGAGTAACCCCCCAGGACAGTGAAGATGATGATGGAGATGTAGATCCAGGGGTCACTACACGCGCAGCGAACAATATATACAAGCCCCGGGATGTGTACCAGCATAACCCCGGCAAGAGTAAAATGCAAATGCCTCTGCGAGAGGTGCCAGGTCCCTTACTGGAAAAACAGAGGACCTGGGCCAGTACAATACACATATGTCCCATTTACAACGACAGATTTATTTAACTGGAAAACACACACACCACTGTACTCCACTAATCCTGCAGCGGTGGCCAGTATGATAGAGTCAGTAATGCTAACACATAACCCCACCTGGGCAGATTGTCAACAACTATTGCTGACAATGTTCACAACTGAGGAAAGAGCCCGTATAAACAACAGTGTGCGTAAAATTTTATTTGCCCAAGCAGTTGAGGATAGTAAACCCCAGGCAGAAGCGTGGGCTGAGGAACATTACCCCAAAACAGATCCCAAATGGCCATACAATACTAATGAAGGTATTGCTCATCTACAAACATACCGGACAGCGGTAATGATGGGTGTTAAAGCGGGAGGGAAGAAACCCATGAACATGGGGAAAAATAGCGGACATTGTGCAAGATCTTAAAGAAACCCCAAGTGCATTTTTAGAAAGATTACTAGATGCATATAGGATGTATAGTCCTATTGACCCTGAGGCTGCAGAGAATCAGCGGTTGGTTAATTCCTCCTTTGTGAGTCAGTCGCAGAGAGACATACGGAATAAAATACAGAGATTGGATGGGTTTTTAGGCAAAGGTATTAGCGAATTAGTAGAAATTGCTAATAAAGTGTGCCATAACCGGGATTTAGAAGAAATACGGAAGCAAAAAGGGCATACCGGTGTGGTCGGCTATATGGGAAATGGAAACGGGAGGGGTGCCCCGGACAGAGGGAGAGCGAGGGGTCGAGGAGGGAGAGGCAGGGGAGCCCCCAGGGAGTCCCTAGGGCGCAACCAGTGCGCATGGTGCCGGGGTGAAAGTCACTGGAAAAGCGAATGTCCTGCACTTTTGGCTAAAAATGGGGTACAGGGAGAGGCTGGTGCCTCAGGAGGTCAAGCCTCAAATGGCCAGGTAACAAACGGCAGGTATGAAAGAAGTGACGGTGACGGTTCAGGGTTCGTGGGATTGGCGGGAACGTCATTTGAAGGGCAGGATATGTATTGACACGGACCTGGGCCCATCCCGCTCGGTAATCACGAGCCCATGGTCACAGTAAGAGTGGGAGACAAAGACGAAATTTTTATGGTTGATACTGGTGCCGAATATTCGGTTGTAACACAGCAAATTGCACCCCCAATGGGAAATGAGGTTGATATAATGGGAGCAATGGGGGTATCTGCTAAGTACCCTTTTCTTGCTTCTCGAAAATGTAGTTTGGGTGGGCACAATGTACTGTAGAACATGAATTTTTGTATATGCCCGAATGTCCCATCCAACTCCTGGGGCGGGATATCCTTTGCAAATTGCAAGCCCAAATTACATTTCTTCCCGGGGGTCACACTAGATTAGACCTGCCTGAGAGTGGCAGCTCTGTACGGCAGTACAACCCAGCCAGAATACCCAACTTGTAAAAATTGCAGTAATTATGCCACGCGAGGAGGAATGGCGCACGGCACCAACCCCGCCGGCCGCCCCAGATCCGTACACACTATTCCTGGGAATCCCTGGAGTCAGGGCGGAAGAAAACCCTCCCGGATTAGCTGTAAACATTCCTCCAGTGTATGTTGATCTGAAACCAGGCGCAACACCTGTGGCTCTAAGACAATACCATATCCCACAGAAAGCCAAGCAAAATATACAGACACATTTGCAAAAACTTAAAGATCATGGGATATTGAAATTCTGCGTGTCACCGTGGTACTGTTGCCAGTACAGAAAGAGGTTAATTTGAGCTTGGGAAGTCTTCAAAGTGAGCACTTAGAGGAGATCTTCTGGAAATACTCTGGAGGTAGTCTGAGGTTAGACAGGAGGTAGAAAACCTACAAAAAGGTAAGATTTGTTGGTTTAAATCCATTCTTTTATAATGGCAGGCTTGGTCCAGTGTAAGAGCTGTCATGCATTTGTTTTTAGATCCAATTTTTGGAGGTTTGGAGTGTGCCTGATATGTAGGCAGCTCTCTTTATTGCAGCAGGAAATTGCCTGTTTGAAGTCTGAGATTTGTAAATTATCTGTTACACAAACTCAGGCAATGGCTATGACTGTTACAAAGCCACTGCCACAGAGGCCTCCTAGGAGTGGCAGATGGACTACTGTAGGATCTGGTAGACTTAGAGTTGTGGATAGAAGGCATGTCCCACAGTCTGTGGCTCTTCTTAATTCTTTTGAGGCACTTTCAGAGTGTAGTGGTGAGACGGAAGTAGGCTCAGACACCATAGTTGAGGAACCACCATCCCCTATGCCTAAGGTATGCAGGACTGCAACCAAGAACAATAAGGAAAAGGTGGGACATGATAGAAGGCAATTGTTGCTGGGTGATTCTATCATAAGAGGTGTTGAGCTGGAGAGTAGTGGTTTGGTGAGATGTCTTCCTGGGGCTACTGCTCGTAGAGACAAGAGACGTATTCTCAATATTGTCAAACAAGCAAAGCAGCAAGGGGAAGTGGATGTTCTAGTCCATCTAGGGACAAATGACTTGGCTAGCAATGAGGTTTCTGAGATTAAGGAAGATTTTTGTGTTCTTGGAGGTGAAATACAGCAGATTGCATCCACTGTGTCATTCTCTGAAGTTTTGCCTGTGCATAACATTCAGGATAGGCAGATGCGCAATAGGGAATTTAATTTGTGGCTTCAGGAATGGTGTCCAGAGCAAGGATTTGGCTTTGTGTCCCATGATAGCTCTAATTGGAGCAGAAAGGAACTGTATAAAAAAGATGGTTTGCATCTTACTCATAGGGGAACATATGTTCTCAGTGAGAAGTTCAAAGGTTTCGCAAAGAAATATTTAAACTAGGAGGGGGGGGGACAAAAGGGTAGAAAACAATCTGCCTGATTGTCCCCCAAAACTAAATCGGAGGGTGCAAGCAACATGCGGGGAAAAAAATGACAAGCTCAGAGTCGTGTCTATAAATGCTCGCAGTTTAGTCAATAAAATCAATGAACTGGAGGCAATGATGGCAGCTGAAAAAGTAGATTTAGTGGCAGTTACTGAGACATGGTTCAGTGAGAAAAATAACTGGGACATAACAATACCAGGGTACTCTTTATATAGAAAAGACAGAGAAGGTAGGAAAGGAGGAGGAGTGGTCCTGTATGTGAAAAACAACATAAAAACGAACCAAATAAAAGTGAGCGAGGTGAACATAGAGTCAGTTTGGGTTACGCTAACATTTGGCAATCATACAGTAGCTCGTGTAGGTGTGATCTATAGACCCCCTGGACAAGTAGAAGAGCTAGATAATCTGCTGCTTGAGGAAATAGCCAAAATGGCAATGAAGGGGGAAGCTATTATCATGGGGGACTTTAATCTTCCTGATGTGAACTGGAAAACCAAAACAGCTGGGTGCACCAGGAGTACAAATATTCTAAACTCCCTACTGGGATTATCTCTAACACAAGTAGTTGAGGAGCCGACCCGTAAAGAGGCCATATTGGATTTAATACTCACAAATGGAGGTTTGGTATCGGACGTTGTTGTAGGTGAAAATTTGGGATCTAGTGATCACCAGTCACTATGGTTTAATATAAGAACAGGGATGGAGCCGCACCACACAAAAACAAAAGTTTTAGACTTTAAAAAAACAGATTTTTCTAAAATGAGACTTTGTGTGAAGGAGTTATTATCAGACTGGAGGAGTTTAAAGGGAGTCCAGGAGAAATGGGATTATTTAAAGGAAGCATTATTGAAGGCCACAGGCAATTGCATTCGACTTTTTAGCAAAAACAAAAAAGGGAAGAAACCACTGTGGTACTCTGCAGAAGTGGCCAAAATAGTGAAGAACAAAAAGACAGCATTCAATAATTATAAAAAAAACTCAGAGTGAAGAAGATAGGCAAACCTATAAGAATAGGCAGAAAGAGGCAAAGCAATTTATAAGAGCTTCCAAAGCACACGCAGAAAAGAGAAAATAGCTCAGTCAGTAAAAAAGGGGGACAAAACATTTTTTAGATACATAAACGAGAAAAGGAAAGTAAAACAAGGATTAGTTAGATTAAAAACAAAGGAAGGAAGGTATGTAGAAGAGGATAAAAGTCTCGCTGACTGCCTCAATGAATATTTTTGTTCAGTCTTTGCAGAAGAAAAGGAAGGAAAGGGACCTCAGTTAGGAGGAAACACTAACGAGACAATTACATATCAGTTTACAGAGGAGGAGGTTCTACAGCAGCTGTCTAAAGTAAAGACAAATAAGTCAATGGGGCCTGATGGGATCCACCCTAAATTATTAAAAGAGCTCAGTGATGTAATAGCAAAACCGTTAACAGATTTATTTAACCAATCCTTGCTAACGGGAGTCGTCCCAGAAGACTGGAAATTAGCAAATGTTGTGCCCATTCACAAGAAGGGTAGTAGGGAGGAATCTGGGAACTATAGGCCAGTTAGTCTTACGTCAGTAGTGGGGAAATTAATGGAAACCATGTTAAAGGAAAGGATTGTTGACCATCTAAAAACACATAGATTACAGAAACAACATGGGTTTACCTCAGGGAGATCATGCCAAACTAATCTTATTGATTTTTTTGATTGGGTAACAAAAATAATAGACACAGGTGGTGCAGTAGACATTGCTTATTTAGATTTCAGTAAGGCTTTTGATACTGTTCCGCATAGAAGGCTTATCAATAAATTGCAATCTTTGAGCTTGGATTCCAATATTGTTGAATGGATTAGGCAGTGGCAGGCAACAGAGGGTTGTGGTAAATGGAGTTTATTCGGCGCAAGGTCTTGTTACCAGTGGGGTACCTCAGGGGTCAGTACTTGGACCCATTCTATTTAATATTTTTATTAGTGATATTGCAGAAGGTATTAATGGAAAAGTATGTCTTTTTGCTGATGACACAAAGATTTGCAACAGGGTTGACGTTCCTGGAGGGATCAGCCAAATGACAAATGATTTAGGTAAACTAAAAAAATGGTCGGAGCTGTGGCAATTGAGTTTTAACGTGGATAAGTGCAAGATAATGCACCTGGGACGTAAAAACCCAAGGGCTGAATATAGAATATTTGATACAGTCCTAACCTCAACATCTGAGGAAAGGGATTTAGGGGTTATTATTGCAGAGGATCTAAAGGTAAGTAGTCAATGTAATAGAGCAGCAGGAAATGCTAGCAGAATGCTTGGTTGTGTAGGGAGAGGTATTAGCAGTAGGAAAAGGGAAGTGCTCATGCCACTGTACAGAGCACTGGTGAGACCTCACTTGGAGTACTGTGTGCAGTACTGGAGACCGTATCTCCAGAAGGATATAGACATCTTAGAGAGAGTTCAGAGAAGGGCTACTAAAATGGTGTACGGCTTGAAGGAGAAAAGTTACCAGGAAAGGCTTAATGATCTTAACATGTACAGCTTGGAAAAAAGACGAGACAGAAGAGATATGATAGAAACATTTAAATACGTAAAGGGAATCCACAAGGTAGAGGAAGGGAGTATATTTAAAAGGAAACAAAGTAGCAAAACAAGAGGACATAGTCTTAGATTAGAGGGGCAAAGGTTTAAAAGTAACATCAGGAAGCATTATTTTACTGAGAGGGTGGTGGATACATGGAACAGTCTTCCAGTTGAAGTGGTAGAGGCCAAAACAGTAAATGAATTTAAGCAAGCATGGGATAGGCATAAGGCTATCCTAAACAAAAGATAAATCCAGGTAAAGTATCCATGTAATTGGGCAGACTAGATGGGCCGAAAGGTTCTTATCTGCCGACATTTTTCTATGTTTCTAGGGCACACAAGAGTACCGCCCAGTTCAAGATTTACGGGCCGTCAACGAAGCCACGGTAACCCTACACCCTGTGGTTCCCAATCCATACAATTTATTGGCATTAATTCCTGGTGATACAAAATATTAAACGGTGCTTGATTTAAAAGACGCTTTCTTTTGCATCCGCCTGGCTCCAGCAAGCCAGCCCCTTTTTGCGTTTCAATGGGAGGAGTCTACTACGGGAGCGCGCCATCAGATGACTT
Organism: Leptobrachium leishanense; assembly: GCA_009667805.1. Lineage (NCBI taxonomy): Eukaryota > Metazoa > Chordata > Amphibia > Anura > Megophryidae > Leptobrachium > Leptobrachium leishanense. The sequence continues at coordinate 93,986,571 of CM019070.1, read as the reverse complement.
GGACACGTCTCCCTCAAGGTTTCAAAAACTCGCCCACGATTTTCGAATGTGCGCTCAGCCAGGACCTCCTGTCCTTCAACGCTCAGCCAGACAAAGTTGTTTTACTAAAATATGTAGATGATTTATTGCTTGCATCCCCTACAGAAAAAGACTGTCTCTCTGCCACAAAGGCCCTGCTGCTTCTACTAAACCAAGCAGGTTACAGAGTGTCCAAAAAGAAAGCACAAATATGCAAACAAAAATATTTAGGTTTCCAATTAACAGGTACTAAACGTGCATTGGGAGCTGAGAGGAAAGAAGCGGTATGCCGTATACCCCAACCAAAGACAAGGAGACAAGTCCGTGAATTCCTAGGAGTTGCAGGCTTCTGTCGTCTGTGGATCCCCAATTTTGCAGATATTGCTAAACCTCTCCACCAAGCCACTAAGGGTGGAGAGCATGACCCCTTTTTCTGGGAAGAACAGGCGACAGCTTTCCTGAAATTGAAGACTCTCCTGATGGAAGCTCCAGCACTAGGTTTGCCAGATCATATGTGCATGAGCATAACCAGACTGCAAACTGATCCAAAATTTTGGCTCGTGGCCTAGGCCTGTGGCCTATCTCTCCAAACAGCTTGACCCTGTGGCCTGCGGCCTACCCCCATGCCTGAAAGCAGTGGCAGCCACCGCAATGCTGATAGCTGAAGCAGACAAGCTGACCCTGGGACAGGTTCTTCATGTCAAGGTGCCACATGCGGTCAAAGCCCTGCTCGATGTAAAAGGAAGTTACTGGTTCAGCAATAGCCGGATGACGAAGTACCAAGCTATGAAGTGTGAGAATCCACGGGTTCATCTGGACCTCATCGCTACCTTAAACCCAGCTACACTACTGCCTGACTGTGAAGAGGATCCAAATCATGAATGCCTCCAAGTCATGGAAGAAGTATTCAGTAGTAGACCAGATCTGAAAGACGTACCCCTAGACAAATACGATCTACAGCTATTCACCGATGGTAGCAGCTACATGGATAATGGGAAGAAAGTCTCCGGCTATGCAGTTGTCTCAGCAGAAGGAATCATTGAAGCAAACCCCTTGCCAGGACACACGTCAGCACAACTGGCTGAAATAATAGCGCTGACTAAGGCCCAGGAAATCTCTGAAGGCAAAAGAGTAAATATCTACACTGACTCCAAGTATGCCTTTATGACTGTCCATGCACATGGTGCACTATACAAAGAAAGAGGACTGCTCACGTCATCAGGACAACAGATAAAGTATGTAGCTGAGATAGCAGCCCTTCTAGAAGCTGTGTGGAAACCAAGTGCCGTCAGTATTATGCACTGTCGTGGCCACCAAAAGGGTCATGATGAAATTCCCAAAGACAACAGGCGCGCTGACCAAGCCGCAAAAGCTGCTGCTAAACCTCTGAATTCTCCTGATCAAGTATCCAAAGTATTGCTCTGCAAGCAAGAAGATCAACTCCCCATGCTGAATTACGAATTCTATATGAATTGGAGAAAATTTGAACCAAAAGGCGAATTTATTAAAACCATTCTGCACAAGTGGTACAACAATTACGAGCTACTGGAAGAAAACCATGATTATATACAGTGGCTTTTTCCAACACAGTTCCAAGGCCGAAATTTGTACTCTTCTCCTCTTCACCCCCAAGAAACACGTATGATGATTGACACCTCAGAAGTTCAGCAAAGACTCCGCAGAGCATACAAAATGATGCTGAAATTCTTCGGCGTAAAAATAGTGGGGGAAGAGGAAGAAAATATTGAAGTAATCGAAGTTGAACGGGCAGAAAATTTCACCTCACGTTTTGACAATCTAACAGCCAACCCTCATAATAATTTAAGGATCACACGGGTGCTGTTGAGCTTGGGAGAAATGGGAGCAGAAGAATATCAAGCCCCTTTGGTAAGGTTCTTTCTCAAAGAGACCCTTATTAAAAACAAGCTACCAAGGATGAAGAAAAGTGTGATGAATTTCTTTGTACCAGCAGTGAGAGATACGCAGAAGAGACAAGATCTGCTGTTCTTTGCCTGGCGATACTATTTCCCAAAAGAAGAATTTATCTAGGGGAACCAGGAAGAATTGGCAAGATAAAAAGCAGCACCAGTGGTGGCTGCACTCCTACCGGTGCCACTGAGTGAATGGACACCTATGTACTCAGAGAAAGAGAAAAAGTGGTTATCAGAAGAACAAGGTGGATATGCAGAAGACGGATGGTTCCAGTTGGAGAGTGGACAAATAGTCCTGCCAGCAACATTGGCACCTGAGATCGTGAGAACACTTCATGCAAGTACCCATGGAGGACGGGAAATGATGGAACAGCAGTTGGAGCCACATTTCTATGTGCCAAGAATGTCAGTAATCTGCAAAGCGATAGCCCAGCAGTGCGTGACTTGTGCCAAGAATAATCCAAGAACAGGCCCATCTCAACCTCCAGGAAAGCAAACAATCGGGCTGTCCCCAATGGCATCCATGCAGATAGAATTCACAGTGCTGCCACCCTGCAAAGGATATAAATATCTGCTGGTAATGGTGTGTACCCTCACAGGATGGGTGGAAGCTTTCCCGACAAGGACAGAGAAGACAACGGAAGTGGTGAGAAGTCTAATGAAAGAAATAATACCACGCTATGGACTTCCTCTTGAAATAGGGTCAGACAATGGCCCAGCCTTTATACAGAACTGTTTACAGCAGCTTGCTCGTCTGTTGGGCATCACCTGGAAGCTACATACAGCTTACAGGCCCCAAAGCTCGGGAGAAGTCGAAAGAATGAACCGTACACTAAAAACTTTGATGTCCAAACTGTGCCAAGAGACGTCACTAGGCTGGTTGGATGTGCTGCCAATAGTCTTATTGCACATTAGGTGCAGGCCAACCCCCCAATTGAAGCTAAGTCCGTACGAGCTTATGTTCGGACGGCCTACCCCTCTAATTAATGGACTAAGGGGGGACCTTCGGGCATTGGGTGAAACTAAATTAAATGAACAGGTTGTATTGTTGGGGAAATCAATGCAGAAATTGAATACTTGGGTGGGAGATAATCTACCTCATTTTTTATATCCCCCACTGCATAAGTATTGTCCATGTGACTCGGTTTGGGTGAAGGAGTGGAAAAATGACCCACTAGGCCCAAAATGGAGAGGTCCTTACCTTGTCCTGTTATCAACCCCTACTGCAGTGAAGGTTGCCGAGGTGGTCCCGTGGATACATCACTCCAGACTGAAGGTAGCTGCAGCCAATCCTGAACCAGAGTGGAAGGTCGTCACCAACGAGACCAATCCATTGAGGCTAAAGCTGACAAAGACCACAGTTGTGAGCACCTAAAAAGACTCAACAAGTGGGTGTTTTGACGGACACAATAATGCCTGACCACCCACCAACGGAGGAGTTAAGGGATCCCCCGGGGGATACCCCAAGGGCCATTTTTAGGGGCCCTGCCCTGACCCTTGATCATCCAGAGATGACTTTTACTTTTGAAATACCGGTGGGGAGGGATTGGGTTTATGTGACTGTGAAAAGAATTGCCCAAGGGGTTTTGACATTTGGGGCATTTGTGGTACTTATATTGTACCTTGCAAATTTGATCTATGGACTATCACATGGAGCATGCCCCAGGTGCCCAAGCACCACCGAGAAAGTGGATATCTCCTATATCTGGAATGGTACACATCCAGTGATGGAGAACCGTACCATGTGGAGACAAAAGCGAGAGGCGATATCCGAGATTATGCCGAGAGGACATTTACTTGTGCAATTTAAATATGACTATGCCAAAAAGTCTGGGCAGACCGCGTGCTGGGTGACAATTCATATGCCATTTGGCTCTGTCCCAATGAATTTAAGTATGTTTGCGTCGGGAAATGTCACAATACATGCTTTTGATGAACCACGAGAAAAACCAGAGGCATTCACTCCCGGGTATCCAATAATAGGACCAGTATACCCACCAGAATGGTGCTTTCAATTAGGACCAGATAAAGAAACAAGTAACGAGGGGGGATTGTGTAATTCAAGTAGATTCAATTGTACGTCATATATTTAAAGATTCAACACGAAGGAGCAGGCTAATTTTATATATATATATACGATGTAGAAAGCTCACTAGAGACCAAGAATTGGTAGTTGCGAATGTGACCAATGGCAGGCAGAGTGCATCGGACATGATGAGACGATTGAGACAACTGATGTTAGAAATATCAAAAGGAACACTACATTTATCACCATTTATATTGAAAGGGGGGTACCAGGTGTGTTGTGAAAGGATGTGTTACACATGGGTACCACCAACAATAACAGGAATGTGTTATCTGGCTAAACTGATTCCAATTCAGAGAGTAAGGGGAGATGACACTGCACTACACCCTAGGTACCCACTGGTGTTTGAGAAACAGAAGAGAGTTGTTTAAGAAAGCGGATCGGGTGTGGGCATGGTTTCCAGCATGGACTGGATGGGGAAGAGAGTTGATGGCAAGAATGAACAGTTATGCCAGTCTGATGGACGAAATTTTGAATAAGACTAGTATGGATATTCAGTTGCTGAATCTGGAAGTACGAGAGATACGAAAGGTACAAATGATACATGATATGGCACTGGAACAGATCAGTGCAGCTCTGAATGGACTGTGTGAGATAACAATGCATTATGAATGTTGCACATTCATCAAGAACACCACACATGATGTCCCTGACTATTTACAGGTAATCCAGGATCACCAAGAGAAAGTAGCACAGTTGCAGAACACAGCTAGGCAGATTGCTGCTGAAGACTGGAATCCATTCCGTGGGTTCGGAGCATTCGGAGATTGGTTTGGATCTATTCTGAGATTTATCTCACAGATTGGATCCATCATTCTAATGGTGGTGGTGATCCTGGTAGTAGGGACACTACTGTACCGCATAGTCTATGGCCACTATGCAAGAGCACACTGACACCTACACAAACACAAAAGATACCATTGATAATCCCACAAAACATGTTCCCAACAAAAATAGGTCCCCTAAAGTACGAGGAGTTCAAGGATAACGCTAGTGGAGTGTAGTGGCTACAAGTCTCAGGAGGAGAACCTGAGACTTGAGCCAAGGGGGGAATGAAGGAGATTCAGGCAAGAAGATAGTCGCCATTCTGAGCCAGGCGGCCATTTTGTTCAGAATATTGGTTCACTTGAATATAACTAGGTAGAAATTAGTTGGAGTTAGAATGAAGCTTACATAGAATTTTAGGAATGCTTTAGACAAGCAGTAAAGCAATTAAATTAGAGAAGATCCGGGCCGTTGCTGGCACAGGGTGACAGGATGAAGAAGAGATACATCAAGGTCATAGAAACTTGCAGCTGGGACAAAGAGGAGTGTGAAGACCAGACCAGGCCTTATCTAAAAAGAAACAATAAACAAGCATGAGGGAGGTGGGCACAGGCAGGATCCAAAGCAGTAGCAAATCATTTTCTGTCAAACTAACATGAAGCTTGCCAATTTATGACCAATGTATGGAATGTCTTTGTATTCACCGGGAGGTGGGCTAATTGGGATGTACCTAATTATGTATTCGGGGTATAAAACCTCATGTCACTGTGAAATCGGGGCTCACTCTTTGCGATTGAATGCTGTGTGAGCATCTGTGACGTCACAATAAAGTTTGCCTTTCCTGAAGAGACTCGTGTCCAGTCAATCCTTGACCGTGCCGGCCCGGCTCCTTCCCGAGTGAACCAGGTGGGTTCCGGTAACATAATTAATGCAGAATATACATCCACACACTGCTGGGAAGCACCTCTATGTAGTATAATTAATGCAGCATATGAATCCTACAAGAAAAGAAAAGTGAAGCACACACGTGGATTTAAATAAGACAAACATATGTTGCTTCCTTGGACATGTTCATGGCTTACATTGCCTCAAAAAAATACAGCCAGTATACTACAATAAAAGTACCATAGGTTTCAATGTTAAAAAAATCCCCGTGTTTATATTTATTAAACCGTTAATTTTTTTTCTCTTGTAGCAATAAGCCTGTGACATTACGTCCAGGAACTCAGTATCTGGTCCTTATATGCAGCCCCTCTATCCTTTCCCTCCGATTCTTAGAAATGGTCAGTAAACGACTAACCCCTATACTAGAGCAACGTAACCAATGTACAGGAGAAATACACAAAGATACAGAGAGAGAGAGAGACAGTCTAGCCAAGGGTCAGTATGTCAGAGAGTATGTCAGCCATTTGCCAGGGTCAGTATGCCAGAGAGTATGTCAGAAATATAAGAAACAATTTCGCACTGAGAGGATATGGAAAACCACATCAGGGCAACGAGGAAACAGATTGCCAGTGGTTATAAACCCGGCAGTGCTGCACCACCGTGCCCCCACCCCGGCATCCCACGTGACCGCCGCGATTCTCTTCATCATTCCGCACCCGGCCAGCGTGCAGTGAAGACGATGTTGCCGGGTGCCGGGAAAGTGCGGCATGGGAAATGACAAATTTATTTTAAACAAACTACAGTAGGCTTTTTCCGCCGTAGGTTTCAATGCAAAAGAAAATTTGCGTTTTTATTAAATATTTATTAAACCGTTTATTAATTTCACTTGCAGCAATAAGCCATTTTGTTTATTTTTTAGGATTTTTTGGGTTAATTTTAAGGTATCATAATTTATTTTAAATGTAATAACGAGTTGTGCTTTTTTTCTTTGCTGAACACAGCTGTATTATTTTCTTACAGTCCACCTGCTTTCAGCAATGAATTGAATACATTCAGGGTTATTCAAAGAGAATCGAAAAGTCACCGCACGTTCGGTGACTTTTCGTTCTCTTCAATTCGGTGCGATTTGGCGAACCCATTTCGGCAACCCTGCGGTGTATTCAGCAAGCTCCACAGGGCCGTTGTAGTGCAGGGAAAGCCGCCGCAAACCCTCCGAACACTCACCGCAAAACCCGGTGACCGCACATCGAAACCCGCAAAAACACCTGGATTAACCACGCCGAAGAAACCCGAGCAGCCACCGATCACAGGGCAGAGCAGCCGCCGGAAAAAGCAGACACCGCAGACGAATGGAGTGAAAAAAAACCAGTACGCTTGAATGTTTGAAAAGTGAAACGCTGTTTGCAAAGAAACTACAGAACGAAAATGTCTGAAATTTAAATATAAGGTCCAATGAATGATAATAAAAAGGGCTGTTACAGAAAAAACGATTTAAAAAAAACTAAAACAAAATTGCAAAAAAATCCCAAAACATGCCTATACGATCCTAAAAAATCTATACATAAAGAGACTTTTTACTGCAGAATATTATAATCAACGGTTTATTAGATGTTGAATTAAAATGGGAATATTTTTAACATTGAAGCCTATGGGATTCGCCTGAATAAACCTATCAAATGAAACCATTTGAAACCACAGCAGGGCATTTCGGCAACTTTTCACTGCTGGTTTTTGTTCTCTAAATAGACAAAGCATTGCTTCTCTATGGGGATTTCACTGCCCTCGAACAGGCAACAAACAGGCACCGTATGTGCAGGCAGTTCGCCAAGATTTGGCGAACGGCCTGCACTCTGAATAGCCGAATGGCCAGGCAAGGTAACCGTACACTGAATTTCACTGTTCGGTTACCTTTCGGCCACAATTCGGATCTCTTTGAATAACCCTGATTGCGTTGGGACCAAGATAGCTCCAAGCCTTAGCCATGGTCCTGAAAGTGAACCATAGTATGATACTATCAGGGTTATTTCAGGTGAAAACCAGGAGAATGACTGGAGAAGTGAAAATTCGAGGTCAAAATAGCCAAACCAGAAAAATTCTACTATTTATCTCACTTTCCAAATCGGCTATTTTGACCTAGAATCTTCACTTCTCCAGTCATTCTCCTGGTTTTCACCTCTCTCTGAATAACCCTGTATGTTTCACTTTCAGGACCATGGTTAAGGCTCGGAGCTCTCCATGGTTCTGACTTGATACCATGATACCGGCTGGTATTTTTATTGTAGTATACTGCCTGTATATTTTTTGAGGCAATGTAAGGCATGAACTGTCCATCGAGCAAGGAAGCAAGGTATGTTTGTCTAGTTCAAATCCACGTGTCCGCTTCACTACTCTTCTTGTAGGGTTCATATGCTGCATTAATTATACTGCAGAGAAGTGCTTCCCCACAGTGTGTGGATTCATATGCTGCATTAATTATACTGTAGAGAGGTGCTTCTTCCCAGAAGTGTGTGAACTGGATTCATATGCTGCATTAATTATACTGCCAAGAAGTGCTTCCCCGCAGTATGTGGATTCATATGCTTCATTAAATATACTGCAGAGAGGTGCTTCCCAGCAGTGAGTGGATGCTGCATTGAAACCTATAGGAAAAAAAAATTGATTCTTTAAAAAAGTTAGGAAACCTTCACCAAACAAAATCCTGAGAAATGCCTAAAAAATAAATAAACAAAATGGCTTACTGCTGCAAGTGAAAAAAATCTATGGGGAAAAAAGCCTTGTTACTTTAAAATAAGTTAGGAAACCTAAACTTTCACCAGAAAATGCCCAAAAAAGCCTAAAAAATAAGTAAGCAGACTTTCATTTTATTGGTAGTAATCTGTTCCCCATTCTGAAATAACCAATAAAAAATGAAATAACTCATAAAAAAGAAATACAAATCAATACAAAATACAAAATAACTCACAAAAACAAAAAACTAAGGGATCCGAAAAACGAAATAACCCATGAAACCGGAAAATGAATCGATCCGAAATTTCGAATCGATCTGAAATTCTGAAACAGAAAGAAACGACACAAAAACTGTCCAAAATGACTCGAAACGAAAGAAAATGTCCCAAAAAAAGTCATGCACATCTCTATTTTTTAAACATGTGAATACCATAGGTTTCAATATAAAAAAGTAATATCATCTTTATTTTATAGAAACCATTTATTCTTTTCATTTTGAGCACAAAGTCTCAATTTAATTAGTTTCAAGAACACCTTTTTTGTATTTTTTTGACAGATTTGTTCCCCAAATTTTTTTATTATTTTTTAAACGACTTTTTTTTATTATTTAGACACATTTTAATGCATTTTTATTGGTTTAAACACCTATTAGGAGAAAAGGAGAGTTCTGGGGGTTTTTTGCAGTTTGGTGGGTTTTGCAAAGGCCAGTTCACCAGTCTTCGGCGCTCTTCGCCAACTTTTTCATGAGTCTTCGGTGACTCTATTTTCGGTGCACTACGGTGATCCTATGCTGAATTCACTACTGGAAATAGAATTGCCGAAGTACACCGAAATGCACCGATCTGAAAAGGACTCAAATTTTGATGAAATTTCAGGACTTTGTGAAACAGTCCTTAAGCGGGTCTCATATTTCTTATATTTTCTACTTGTGTCTCTCTTCCAATGTCTTTCTCTTATTCCTTTTCACATCTGTCGTTTTCTCTCCGAGTGTCTATTTTTTTATCCCAATGTCTCTCTCTTTGTTTCTCCCTGTCTGTAGTCTTTCACCCCAATGCCTCGCTGTCTGCCTCTACTTTTCCCACTGAGTGTCTTTTTATCCTTCTTACTAAAGCAAATTGAGCTGAGATGGTTAAAAGCTACCCTGCCTGGTAGCTTTGTGGTTCTAAGCTCCTCCTCCTTCCCTCTGTTCATTGTGTATGTATGGATGATGACACCTCTCTCCTCAACCACATAATCTCACAAAATTCCTTTGTCTGCAACCTCATGAAGGTAATTCTCAGATGAGATGATAAGAGTGGAGCTGGGATTATTATGAAGCGAGAAAGGTCAGGCAGGTGGGTATTTTGTACATAACCTGCCGCACTACATGTTTATGTGTTTTTGAAATGTGGTTTGCGGTGTTTTTGCTGATTATATGCCTTTTGATTGACCTTGTGCAATTATTTTATTTTAGTTTCTGGCATATCTCTGCTGTGACTTTCTATTTCATATCTTGGTTTATTGTATTGATGACTTACTTGCAAAATAAAATTTTGAATATAAAAAAAAAAGAACAGGATATTCAGACCTCAATGTTGTATATCTTTACTGTTCTACAACATATTTGTATATATGTTTGATGGATCTCCTCCCCTTGGCCAAAATTGCCTACAACTCTCACGAACATGAGACTATTCTAGCCCCCCTTTTTACACCAACTACAGATTTCATCCCATGTTAATATCTGGGATTCCACATAAATCCCCGTACTTGACACCAACAGTCAGATAGCAGCCCCTGAGAGGAGGTTTTGTCTTGCTGAATCCACCTTACAGACAGTCTGCATGCAAAAGCTCCTCCTGCATTTCAGATGGGCGATATTGTCCTCCTTTCCACCAAGAAGCTGCAATTCTTTTTTTTTTTTAATTCTTTATTTTAGAATTTTGGCAGAGACATCAAGAAGTCAACAGTGTGAGTTAGCCACGCAGGGCCACATGTCATCTGAGTAGCTACCCAGACAGAAAATAATAAACACAGGGGAACATAAAGCAATGGGTCACAGACGGAAAAAACAGATGGATGGCATCGTGGCACAAAATCTCTACAGGGATGTCCCCAGCCGGAGACATCCACTACGCAGCCGAAAAAGTAAAAAGAAAAAGAATGCAAACGTCCTCAGAGACGTCGCAGTAATGAAATGAAATAGAAGGGAGAAGGAGGGGGAATCAGAAGGCAACTGCAAAACAGAAAAAGACTGGGGGGGTTGCAAAAACTACAAAACGTATGGTAAGAATAAAATCAAATCTGCTTCAGAGTGACTCAAAAAAGCATAAACGTCCCCAGCCGGGGAGCAACAACGTCTAGTCAGCAAAAAGATCTCAAGGTGTAATCTCAGCAGAGAGGGGGGGAACAAAAATCAAAAAGTCGCGGTATAAAAACAAAAAAGTGAAGAAGAAACAATAGCAGATAGTCATCAGACAAGAAAAATAAAAGATTGCTCTCATCCAGTGTCCTGGAACAGCGGTCGCCGAGGGGCGGGCAAGGAAAGGCATCCCCATAGTAGTGTAATCACGGCCAAGGTAGTTCCATGAGGCCAGGGCACACACCGCAGCCCTCGCACAGGGCGCACTCTGGCATTAGGCATCACCTCCACTTCGGCTTGCGACGTATCTGGCAACACCTCCACTCCAGCTTGCGGCGGTGGGTACTCGCGCGGCGTCTTCGGTTTCCCGTGCCCCTCTACCTGGTCCTCTGGGATCAGCTCACCTCCAGTCGCACCATCCGCTACCGCAGCAGGGAGGACCACATCCATCCAGGAGGCACCACCACCAGCTCCAGACATTCAGTTAAGTCCTCCGTCTCCTCCCAACCTCCACGCAGCACCGCCATCAGTGTACTCCAGGAGCCGTAGTAATCGGGCTCCCCTCGTCTTCTGGCACCATCTCCAGGCACTCCTCCAAGGCTGCAAACACGGCCTCCAGTGCTCCAACACGAGGAGGGAGCGTCGGCCGCCTCCATGCCGCGCCCTCTCGTTCCTCCACCAACCCAGCCGCAGCAGTCGCCGCCGTGTTCAGAAGATGGAAGCCCTCCATCCTCCGAGCCGCTACAGCCGACCACCCGTCCAGGTAGACCCGCCGGGGAGGTCTGGAAAGCCCGAAACGGTCCGAGGCTGACCCTGGTGATAGGCCTCAAGATGGCCGACGCCTGGACGTCTCCGCCGCGGAACAAGGCTGCAATCTCCGCTATGCTCTGGAGGGGGGACCGAACCGGCTCCAGAACGCTCCTCCCGGTGGCTGACCAAACAGGGACAAATTAAGTGAAAAATCCGGTCCAAAACTACCACTGCCAGCGATTCTAGATGGAGCTCAGCAGAAGCATGTCTGGTCCCCTGCATGGTCAGCCACACCCCCTCTGCAATTCTAATACCTAAGAATTTAGGACCCTGGTTCGTGGGTGCATCACAGAAAAGATCATCCTTGTTGTCTTCTGTCTGTCATGCCTCAGCCCGAGAAGCCTGCTTATAGCCACAATATTACTGTTGCTCTTGCCTGTGTCCACTCAGGGGTTAATACCTGTGACAGCTCCTGAGTGGATATGCATAAAACCAGGCCACACCCTTCTCTTATCGCTCTTCTATTTTGTTTGTTCCCTTACCCAGTTTTCAGAGGTCCTGAGAGCTCCCTCTTGTTTGTCCAGTTGCTTTATTTATGCTGCTCTGCTGTGCTATCAAGTGCATGTTATCCTCGCTGTGTCCTCCTGGTTCCTGCTTGCTGGACATTTGCTACGTGGCCAACTATCCAGTGGGACTAGAGACTTTCAAGTGGCTTCTAAACCTCAAGCTCTCTAAGAGGGTGACCTACAATCAAGGTACTGGTGCCAAAGGCTCCTGTTTCTCTTCAAGTGGATCCAGAGAGACTACGTGGCCCACCATCCACTTGCCATTTACACTGCCTGTGTATTTTGTGTTGTCACCTGTGCTTTGTAAGACTGTATGCTATATCTGCAATACAAGCTTTATTGTGCCTATACAGCCTCCAGTGTCTGTCTGCCTGCTCACCCACATCCTGGCTCAAGCCTGACATAATGGAAGAGCCAAAAAACAGGCTCGTGGGGGTCCAAGCTGCACTGGATGACATTGTGTATCAGTTGCTCCTTGTAGTAGATGATGTGTGGAATCTAATGGGCTCACTCTCCACCACACCTGGCCCTGTTAGGCCTTCACCAGTGAGCAGAGCATCACAGCAACCAGATGAGTTTATTAGCTCTCCACCTGAATGCAGAGCACAGGCACCTTTTGTGGAGTCACAGAGAGAAAGGCGTAGGAGACTGAATCCATGCCAGACTCCAGCCGTTGCCAGTTCTCTCAAGCCTCCAGCCGCTGCCAGTTCTCTCAAGCCTCCAGCCGCTGCCAGTTTTCTCAAGTCTCCAGCCGTTGCCAGTTCTCTCAAGCCTCTAGCCGTTGCCAGTTCTCGCAAGCCTCCAGCCGTTGCCAGTTCTCGCAAGCCTCCAGCCGTTGCCAGTTCTCGCAAGCCTCCAGCTGTTGCCTGGGCTCGCCAGGTCCATGTACTCAAGAGGCCTGCATTTAGTGATGTCTCCTTGGAAGAGGAGAGTACTGCAGAGGACTCCATTGATGAGCACATGGAGACCCTGCCTACTGATCCCCCTGAAGCAGAACCTATGGGTGTGGAGCCTGCCTTACCCACAGATCAAGAACCTCTGGAACCCATGGAGGTTGCTCCCATCCTGGTAGCCCCTACTATGACCCTCCAGACTGCCAAGCATCCCCATGGTGGTCCTGGGTGACAAATTGGGGCCCTGCTCAAGAGACCTGCTGGCATTCCGAGGTTATACGGATGTGAAACCCTACCTTCCAAGACTCAACCAAGCCCACCAGACCAAGTCCAGACTCTTTCTATAGCCTCTGATGGCTTCATCGTGCCAGACTCTGACCAAGCTGCATATGAGCAGCACCTGGCAGCTAAAGAGCCAGATCCATCACCCATCATCGTGGGTGTTGCCACCTCCAGACCCCTCACGCCCTTGCTGCCCATTGACAGTCCCACTCCTGAGGGCTGCGTCTGGGCATCTAATGAAACGTTGGTTCGTAAAGAGGACCTTGAAATCTTTGAGCAGGCCCTGCTTGCCACATTTATGATTACAATGACTCAGACTCTGATGGGTGGTGATGCCCTCCTAGCTGCTCCTGATTCAAGCCTATGCCCTAGGTGCTCAGAGTGCACCTTGTAAGGAGGGAGGTACTGTCATGCCTCAGCCCGAGAAGCCTGCTTATAATCACGATATTACTGTTGCACTTGTCTGTGTCCACTCAGGGGTTAATACCTGTGACAGCTCCTGAGTGGATGTGCATAAAACCAGGCCACACCCTTCTCTCATCGCTCTTCCATTTTGTTTGTTCCCTTACCCAGTTGTCAGAGGTCCTGAGATCTCCCTCTTGTTTATCCAGTTGCTTTATTTATGCTGCTCTGCTGTGCTATCCAGTGCATGTTATCTCGCTGTGTCCTCCTGGTTCCTGCTTGCTGGACATTTACTACGTGGCCCACTATCCAGTGGGTCTAGAGACTTTCAAGTGGCTTCTAACCCTCAAGCTCTCTAAGAGGGTGACCTACAATCAAGGTACTGTTGCCAAAGGCTCCTGTTTCTCTTCAAATGGATCCAGAGAGACTACGTGGCCCACCATCCACTTGCCATTTACACTGCCTGTGTATTTTGTGTTGCTACCTGTGCTTTGTAAGACTGTGTGCTATATCTGCAATACAAGCTTTATTGTGCCTATACAGCTTCCAGTGTCTGTCTGCCTGTTCACCCCCAGCACTTGGGATATTATATTGCTACTCAGAGGCCCTGCCATGGCTCCATCCTGGCTCAAGCCTGACACTGTCTATAACTGATGGCTGCCTTCCAGGTTCTTGTAGAGTTTCACATGTTTCTCCTCAAACAGTGAAGCTTGTTTCTCTTGATGCCTGATCCATTTCCTTTCATTCACAAGTTCCTCCACTTTCAGGTTCTCATCAATGATGATGAGGGATTGCATCCCCTTTGGTGGCTGCAGACGTTTCTCTAGCGCCAATGTCTATATGGTCCCCAGGCAGGCTGCTGCAAATATTCCTCATATCCATTGTTGTATACTTGTCACGAATGCCCCCAGATAACACGATATCGGTCCCTCTATATAGAGCCCTGTTTACTCTTCCGATCCTTGAATGGTCGGCACGTCTTGCCCTAAGAGGAGCTAACTTCAGGGACTCGATACTGACACAACAAGCAAGGATTAACAGAGCGTACAGAGTGGTTCTCACACACTGAGGGTTATATTACAAAGCTGGTGCTAACTTAACCAGAGCTGTTGTAAATTTAACAACCCCATAGACTATAATGGCTCTGGTAAGTTTACAACAGCTCTGGTTAAATTAGCACTTTGTAATATTGCCCCGCATGTTTTGGAATTACATCTGCCATGATGCTCAGCTTCTCATTAGGTTCTTGGAGCCTCATGGGAAATGCAGTTCCAAAACATTTGGAGGGCCCAGGTTGCTGACCCCTGCTGTAGGAAATAGACCCTGCATCTCCTGTATAGGGAATTCCCTGCCAGATGGGATGAAAGTCCCATTTCTGTTGTCATCACGCTCATTCACAATACGGTCAGGGAGCAGGGGTCTGTCAGGTATTTTCAGAGATACACAAAATGAATGCCTGTAGCCATCTTGTTTAATGTAAAGTCTTTCTCAACTTTAACCTAGTTTTAGAATGAACCCAGAGATATTTTTTTTCAGAGACAAGTTCATTCTAAGGTAAACTAACTCATTAGAGAGGAATGTGTGTTTAAAACTATAATTGCTAGACTATGATGCTATAGACGAGATAAAATGTTTTTATATGATATATGTCGATTCTAAGTGCTAGAGAAGTCAAAGACAATTTATTGGTCTGTTTTTTTTAATTAAAGATATTTTTATTTTTTGGTATAGAAATATATTTAAGGTTTAGAATATATGCAAGTATAGCTATGCACAAAGTATATATAATCAATATATTTTATAATAGTAGCACAGAAAATAATATTTAGAAATATTTTTGAAGTATATTATATTATAACAGTATAGTTACTGACAAATAGAGATAAGTTGTTTTAAATGTATTTTGCTGATTTAATGAAAAAGGAATGTCTAACTGATAAGAATAACTCAGTAAAAACCTTTTAATGGATAGTAGAAATAAAAAGGGATTCTAAATATTAAATCAAATATGACAGTTCCAGGCACCAGTCTGTAAGACAGTGATAGGACAAACTGATCTGTGAACCATGTCATATAATTCAAATGAATGGTAATATAATATTTGTGAATAATTATTTGAAAATCAACACTGCCATCTTGTGGTGTAAGTAAAGGTTAACAGTTTTGAAGCCCTCATAAAACAATATTATATGCAAATGGAGAGGTATGTAATAGGTGACGTGAATCTTCCTATAACTTTGAAGACAAAACATGTAGTCAGGCATTCAAGCATTCAATCAGGCATTCGGCACTTCATTCCACCACTTCATTGAGATCACTCTCTTCATTCCAGCTCAGATTACATTTCACTCTCCCTCTCGAGACTTTACTTTTGCATTGATTTATCTCTATTACTTCTCACAAGAGCATACTCAAGGAGATGCTAGAAGAAATATAGAAACTAAGATATAATATCTTTATAAAAAGCTCACATACTCCAAAATACATTATATACAAAGAATTTATTGCTGCTGGAAGAAGACTGCAGAAACGTTTCCAGATTTTGGACCGGTAATGTATGGAAAACAAATAGTGGTATTAATGTAAATATATATATATGGGTGTGTATCTTGCAATGGATATAGACTGAGATTTATCTCAGATTACCGCTAGATCAGAATCTTGGAAATATTTCTAATCTGCAATATAGAAATATAATGAGAAATCTGATACAAATAAAAGGATAATTGTCCTTACGTATTTTTTGCAATGATATACAAATATATATATATTGAATTTGGAAGAGCTACTGTGATTGAGTAATTAAGCAAGGAAGTTATATAAACTACAATGTAAAAAGCAAAAGATTAGAAGCTAAATTCTCATTAGGGGAGGATTCGGTAAATAAGTTGTTATTACTTATAATTCTAGAAATAGAATAAGTGATAGCTCATCTTTTGTTGATCCAGGGAGTACAAGGATATATATATCTATATATATATATATCTATATATATATATATATATATATCTACAAGATACTAGCTTGTTTGGGAATACAGGTAAATTGTTTTCTTTAACCCTTTCGCTGCTGAGGCATTTCCCGCCTCTGTGCTGAGGTAATTTTTACCGGTTTTGCTCATCATGTTTAAATGTGTTTTGAAGGGTTATTTTAGTATATGACCCAGACATATTATATATCGTTCTTTCCGTCAGACTCGGCAGATTTATAATATGTCATTATTATATGTATACGTCATGACCTGTCTGTATATTATAACAAAAAATAAAATAAAATAAGTATTTTCAATAATTTACAACATGTAAAGTGTTTTTTTTTCACATTTTAACATGCGAGCAATTGCGGTTATATTTTGTATGGGGTGCGCTTGTTAAAAAAATTAGAGATGGGGTCTCGTTACATTTTTTTTTGGGGAAAATTACGCAATTTTTAACAAACGCACCGCATACAAAAATCGTTAGTGCAGCATCATTGTTCACATTATAATTGAAATGGGAACAATATTGCTGCATTAACGAACCAAGAAAAAGAAAAAAAACTTTTTTTTTTTTTTAAATATTTTTTAATTTTTATTTTTATTTTTTATTTTCTTTAAAAAAAATTCATAGTCATGTTTGGTATTGTTGGAACGGCCATGCTCTGGCCGATCCAACAATATCAAACATTAACCCCTAACTTCCACGGATCGGGAGATAGGGGGTTCATTGGAACCCCCTATCTCCACCATTGGTGGCAGTTAGGGGTTAACTCCAGGACTGACGTCATCGTGCTATGCACGATGACGCCAGTCCTCAGGGGGCATTCCCAGAAGCTTGGCCGACATCCAAGATCAGACATCCCTCCCTTTCAGGCACCTCCTCCGCACATGCGGGGGGCGCCTGAATTAGATGTCATCGCGCCGCTGCGATGACATCTAATTGTGCTGGCGGCGGTTCCGGGTGCTGGGCTGACATCGAGGAACCCGGCCGATCGCTGGCCCCAAAGGGAGGACGCGCTCAGCGCGTCCTCCGCAAGGAACGCTACCTGCGGGTGGACGCGCTCAGCGCGTCCTTCGCAGCGAACGGGTTAAGCAGGAAGTAAACTATCTGATGAAAGTAAATGGTATTAACCATATATACAGTTACGAACAGAAATACTATGTTAAAAGCTAGAGATCTGTGTGCTGATGGATGTTGTGTTTTATAAATCTTTGATTAAGTGGCGAGATTAAAATCTTTATGCATACGTATTAAATATATATATTTTTATCTAAGTTCTATTTTTTAAAACTAGATCACGTACAATGAAAAGAATTTAGGAGAACATCAGAGAAATACAAACGAGATAAATTTGTTGTTGTTTATATCTCGTATAAGTTTCTTACCTGTTAATATCTCCCACAGGTCGTTCTGCAGTGAGGGCTTACAGCCAAATGTGGGAGAAGCCCTGGATTTGAATAGTTCTGTGGGCTCTTGCGTGTCGCAGCTGCAGTGAACCAACTTGTCCAATAATCGGCAATATCAGCAAATAAAATGCTGATACCGATATCAGTAATTTTCTGCATATCGGCAGCCGATAATCGTCAAAACCGATATATCGGTTTATCCTTAGTGTGCAGGTCACAAGGCCGGAGCTTTCGGGGGCCAGGTATGGCGGGCAGAGCCATGGTGGCTGCTACAATGGCACACCCCAAGTTAGCCCCAAACGCCAAAAAAAGGTTAAAAAAAGAGGGGGCTGCAGCACAAGGTGGCATGGAAAAATTAAAAACATGTGAAGCCAGAACAAAAGTCAGCAGTAATGCAGGTTCAATCAGACAATGCAGGGGGGGGGGTCTTTCAAAAGTACAGAATCTCAGCAAATGTACATCCGTGACAAAGAGGGAATGGAGGGGTTACTCAGAGCCAGCCTGGACCAAAAGCAGCAGCAGAGTCCTCCGGGAAAATGAGCCAACATATCGAGATACGGGGGTCAGGCAGGAGAAAACAGTAGAATGGTCTCAGCCAGTGTCCAGACACAGGGGGCAAACAAGGCACCCAGCATGATGAAAAAGGGGCACAGCGGGCAGGAGGCATGCCATCCAGGGAGACGTCAGCAGGAAGGGAAGGCCATCCAGAAAGCAGGGCAGTCATCAAGATCTCGGCAGTCACAAGGAGGCAGCTCAGGAGACATCACAGAGCTGCGCCCCCACTGCGGGACATCCAGCATCCGCCAGGTCCGGGGCCAGCACGCTCACCCACCCAGTTACCTGACGAGTAGCCCCGCCACCAGTCTCAAAATACCTCAAGGAGCTCCATCAGCATCCCCCGAGTAAGCGGCTGTGAGTCTATGAGCAGGGCATAGTCGGGCGTCAGTGCAGGAGAGGAAGGCAGCTCTGGGGGCAACTCAGAAACAGGCAAGCCATCGAGGCCCATAGCGTTTCAGGTACCAGCGCCCGATGGATACAGCAGGACTGAAGAGCTGAGGTGAGGGCCACAAGATGGCCGCCATCTGCATTAGGCCTCAAAGAGAGGAAGAGGCCAGCCGCATGTAGGATCGCCACCAAACAGCATCCGTAAAAGCCCAGGTAGGTCCACAGCTGGTCTGAGGAGAGAGTGCCAAGGAAAAGGGTCTAAACTGGCCATGGCCACCCGATAACAGACGTGTGACACGGAGCTCAGCGAAATGGCGACTGATCTCCTCGATGTCTGGACACGCCCCCTATCCTGTTCTTTTTGTCCACTAGACTACTGGTGAAAGTTAGAGGACAGGTTCACTGTAATTTGAAGTAGGAAACAGAAGGCTTTCCAGAATTGGGGCGTGAATTGCGAAATCCGATCTGAGGTAACAATTGGGTATCCTGTGGAGTTGGAATATGTGACTGAAGAACACAGAAACCATTTCACCAGTGGTAGGCAGTTTCTTGCAGGCAATGAAGTGTGCCCTTTTGAAAAGTCTACCTATGCCCACTACGGTGGTGTGTCTCCATAAGGGAGACAATTCAGCAATAAAGTCTGTAGTTGTCACGGAATGGCCCAACACCCTCAGCCAGGGGCGATTCATAGTGGCAGTTATACCCATAGACACTTAGGTGCTGTGGCACCCACGGAGTTTTGAGTATTTTATTAGATGTGGATTTGTGTGTTGTGAAATGTAATTCCCTTTGTCTGCCTTGCCCGCCGCCATTTTCCTGGTGCCTCGTGGATCCGGTCAGAATGATCGGATCGGAAAATGGCCGATTCGGACCATCCGGTCAAATCGTAAAATGGGCGATTCGGACCATCCGGTCCGAATCGGCAACTCCCCGAATCGTAACTACCAATACGGATCGGGGCCCGGGTGTCTCCTGCCAGCGAGGGCCAATGGGACTTGTGTGGGCGGGCAGGGATTCCCAATGTTCTCATATTTGTGTAAAGTTTATAAGTATATGTGTTGTGTAAAAATAAAGGCAGATTTTCCAGTGCATCCAGCCCCGCCTGATGACTGTTATTTTCGGCCGTATTTGCTGAGGATCCCGCGCGGTCTCAGAGTACGGTTCCGAACCGAACTACCTTAAGATCCGAAACGAATGCTCTGTGCCTGCATCCCGCAGCAGGGCAGAGGTGCATGGTTCGGGCGTCGGCCGTCAGAATAATCGACCGAGGTGAGATCCGATCCGAAGGCGCGGACTGCGTACCGCGCTTCGGTGTATCGAGCGATCAGTGATAAGATCCGAATATTCACCCGATCCCGTAAGATCCGAAGATTCATCCGAAAGATCCGAAAATTCCTCCGCGGGAGATCCGATCCCCGTATCCGCACGGCCGCTCCGTAGGCGCTCCTACACTCGCAAGGTCAGTGAACCAGCTGCTCGGGACGCTGAGTACCGTGTTGCTCAGTGGTCGGGCTGGTTCCGCGCAGGGGTCCCCTCCACCGCCCGCTAGCCCTTCCCCAGGGTCACTCCAGGCCGCACGAGACGCCGAGTGCCGCGTCACTCGGTAGTCGGGCCAGCGGTAAGCGCCGGAGGCACGCAGATAGAGCACACCCGCAGGCGGACAACATCCCATTCCGTCATACTGGTGGCAGCGGTGGGATCGCTCTCTGCGACCCCCCAGCAAGGAGACCTACGCCATGGCGGTGTACAGCCATTACAACAGGGACACCCTGCGTGGGATGTTGGAGAACCGGGGAGGGACTCCTGGCAATAAGAACAGGAAAACCCTGATGAAGGAGCTGACCAGGATGGATCAGAACAGGGTGACGTTACCCGTCCCCAACCCTGTCCTCGCAGAGGTAGCGGAAGATGCTTTCCTCAGACAGGTGCGGCAACGGGTTGCCCTACTGGGAGCTGCCCCATCGGAGGCGGACATAAGCTGGGTGTTCAAGGAGGTCCGGCTGGAAGTGGAGCAAGAGAAGTTTCGGCAGCACGAGCTGCGGATGGCAGCGCTCTGTGGGACAGAGACTGAATATTCTACCCCTGAACCCTTTCCCGTAGAACCCTGGGTCGAGGTTTACAGCTCGACTGGAGCTTCACCCTGGGAATCTGCACCCCCCAGCGATACCCCTTTTGGGACTTACAGCTCGCCTGGAGCCTGTATTGGGGAAATCGCACATCCCAGCGGCCCTTGGATGGAGACTTACAGCTCGCCTGGAGCTGCATCCGAGGACGCCACACCCCCCAGCGAGTGGCAGTGCCACTGTGTCAGCACCCTCGCGGATTCGAGGGCGGAATTCCCGAAAAGGCTGCAGGAGGGCCTGGACCGGTACCATGGGTCCACAGTGGAGCCCACCGGGTACGAGTGGCGAGATGAGATCCGCCAGGAACTGTGGTACGAGGCCCTGTACCATGAGAGGGACTACCATGGCGTCTATGTTCCCTCCGACGCTGTCATCCACCGGGTGCAGTATGATGTGCGAGCAGCGTTCCTGCAAGATCGGGCCCCGGAGGAGTGGGAGGCAGAGCTCCAGTACCTGGTGCAGCAGGAGATTGCGCTGGACGCCGCGTACCGCGCGCTCCGGTGGCTGGCCGGTCCCCTGATACCCCGCACCGTTGACGGCGCCTCCACCGCAGGACCCCACTATGGTAGCACGGGGCTGCTCTACGAGAGCATGGCCGCAGATCCTGGGTTCGGAGAAGAGTCAGAAGAGCGGTCGGAGGAGATATTGGAGCGACGGGAACAGGAGCTCCCGTACGACAGCAGGGACTCGGTGTTCGAGGAGCTGGAGTTCCTAGCAGAGCGGGAGTGGGAGCTCGAGAAGGCCTACAGGAGACTGTTGGACGGCGTTCCGCAGTCGGGTCTGAGTCCCATGTACTGGGACGGGTCGGCGGAAGAAACCGACAGTCCACAGGTCTGGGAAGTATGGGAGGCCGAGATGCTCCCATGGGTCCCCGTTGGGGCCCCGGCAGGAAAAGTTATCCTCCAACCAGCGGAAGAGCTGGCCACGGGGCAGAGTGCCACTCGCCTCTGCCCACTGCCCACAGTCTGCCAGGAGGAGCAGACCGATGGTTCCCCTGGGCTGGGTTGTGCGCAGCCATTGAATGCCCCGGGGGGTGAAGAAACCATCCTCCCGCAAGGAGATCCTTACCCAGCGGAAGAGCTGGCCACGGGGCAGAGCGACGCTGGCCTCTGCCCACTCCCCACAGCATGCCAGGGGGAGCAGACAGATAACTTCGCCGGGCTGGGTTGCTCCCAGCCACTAATTGCCCAGGGGGTGGATGGAACCATCCTCCCGCAGGGAGACCCCCGCTCAGCGGAAGAGCTGACAACGGGGCAGAGGGCCGCTGGCCTCTGCCCATCCTTCCCAATTCACCCCGAGGGGCAGAACGAAGATGATTCCGCGCTACCGCCCTCGCAGCGGCTTACCCCACCCAAACTCCGGGACTGTGTTCCGGCCCCCTCCTTCCCAGCAGAAGCGTTGGCGACGGGGCAGAGGGCCGCTGGCCCCTGCCCACCCTTCGGCTGCCTTGAAGAGCAGCCGGGTTTAACACCCTTGGACCTCTCGGTTGTCGTTTCCGTACCTGCCTCCCCAGCAGAAGAGCTGGCCACGAGGCAGAGCGCCGCTGGCCTCTGCCCATCTTTGCAACCCTTTTGCTCGGAGGCCCCACGCAGCCACGGTCCTTTGCAACGGCTGACCTGGGCACCTGGGGTGCGTTTTCCCCGGGTGAGCGATATCCCCGGAGGGGACACAGGCGGTACCCCTCCCCAGCCACATGACCCTTCTTCCAGACGGGGTAACCCCAAGGACGTGGGGCCCCAACCAAGTTGGCACGGCCGCAAGGCCAAATGGAGAAGCCTGGAGGCTCGGCCTCCCCAGACAGACTATGGGCCTGGGAGCACCGACTTCCCCGGTATGACCCGGTGGGGGTCAGACCAGGTGCGTCGGGCTGTGGAAGGGGGAGGAGTGTCACGGAATGGCCCAACACCCTCAGCCAGGGGCGATTCATAGTGGCAGTTATACCCATAGACACTTAGGTGCTGTGGCACCCACGGAGTTTTGAGTATTTTATTAGATGTGGATTTGTGTGTTGTGAAATGTAATTCCCTTTGTCTGCCTTGCCCGCCGCCATTTTCCTGGTGCCTCATGGATCCGGTCAGAATGATCGGATCGGAAAATGGCCGATTCGGACCATCCGGTCGAATCGTAAAATGGGCGATTCGGACCATCCGGTCCGAATCGGCAACTCCCCGATTCGTAACTACCAATACGGATCGGGGCCCGGGTGCCTCTTGCCAGCGAGGGCCAATGGGACTTGTGTGGGCGGGCAGGGATTCCCATTGTTCTCATATTTGTGTAAAGTTTATAAGTATATGTGTTGTGTAAAAATAAAGGCAGATTTTCCAGTGCATCCAGCCCCGCCTGATGACTGTTATTTTCGGCCGTATTTGCTGAGGATCCCGCGCGGTCTCAGAGTACGGTTCCGAACCGAACTACCTTAAGATCCGAAACGAATGCTCTGTGCCTGCATCCCGCAGCAGGGCAGAGGTGCATGGTTCGGGCGTCGGCCGTCAGAATAATCGACCGAGGTGAGATCCGATCCGAAGGCGCGGACTGCGTACCGCGCTTCGGTGTATCGAGCGATCAGTGATAAGATCCGAATATTCACCCGATCCCGTAAGATCCGAAGATTCATCCGAAAGATCCGAAAATTCCTCCGCGGGAGATCCGATCCCCGTATCCGCACGGCCGCTCCGTAGGCGCTCCTACACTCGCAAGGTCAGTGAACCAGCTGCTCGGGACGCTGAGTACCGTGTTGCTCAGTGGTCGGGCTGGTTCCGCGCAGGGGTCCCCTCCACCGCCCGCTAGCCCTTCCCCAGGGTCACTCCAGGCCGCACGAGACGCCGAGTGCCGCGTCACTCGGTAGTCGGGCCAGCGGTAAGCGCCGGGGGCACGCAGATAGAGCACACCCGCAGGCGGACAACATCCCATTCCGTCATAGTAGTCAATTGAGACCATGGTTAATAAGGTTAAAGCATACCAGCTGCTTTGGTAAGTGTTTTAGTTCTTAGGCACATACAGTGGCAAGAAAAAGTATGTGAACCCTTTGGCAATACGTGGAGTTTTGCATGAATTGGTCATAAAATGTGCTCTGATCTTCATCTAAGTCACAACAATTTGAAAAACACAGTCTGCTTAAAATAATACAACACAAACATTATATGTTTTCATGTTTTTATTGAACATAACATGTAAACATTCACAGTGCAGGGTGGAAAAAGTATGTGAACCCCTAGCCTAATGACGTCTCCAAGAGCTAATTGGAGCCAGGAGTGAGCCAACATTGAGTCCAATCAGTGTGATATTATTGGATGTGTTGCTGAAAGCTGTCCTGCCCTTTAAAAACACACACCAGTTTTGGGTTTACTGGTTTCAAGAAGCACTGCCTGATGTGAACCATGCCTCGCAGAAAAGAGCTCTGAGAAGACCTACGATCAAGAATTGTTGACTTGCATGAAGCTGGAAAGGGTTACAAAAGCCTTGATGTTCATGTGTCCACGGTAAGACAGACTGTCTACAAATGGAGAAAGTTCAGCACTGTTGCTACTCTCCCTAGGCATGGTCATCCTGTAAAGATGACTGCAAGAGCACAGCGCAGAAAGCTTAATGAGGTAAAGAAGAATCCTAGAGTGTCAGCTAAAGACTTACAGGAATCCCTGGCACATGCTAACATTTTTGTTGACACATCTACAATAAGGAAAACATTAAACAAGAATGGAGTACATGGGAGGACACCACGGAGGAAGCCATTGCTGTCCAAAAAGAATATTGCAGCACGTTTGAAGTTTGCAAAAGAGCACTTGGATGTTCCACAGCACTACTGGCAAAATATTCTGTGGACAGATGAAACCAAAATTGAGTTGTTTGGAAAAAAAACACACAACACTATGTGTGGAGAAAAAAAGGCACAGCACACCAACATCAAAACCTCATCCCCACTGTAAAACATGGCGGAGGGAGCATCATGGTTTGGGGCTGCTTTGCTGCCTCAGGGCCTGGACGGATTGTTGTCATTGATGGAAAAATGAATTCCAGAGTTTATCAAGACATTTTGCAGGAAAACGTAAGACCATCTGTCCGCCAAGTGAAGCTCCGCAGAGGATGGGTGATGCAACAGGACAATGACCTGAGTTACAAGTAATTCAACAAAAGAATGGCTTCAACAAAACAAAATACGCCTTCTGGAGTGGCCCAGAGTCCTGACCTCAACCCGATTGAAATGCTGTGGCATGACCTTAAGAGAGCGATTCACACCAGACATCCCAAGAATATTGCTACACTGAAACAGTTTTGTGAAGAGGAGTGGTCCAAAATTACTCCAGATCGTTGTGAAGGTCTGATCTGCAACTACAGGAAACGTTTGGTTGAGGTTATTGCTGCCAAAGGAGGGTCAACCAGTTATTAAGTCCAAAGGTTCACATACTTTTTCCACCCTGCACTGTGAATGTTTACATGTTATGTTCAGTAAAACCATGAAAACATATAATGTTTGTGTTTTATTATTTTAAGCAGACTGTGTTTTTCAAATTGTTGTGACTTAGATGAAGATCAGAGCACATTTTATGACCAATTCATGCAAAACTCCACGTAGTCCCAAAGGGTTCACATACTTTTTCTTGCCACTGTAGGACAAATCTCGAAGTATTGTGCAATAGTACATTTCACCAATGGCCACCAGCAATGTATTTTGACTAGTTTCAGCATTTTCTTGGTACTGAGATGCCCTCCAATATGGTGTCATTACATGTTTGTAACACATTGGTGCAGGTCCCTTTTGGATACATTAATCAATAGTTGGGTGACATGTTCTCCTTCTGGAGATAGTGAGAGTGAGGCTGTGGTGGTGATACAAGGGATTTCTTCATGGAGAATTGGCATGGCCCCTAGCAAACCCCTGGCCCCTAGCATGGCCCCTAGCAAGTTTTGAGGTAATTTGGTGATGAGAATTTCTGTGGGGTTTCTAGAAAGGACATCTGCTTCGCTGTTCATTGACCCTAGCCGGTAGGTCACGTGGAATGAAAACTGGTCAAAGAACAAGGCCCAGCTGACCTGTCAGAGATTTTGTTGCATTGCATTGTGCAAGTACTCTAGATTTATTGGTGTGTATAGACCACTGTCGAGTAAAGGGCTCTTTCTAACAGATGACCAATCTCAAATGCAATTTTCATTGACAGGAGCTCTCTAGCATCAATGTCAGTTAATTTCTTCTGGATTGTTTGTTTGAAAAGTATGCAACAGAATAGAGATATCCATCTGAAGTGCGATGGCTATTTCAAATGCATCAACCCCCAGGAAAAACTGAATTTCTGACTGGGTATCATCAGAAATAGAAGAAAACGCAGGGACTTCAGCAAAAAGAGGTATTGTTAGGGTTAATACTTGGACTAGTCCAAGACTGGGCTCGCCAGTAACCGGAAACGCCAATAGATTACAGGATCAGAAACAACATGGGTTTACCTCAGGGAGATCATGCCAAACTAATCTTATTGATTTTTTTGATTGGGTAACAAAAATAATAGACACAGGTGGTGCAGTAGACATTGCTTATTTAGATTTCAGTAAGGCTTTTGATACTGTTCCGCATAGAAGGCTTATCAACAAATTGCAATCTTTGAGCTTGGATTCCAATATTGTTGAATGGATTAGGCAGTGGCTGAGTGACAGGCAACAGAGGGTTGTGGTAAATGGAGTTTATTCGGCGCAAGGTCTTGTTACCAGTGGGGTACCTCAGGGGTCAGTACTTGGACCCATTCTATTTAATATTTTTATTAGTGATATTGCAGAAGGTATTAATGGAAAAGTATGTCTTTTTGCTGATGACACAAAGATTTGCAACAGGGTTGACGTTCCTGGAGGGATCAGCCAAATGACAAATGATTTAGGTAAACTAAAAAAATGGTCGGAACTGTGGCAAATGAGTTTTAATGTGGATAAGTGCAAGATAATGCACCTGGGACATAAAAACCCAAGGGCTGAATATAGAATATTTGATACAGTCCTAACCTCAACATCTGAGGAAAGGGATTTAGGGGTTATTATTTCAGAGGATCTAAGGGTAAGTAGTCAATGTAATAGAGCAGCAGGAAATGCTAGCAGAATGCTTGGTTGTGTAGGGAGAGGTATTAGCAGTAGGAAAAGGGAAGTGCTCATGCCACTGTACAGAGCACTGGTGAGACCTCACTTGGAGTACTGTGTGCAGTACTGGAGACCGTATCTCCAAAAGGATATAGACATCTTAGAGAGAGTTCAGAGAAGGGCTACTAAAATGGTGTACGGCTTGAAGGAGAAAAGTTACCAGGAAAGGCTTAATGATCTTAACATGTACAGCTTGGAAAAAAGACGAGACAGAGGAGATATGATAGAAACATTTAAATACGTAAAGGGAATCCACAAGGTAGAGGAAGGGAGTATATTTAAAAGGAAACAAAGTAGCAAAACAAGAGGACATAGTCTTAGATTAGAGGGGCAAAGGTTTAAAAGTAACATCAGGAAGCATTATTTTACTGAGAGGGTGGTGGATACATGGAACAGTCTTCCAGTTGAAGTGGTAGAGGCCAAAACAGTAATTGAATTTAAGCAAGCATGGGATAGGCATAAGGCTATCCTAAACAAAAGATAAATCCAGGTAAAGTATCCATGTAATTGGGCAGACTAGATGGGCCGAAAGGTTCTTATCTGCCGACATTTTTCTATGTTTCTATAACCGGAGTTGTCAAAAAACGGAATGATGAGAAATTTAAATGAATAAAACTTTTTATTCCAAAATAAATATCAAGCGATAAAAGCCAAACACGTTTCGTCTAATCAAAGACTTTTTCAAGGGCAGTAATAATATGCAGTATATCAAATAAAAAAAGTGTGATGGCTATTTCGAATGCATCAACCTCCAGGAAAAACTGAATTTCTGACTGGGTATCATCAGGATAAGTTAAGAGAAGTATCAGAATATTTCAGAGGATAGATGGTATATATTAATATGAAATGTAACATCCAATTGGATTTGAAATAAAAGTTGCAAGACCAAACAATCACAAACAAGGCAATATAAGTATCTCACGTAGGGCTCACTCAGGAGCTACCTACAGGCAGGTGAGATAAGATAGTTGATGAGTGCTAGACTGGAAAGTGAGAATGCAAGCCTTCTAGGATTTGCTGCAATAGGAAAGTATGAGAGATCAGTATCAGTAACCCTTCATAAACATGTAAATGATAGAGATACCTAAATGGTCAGTTAATAATGGAGGTTTCATGCTCAGAGCGCTCGAGGTATAAACAAACCTCCCAAATATAATGAACATTAATGGTAGCAGAAACAGGAATAAATGTTGCAATTTTCTAGCACTCCATACTCTGCTCTATGCGTATCGCCAGTGTGGCGTCGTCAGAAGCAGTGTGAGAGTGGTTGCTAGAGCAAGAAAAATCAAGAAACTGTATGCTAGCTTGCACGTTTAAATACCCCAGAGGTAGTGGTAGCAATTCTGACACACCAGGCAGAGGTGGCTCACAGCTGTGTGACCTGCCCACCTGGGGGGTGGCCTCATCGAGTTACCAGAGTTGAAGATATGGGAAAAAACAGAGGGGGTGGTGGATTTGTCTTAGCTGAGAGAGGAGTGTATGTTAAGATGGAGCTCAGGCCATGCCCCCTAACGGAGAGAATGGCGCCAAATCAAACCAGTCTGACGCATCTTCTGCCGGGTTGTTTTTTTTTGTGTAAAATATTTTTATTGGCAAAGTATAAAATACAAGTCGCATAAGAGACAATATTGTCACAATAATGTAGAATACAATCAAAGTGCCTCTTGGTCATAAACAGTGCCGAAATTTTATAATATAACAAATTCTAAATTAACTCTAACTAAAAAGGTGATCATCGTATCCTTAAATAAACAGCAGTAAAGCTAGTACCAGAATGGTATGTCAAGACAACACAGCCCAGGCTCGGATCTAAATTCACCTCTGCCCCTCCATAACCGGTCGATTATCTTTACGAGACCTCTTGTTCCTCCACCGGTGACCTGTCTGAGACCGTTATTGAGCGAAGGTTCGAGGACCATGGACGCCAGATCGCATAAAATTCCTCATATTTACCCAAACTATTGTAGTGCGCTTCTTCTAGAGCTCTGACCCCCTCCACCCTCAGAACCCAATCCCTGACGGTGGGTGCACATTCCCTCCTCCAATATGACGGAATCAGTGCCCTCGCTGCGGTTAACAGAATTGCCAGAAGCGAGTTTTTAAAGGAGGGCTTCGAAAAGGGCAGTACATTAAGCAAATAGGCAGAGGGAGTAAATTCCACTTCCAGGCCCCCTAAACGCGATATCTCGTGTGCAACGTCTGACCAGAAGTTTTGAATTTTCGGGCAAGTCCACCATATGTGGACATAGTTACCTCTGGCCACTTTACACCTCCAACAGATATCAGGCAACAATGGATCCATAGCATGTAAAACAGACGAGGTAAGATACCATCTCATAAACAATTTACAATTCGATTCACGAAGTGCCTGACTCCTGGACGCAAAGTATGTAAGTTCGAAAGCCCTGGACCATTCCTCAGCCGAAATATCTACTCCTAAATCTGTTTCCCACTTAAGTAGCAACGGAGAATCAATTTTATAGGCCCCTCTCATTATGTATGAATAAAGATTTGAGACAATATGTCCATATCTATTCTTATCGGTACAGAAGGTCTCAAAGGGGGCCAATGGAGGCAACCCCTCTGTCAACCACGTAGTAGAGCGAATAAAGTGACTTAGTTGGGCATATTGGAACTTCACCATAGACTTGTTCGCTATTTCTGGGGCCACCAATCGGTCCAGGGGGAGCAATCTGTCGTCTTCCACTACTGCTTCTAGCGGTATATACGGTTTTGGTAGTAACCCATCCAAAAATGTCGGGGTCAGTCCCGGTGGGAACAGGGGATTGTGAGTCAAAGGTGTCAAGCGGGAAGTCAGTGTAGTCAGTCCTAACGCCACTCCATGTTTCCTCCACAGCCTTAGCAGTGTGCTCAGTAGCGGGTGTGACCGAAGCCCCAGGTTTGCCAGCGGTGTCGACTGCCAGGGCAAGGACAATGGCCAAGCAATTCCTGCCTGTAACACATTTTCCCAAAGCTTACCCATCGTTCCTTTGGCCAAGCCGTATAGTATAGAAAAAACGCTGCTAGATAGTAAAAATAAGCATGGGGCAGGCCCAGACCACCCCTTCCCACCGGTCTTGTCAATTCACTGTAAGATATCCTCGCCTTCTTCCCCCTCCAAACATAGCCTGTAAATGTCTGTCGCAAATCAGAGAAAAATGTCTGAGGTACAGTAATAGGGAGGGTTTGGAACAAATACAACAGTCGAGGTAATACATTCATCCGTAAGACATTGATCCTTCCCAACCATGAAATATGGGGTAAGTTCTAGTTACGTAAGTCCCCCTTGATCTGTTGCAACAGAGAAACGTAATTCAACTGAAATAATTTGTCTAGGTCCGACGATAAGCGTATTCCTAAATATTTAAGTCCCTCCGGAACCCACCGTATTCCATAGATATGACGAATACTCTCAGTCACGACTCGTGAAAGGTTTACCCCTAAAAACTCACTCTTCAGCACGTTAATTTTATATCCCGAGAAAGCTGCGAATGCATCTAATTCCGTCATCCGTCATCAAAGCCGACACCGATGAAAGGGGATCCGTCAAGGTGAACAGGTCATCCGCAAATGCGGCCACCTTGAGCTCCTGTCCCGGAACAGTTACTCCTTGAATCGCCGGATTATCTCTAATCGCTTGCAATAGGGGTTCCAGATACAGCAGGAACAGGAGAGGGGACAGAGGGCACCCCTGTCGAGTCCCATTATGTATCGTCAACGGAGTCGATTGTCTGCCATTAACCCGCACTCGTGCCTGAGGGCAGTCATACAGCGCCCGCAACCATGAACACCATTGATCACCAAAACCCATCCGGTTTCAGCGTCAACCGAGAGGACTAACAAAGGCTGATCCATCCTGGAAGCATGATGGTTGAGGGAGACGGTACGAATAGTATTATCACGGTCTTCCCTGCCCGGTACAAAGCCTGTCTGGTCTCGGTGAATCACTGAAGTCAGGAGAGGCTTAAGTCGTAAAGCCAGTATTTTCGTAAACAATTTTAAGTAAACGTTTATTAAAGATATGGGTCTATAATTAGCGCAATCTAACGGGTCTCTATCCGGTTTCGGTATCACAGAGATAGAGGCGAAGAGCGTCGCAGGTGGAATAGGAAAGGTATCCGAAATAGAGTTAAAAGCTTTAACAAATCTAGGGCCCAGAATAGACCCGAAAGTCCTATAATATAGCACCGTAAACCCATCAGGGCCCGGGCTCTTACCCAAGGGCGTTAATTTTAAAGCCTCCGTAAATTCCTCTAATGTAAGCGGGTTATCTAATTGTCGGCTAACATTACGCGGTAAAGTAGTTTTAATCGTCTTAGCCAAAAACGAGTCCACTATATGCTCAGGGACCCTACTCTTATCGATATTATATAAAGTTTGGTAATAAGCATGGAAGGCTTCCGCAATGTCTCGGGTCGTATTGACCTCGGATCCCGTGCTAGTACGCAGTTTCAGGATAAAAGTAGCTTGATATCGTTTCTTCAGAGCACGTGCAAGTAGCCTGCCACATTTATTCCCTTGGGTGTAGTAAGCATATTTCGTCAGTGTAAGGGCCCGCGCCACTTGTGCATTCGTTAATTTAGCTAAGTCAGCTCTTAAGAGAACTAATCGTCGGAATGATTCAGGATCTAGGTCAGATTTATGCGTCAGTTCTAAGGCCGTGATCTCCCTCAGCAATTCCTCCGTTCTGGCGGTCCTTTCCTTCTTGCGCCTGGAGCCCAACTGGATAAGAGCACCTCTCAACACACACTTGTGAGCCTCCCAAACCGTCTCGGGTGTTACATCATTTTCAAGGAAGTAATTCTCTAAGGAGGCAGTCACCTCCGCTCGCGTCATGGGATCAGATAGCAATGACTCATTCAAACGCCAGGCATTCTCCGTTCTCACTAAATTAGGTAGGGCTAAAGATAACAGAAGGGGTGCATGGTCCGACCATGTGATGGGTGGTATTTTGCAACTGCGTACCATTTCCAAAGCCCTATGTTCCACAAAAAAATAGTCTATTCTAGAATACTTCTTAAAGGCATGTGAATAAAACGTGTAGTCCTTTACTGCTGGATTACTGAGACGCCAACAATCTATCAGACGGTCCGCTGACAAGAGTTTACGAAATTGGACCCGTAGAGAGGGAACAGACGATCCCCCACCCTGGACACAATCTGCCGGCATATCTAACGAAACATTGCAATCACCCCCTAAGACCACAAAACCTTCCTGAAACTCGGACAAACGTCGTAACACTTTTCGGAGACATTTGGTTTGCAAGCGGTTCGGCAGGTAAACATTTACAAAAGTTAACTTAGTATTGCCCAACATCCCTTTAACCATCAAAAATCGACCTTGCGGGTCTGTTACCACATCTTGCAGAGTAAAAGGCACATGTCGCGCAAATAGAATGGCAACCCCCTAGATTTTGTCTCCCCAAAATTGCTAAAATAGCCGGTCGGATAGCGAGCATTGCGAAACCCTGGTGCGGAACCCTCTCTAAAATGTGTTTCCTGAACAAAAATAACATCACCTTTCAACCTCTGGAATTCTGCAAGAGCCTTCGAGCGTTTGGCAGGCATATTAAGACCTCGGACATTCATAGAAATCAAATTTAAATTAGCCATTTAAAATAGTGAGACAGGAGGGCGTCAGAGCCCGGGACCCGCCCATACCCCCTAGTAGCATAGCAAATAGTACGAGTGATCACCAAAAAACTTTATCTAAAAACAAACAACAATAACAACACAAAACTAAAAAAAAATAGAGGTAGTGTAGACCTCTGATAGTGGGAAAACCCATCAGAGGACATAAAAAAAAAACACCACTCAGGAGGCGGCCGAGAAAGTCTCAGAATTTTCCAAAAATTCTGGGTGCCGAGCAAGAGTCTCATCCGACTGTCTCGGTTGCCGGACCCAAGCGCATTCAAGCAAAAAAAAATTTGCAAGGGGGCAGAAAATATCAAAAAAGCGTATAAACTTTCAAATGACAATGGCAGCAAAAGCAAGGGCTTCCATCATGGTTCTGGATCAGGCTCAGAAGGGGTCGCTGCAGAGGGCTTGCCTTTACGTTTTTTTTTTTCGCCTGTTGAGTCCAGCGGGGTTGCTGTGGGAAGGGTAGAGTGTCAGATGGCGACGGCGAACCATACCAGTCTGGGATGTCGACTTCTGGGAGTCCAAAAACACGCACAAAGTCCGGAATGTCCTCAGGACATGCAACAGAATGAACTTGGTTGTTATGGGTCACCTGTAAAGATAGTGGGAATCCCCATCGGTAACGAATATCACGTTCCTGGAGCGCTTCAGTTAACGGTTTCAGAGCCCTCCGTGCCTGTAAAGTGGTCCAGGAAACATCTTGGAAGAAAAGTATCACTTGACTGTCCACTTTAATTTCCGAAGTTTTTCGTGCTGCTCTGAGAATTTCCTCTTTCAGTGTAAAATCTTGCAAGCGACAGATAATATCACGAGGTGCGTCATTTTGTGATCCCCTCGGCCGCAGTGCACGGTGAGCTCTATCCAGAACTAATATGTCCTCTCCAGATCGACCCAGTATATCATTAAACAGACCACGGAGTAGCTCTTTAACATCTTCCTTGCCAGAGTCTGCTTCCGGGTAACCCTTTATGCGGAGATTGTTTCGTCTGCCTCTATTATCAACATCATCCAGGTGTCTATGCAGCGTGGCCAGCTGTTTAGCTTGCGTTAGCATTTGACCATTAAAACGTTCCACATGAGAAAATAACGCATCTCTGTCCTCTTCCAAGTCCACTACGTGGCCTCCCAACTGCTTCAAATCAGACCCCAGTTCATCAAATTTAGTATTAAAATTGCGCTCCATTTGAGTTACCTGAGCAGCCAAATCCGTTTTGGTCGGCAAACTCTGTAATAAGGCCCGCAGTTCGTGGTCCATATCGCTCCCTTTTATTGCTGAATCTAATCGTGGCGGGGAGGCCTCCTGATCTGAGTCGCCGGGTGCCATTTTGGATCCCTTACCAGAGGTCCGCGGCTGAGATGTATCTCCCAAGAACGGTAAAATGGAGGATCGGCGTTGGGTCCCCACAGTCCCCGAGAGTCCTGGGGTAGTAAGTGTCTTTTTCCGCTGTGCCATTGCTGTTATTTCTGCCCCGAAATGACAATCTGTGCACTCGGGCCTGGGAGCTCAGCACTCACACTTCCCTCTCTCTCTGTGTTCCGGCCACGCCTCCCCTCTTCCGGGTTGTTGTACGCATGTGTGAAGCGTCATAGGGGAAAACATCTGTCTCCAGATAGCCTCTAGACGCGCATGCGTCCCTGCTTACTGGTAGCCACCAGTGTGGGGGCGCATACTGTCTCTTGGGTCCTCAAGTGCCGCGTATGCGTGGGGATGCTCTGGGAGGCGGTCCTGGTTGCTATGCAACCTTGCATCAATGCCGGCCATCGTGTAAGGCAATCCTATGGGAAAAGTACCTTCTCCACTTGGACCGTGCATTGAGAGTGGAGGGGCATGTAACCCCTACAGGTTGGACAAGTCATCACACCCACACATGCTTGCTAGGCACTAAAGCAATCCTGGCTAAATTATAGACCAGTAGAATTAATAGTCAGCCTGGTTAGTGTTTTCCTGCCACGTTGGGAAAATGCTCAATCTTAACTGCATTGTACCCTGTAACATTGTGTCCACGGGGGAATTTGCCAACATATAGTGAGGAATGCACGACCATACCTCTGCCTGAGTGATATTTACCTAAATAAAAATATATAATGTTAAAGCTGGTTACAAGAATGAGGTGAATGTGAAACCCTCATTGACCCCTCTAGGGTGCAAAGTTTTGAGTGTAAAAATCCAGTAGGTGTCGCGTTGTTGAAGTTTCCTGTCGAGATCACTGCCTATTTCTCCCAGTTTAACCTTTTGAAGCACCATGAATTGCAGACCATCTGAGTAGTTATCATGGTAGAGTTTAATATGACGGGACACTGAGGTTTTTCTAGGACTATCTTTCGCCTGCGGCTTCGCTCGCGTGGATTTTGGGATTTGTTACAATTGTTTTAAAAAGAAACATGAATTTTTTTCTCCAAACAGTTTAAAATATAATTTACAGGTTGATGTCTTAATGTTTATTGCAGACATTAGTCAGGGCCTATTGGTTAAAAAAACAAAGTTGTTTCATTCATATGTGTCCATGAATTTTCTTTCTGTGTTGTAAATACAAACAGACAATGGGACAGACAAAAAAAAATTTTAGGCCCTATTACATTCCTTGCGCATCGGTTTTGCGAGCACGCAAATACGCATTTGCGTGAGGACAAAGCCATTTGCGCAGAACGTCGTATTTCAACGTTCACGCAAACGATGCGCATCATCGTTGAAGGCGGATGGACTTGCGTGAGCGTGATGAACTGTGCGCGTCCTATACTTAACATTGTGAGCGCAAATGCGTTAAGCGGATGGTATTTCAATAGATGCACAACTTCCTTTGCGCCCATAATTTTAACGTCTTTGAAAACCTGGTGTTAACTGCAAATCTGAACGTTTTGGCCGAAACTAAATACACCAGCACGAAGAAAAAAAAATACAGCACAGTATAGTTACACATTCTACACATACCCAAACCAAAAAATTGTGAATTTGTGCATATTTTTTTTATTGCTGCAGCATGTATACTCAGATTTATTTTGACAGGCACAAAAACGTTAGTCAATTAAGGTGAATTGATGTCAATTAAGGTTCTTAATTCTGATTGGCTGAATCCCGCGAAAAACACAGTCTGCGCACTGATTTACATGCGCAACGTTACTGCGCGCGTATCACACTTCGTTTTGCGCGTTTTTTTTTACTAACGTTATTTTTTGACGGTTGAGAAAATGTGTTCGGATCCGAATATCACGTTAATTTTCACGCCATAACGCTGGACGATGCACGCAAAAAAAATTGTGCTGCGCGAGCGCATTTGGGCAGAGAATGTAATAGGGGTCCTAGTTTTTCAGCATCTGGAACATGGACATTTTTTTTTCCAAAGAAACTGTAAATACCAAATTTCACACCTGTAACATCTTTGGTTTTTGAAATATAGGTATACTGATAAAAGTATTCACCCCCCCCCCATTGGATTTTCGGAAAATGGTAAAATACGTGTTTTTTTTACTTTTCAGGACAACTCTAAATACCAATTTTTTGAGGCCTGTAAAATCTTCTGTTTTTGAGATATAGGTATCCTGTTTAAAATATTCAACCCCCTTTTTCACCCCCCACTTGGATTTTTTAAAAACGGTAAAATACGTTTTTTTTTTTTTTCAAGACGAATCTGAATCGAATCTAAGACGAATTTTCACGTCTGTAACATCTTCTCTTTTTCAGCTATAGGTACCCTGCTTGAAAGATTCAACCCACTTTTTCACCCCCTTAGGGGTGGAATTTCCAAAAATCCTTCCTTACTTGGTGCCTACGTCATATAAACAATGTACCTTCTAAATTTCATGTTCCTAGGTTAAACGGTTTCAGCTGGGCATTGATGAGTCAGTCAGTCAGGACGTTCGTGTTTATATATATAGTTAATGTACGGATCTCATGTGCTTGAGAATCCTAACCTTAAATTTCCCTATCATTTTCCCAACGTATAGTTGGCCACAAGAGCATATCAGCAGGTAAGGCTAATATCAGACGAATGCATTCTGAGCGCACTCTGCATGCGTGCATAACGGACGGACGTACTGACTGAAGATACTGTAAACACCACACGGTCTGTTTTTTTTGATGGATGTAGAAAAAAAAGAGAAACATGGGAAACAAACAGGGTTATTCAAAGAGATCCGAATTGCTGCCAGAAAGGTAACCGAACGCTGAAAATCAGCGTTCGGTTACCTTTCATGGCCATTCGGCTATCCAGAGAGCAGGCAGTTCGCCAAATGTTGGCGAATTGCCTGCACATACGGTGCCTGTTCGGTGCCTGTTCGAGGGCAGTGAAATCCCCATAGCTTTGTCTATTCAGAGAACAAAAAAACAAGCAGTGAAAAGTTGCCGAAATGCCCTGCCATTCGGTGGCTCCATGCGGTAGATTTTATCAGGCGAATCCCATAGGCTTCAATGTTAAAAATATTCCCGTTTTAACTCAATATCTAATAAACCGTTTATTATAATATTCTGCAGTGAAAAGTCTCTTTATTTATAGATTTTTTTAGGATCTGTTAAGCATTTTTCGGGATTTTTTTGCAAAAAAAATTTTAAAACATTTTTTCTTTTTTCTGTAACAGCCCTTTTTATTATCATTCATTGGTTCTTATATGTAAATTTCAGACATTTTCGCTCAGTAGTTTGTTTGCAAACAGCGTTTCACTTTTCAAACACTCAAGCATACTTTTTTTTTTCACTCCATTCGTCTGCGGTGTCGGGTTTATCCGGTGGCTGCTCTGCGCTGTGATCGGCTCCTGCTCGAGTTTCTCCGGCGGGGTTAATCCAGATGTTTTTGCGGGTTTGTGAGCCTTCGCCGGGTTTTGCAGTGAGTTTTCGGCGGGTTTGCGGCAAATTTTCCCTGCATTACGACGGCCCTGTGGTGCTTGCTGAATACACCGCAGGGTTGCCGAAATGGGATCGCCAAATCGCACTGAATTGAAGAGGACGTGCGGTGGCTTTTCGATTCTCTTTGAATTACCCTGTAGATTAATTAAAATGAAAAGACAGGTACAGGGGGGCGGAGTCTGGACGCCGACCGAGCCGGACACATGGTGTAGGAGCTCCTGCACCTAGCCGTCAAAACGGAGCATAGCAGCAGCACATAGATCAATTTGACCCACCATTTCGATTCCCCCTTACCGGGAGCATGCCGGGAACCACCCGAGGGGGCAAAAAAACGGATCCACCGACCCCTGCAGTGGCGCCAATTTTCCAGCGCCGCGGCCTGGACGACAGCCAAGATGGCGGCCGGATCCGCGGTGAGGACACAGGCCTGGACTCAGTCCCGGGAGGGTCCCAACCAGCGTCTAGAGCTGATATATCGCAGATTCTGGCCAGGATGGGGGACATGCAAGCGAGTCTGGCGATGGACATTGCTAAAATAGCCACGGAGGTACGTGCGGAAGTAGGGGCCTTGGGCCTACGCATTGGAGAATTGGAGGAAGGCACGGGGGACCTCGTGGCGGCTCACAATGAACTGGCGCGCACTACTGACACGTTGTCTCACCGCATGGACCGTATGGAACTTGCTCTGGAGGATGTCGCCAATAGATCCCGCCGCAACAACATCCGCCTGCGGGGCTTGCCCGAATCTGTACAAACACGGGAGCTACACGAGACGGTGCTGGGCCTTCTCAAACGCTTGGTGCCAGAGGTGCCCCCGGCGAGGTTGCTCATGGACAGGATTCACAGAGCCCTGAGAGCTCCCCGGGCTGACTCCCAACAGCCTCGAGATGTCATATTCCGCCTTCATTATTACACAGTTAAGGAGGAAGTCATGCGTAAAAGCAGGGACGTGGACCTGGTGTATGAAGATGTGAAGCTCGCTCTGTTTCAGGACCTGGCACCGGAGACCTTGCAGCGTCGAAGGGCCTGGCGCCCCATCACAGCCCACCTGAGCCGTCATAACATCCGCTATGCCTGGGGCTTCCCGTTCAAACTCTTGGCCTTCGCTGGTGGTAAAACCTCCACTCTCACCCTGCAGTCAGACCCGCAGCAATTCTTCACCCGCCTGGATTGCCCCCCTTTACCGGACGCGGGTAACCTGCTCCCATCCCCCTCCCCGGCACCTCAGCTTACACCGCGCTGGGAGAAGGTGCCCTCCCGGATTCGAGAGGAGGGGGACAGGGATCCCGGCTGAGATGACGGGGAAACCTTGGTGGTGATATTGATTTTTCTCTTTTTGTTTACTTGCCCACATGGTATCAGGTGGTTGCATTAGCTGAGTTGTGAAGGTTCCCCAAGTGATATATAACCCTGTAATGTTCGGCTGTTAATGTTTATGATAATGGTGGGGATACTGTCGTTATTGTAAAGTTTTGTAATGCTGTTTTTAGATAGTTTTTTCATGCTCCGTTACTGGCTCGGTGACGTCCGTTCTGCGATCCTACTGGTCTTCAACCAGGGTCGCGTCTCCTTTCTGACCATCCCCATGGTCGTTCTGGCAATGGATAAGTCCGGAAGTTTTTTCTCTCCTTTTTTCTTTATGTGTCTTCTTCTTCTCTCTCATCTTTTCCTCCCCTCCCTCACCTCCCGGTCTCTTACCCCCTTTGTCCCTCTGTCTCCTTTCCCCCCATTGGGGTCCTCAGGGGTGCCGCCCTGTCCTGCGTACCTGATCTGGCCTGCCCGTGGCGTTCCCCCCCACTCCGCCCATGAATCCTGAATGCCATATTTTGTCCCAGAATGTTAAGGGACTAAATTCCCCTACGAAGAGGAGATTGGTCCTCCGAGAATTAAAACGCGCACGATGCCAGATAGCATTCCTGCAGGAAACGCATTTTGCCCGGGCACGCCAGTTCAGTCTCACAGACCGCACCTTCCCACGCTCCTTTTTCGCCTCCAGCACCGGTAAACGCCGGGGGGTGGCGATTTTACTACATAAAGCATGCCAGATGACGGTTCAACATGTGGATAGAGATGATGAGGGCAGGTATATCCTAATCCGGGGGACAATTAATAATGTGGCTATCTCTTTGCTGAATATTTATGCCCCCAACACCCCGGAGGATTCTTTTTGGGCCCACCTTACGACGCTCCTGCAGCTGACGGAAGGCTCCTTTCTGGTCATGGGGGGGGACTTTAACGCGGCCCCAGCGCCAGCAATAGACCGGAAATCAGGGGCGCTAGGTGCCAGACTTACGGCGTCTCCTCAGGATGCGTTGCTAGCTCGGTTCATACATGATACGCAGCTGCTCGACATTTGGCGACTCCATCACCCAGGAGACCACGATTTCTCCTTTTATTCTCACCCCCACTCCTCATACTCAAGGATAGACCTGTTCTTGT
This sequence comes from Leptobrachium leishanense, assembly GCA_009667805.1. Lineage (NCBI taxonomy): Eukaryota > Metazoa > Chordata > Amphibia > Anura > Megophryidae > Leptobrachium > Leptobrachium leishanense. The sequence goes on along the minus strand of CM019070.1, from coordinate 93,946,444 downwards.
TACCAACCAGAACGATCCCATTAACTACCCGCTCGGCGATAGGCTCCATTAGTTGGTCGGACCATGCGCCCGTATCTATATGGGTGAAACTGCCGGGTACTCGATCGGGCTGGTCCTGGCGTCTCAACTCTTCCATCTTACAATCGGCAGCAGTGCTGGAAGAAGTGTCTGCCCACTTGGACAGATACTTTGAGGAGAATGACCTAGACGATATTGGTCCTGACTCCCTGTGGCTGGCCCATAAGGCGGTCATGCGAGGCCACCTGATCCAGATTGGTAGCAGGCTGAAGAGGGAGAGGATGAGTCTGCTGGTAGAACTTCAGGAGAGGCTAGCTGACCGGGAAGCAGCGCACAAGTCCTCTCACTCTCAGGCTGATTTTGATGCCCTGACAACTGTACGCCGGGAACTCCGGTCAGCCTTACTGACGGATGTGGCCCGGTCCTTAGCCTGGACCAGGCGGACCTTTTATGAATATTCTATCAAGGCACATACTATGTTAGCGCGCAAATTGAGGAACCAAACTAGATCCAAACTGGTGACCTCGGCCCGTACGCCCCAGGGTTCGATCACTACTATCCCCAGCGAGGTAAACCAGATTTTTACTGCGTACTTTAAACAATTATATAACCACTCCCCGGATCACTCCCTCCGCAATCTTGAACACGTGCGGGAGGTGCAGGAATTTCTGGCAACGTGGAAAGGCCCGGAGCTCCCCCCCTCTAGCTGGAGGGGTTGGGATCAGCAGTCTCAGAAGCCGAGGTGGCTTCAGTGATTAAACAAATGAAACCTCATAAGGCCCCGGGCCCGGACAGGTTTACGGCTTTTTATTATAAAAAATTCTCTCCTCACTTGAGCAAATATCTAGTTAAACTATATAATGGAATTTTGGAGGGGCGACCGGTGCCTCCGGATTTCCTCCGATCTGATGTGATATTGATTCCTAAAGAGGGCAAAGATCCTTCCTTCCCCCACAATAATAGACCGATCTCTTTACTAAATGTGGATTATAAGATATTTACGAAAATCCTGGCCAACAGACTAGGAGCACTCCTCCCCTCCATTATTCACCCGGACCAGGTCGGGTTCATTCCCACGAGGCAGGCATATGAAAATACAAGGAGAAACGTGGTCCTGATCGAGAGAGCCCGCGCAACGGGGACGCCTTCTCTGCTCCTCTCCTTGGATGCGGAGAAGGCGTTCGATAGGGTGGGCTGGCCTTATTTATTTCACCTACTGGAACACTGGGGATTTCCCCCTGGCTTTTGCGCTGCTATCCAGGTCCTGTATAATTCCCCCCTTACAAAAATAATCACCACAGGGGCCTCCCCGGAACCTTTCCCCATAGGGAATGGAACGCGACAGGGTTGCCCCCTGTCACCCATGCTCTTCGCTCTAGCCCTTGAGCCCCTGTTGGATAAATTACGGTCCTCCCCGTCTATCACGGGTTTACAGATTGGGGGGGAGGAATTCCTGGTGTCAGCATATGCGGACGACCTTCTCCTGACCATCACGGACCCGGTCCATTCTGTGCCCCATTTGCTCTCCTTCTTCGGGATTTCTCGGATATTTCCGGGTTTAAGATCAATATAGATAAATCTCGCGCGTTGCCGATAGGCATACCAAAACCGGAGGTCGACCGGTTGCGTCTCCTCACGGGATTTCACTTCTCCACCTCTTCTCTCACATATCTGGGAGTGAAGCTGACCAGTGATCCCGCAGCAATGATTAGAGCTAACTACGATGTACTGATCCAACGTCTTATAGCTGATATGGACACTTGGGATGCCTTTAATGTCTCCTGGGTGGGTCGTATTGCTAGCGTAAAAATGAATCTACTCCCTCGAATCCTGTACTTGTTCCAAACCCTTCCGGTGCCTGTCCCTCCGGCCTCGTTGGCGCATCTACAGTCCCATGTGGACCGGTTCATCTGGCATAATAAACGTCATAGGGTGGCTAGAAGAGTGTTACATAGACCGAGGGCGGTGGGAGGTTTGGGAGTTCCGAGTTTGTTACAATATTATCATGCTGCCCAACTAGCACAGTTTGTTTCCTTTCATGCACCACCTGGTACGCACCGTTGGGCGGACTTAGAGTCGCATCTCTTTGCTCCTGACTTGCCGCAGTTCTATTTTTGGCTTCCCAAAACCTATCGTCCAATCCTTCGTTCCACCTGCACTGCCACCATTAACTCTCTCCACATTTGGGACACTGTGAACCGTCGCTTCACTTTTGCCAGAGAACACTCAGCTATGATGCCTTTTCTCCGCAACCGAAAGTTTCAACCGGGCCTATGCCCTCGCCCTTTTGCAAATATGGAAGACTTGGGCCTTCAGAGGATCCACCACCTTTACTCAGCGGGGGCACCGCTTCAGTTTGAGACCATCCGACAGAGAGGTCCGGTGGGACCAGCGGACTTCTTTCGCTACCTACAGATCATGGACTATGCGCGGACGCCTGAAGTCCGTACGGCCGCCACGTCTTCCTTGACGGCGTTTGAGGCTCGCTGTAATGACGCTCGCATCACGAAATCAATGATATCCTCGCTTTATGTCTCCCTCTGTTCAGGCTCTCCAACCTGGGGGGACCCAACTTATGTTGCACGCTGGGAGCGTGATGTGGGGGATGCCCTGCCCAGTGAAGAATGGGAGGATATTTGGGACAATGTGGCTCACTGCTCCATCAATGTGGCCCATCAGGAACAGGCTTACAAGATGCTGTTTCGCTGGTATGTTACCCCCTCACAACTTTCTCACATGGACGGGTCTTCCTCTGACTTATGCTGGAGAGGTTGCGGCACTAAGGGCTCGTTCTACCACATGTGGTGGACATGCCCCCTGATCCGACACTTTTGGCTTCAAATTCATGCTCTCATCCAAGAGGTCCTACAGTGTGGAGTGGCTTTAGACCCATGGACATTCCTTCTTCACCGCACCCAGGACACCCTATCGAGACCGGAGAATAAGCTGTTGCATAAAATAGTCATGGCGGCTAGAAGAGCGGTGGCCCAAGGCTGGAGATCTGTGTCCCTTCCGTCTATGGCGCAGGTGTACCTTCGGATTAGAGATAATATGGACATGGATCGTTTATCGGCTCTTGTACATGATACCATGCCCCAACATAGTAAGATTTGGGACCCCTGGCTGGAGTTTGATGTGGGTTAAGAGCTGGACTGCTTGTTTTTCTGGCGGGATATGATACCTGGGTTATGCACTCCTTTGGGGCGGCACCCTATCCCCCTTCCCCCTCCTCCCCCCTTATGAGGTCTCTTCCTCTCTCTTTTTCCTCCATGTTTGTGCTTCTTTGATCTTTTTCTTATTTCTTCTTTTACCCCCTCTTCGGGGCCTCCCCCCTGCGGTCCTATGGCAGGGGCTCCTCAGGGCTAACCAGTAGCAATCTCTAAAATTGTGGTTTTGTGATAAGATGCCCTTGTTGTCTTTGAAAAATGGAAAATAAAGAATTATAAAAAAAAAAGAAAAGACAGGTACAGTCAGGCAAACAAAAAAAAGGTTCTGAGCATCAACGTGATGAACGTCGCAAATGCGCTGCATCTGATGTTGCGTCATCACGCACACAGGCCGCTACGCGGATGAGGTGCACTCTGGGCGTCCATCGTAGCGCTTTTATGTCGAGGCCTACATCGCTTCCGTTGCCACATGCGTGGTGCGGGCGCACTTCGGTGTGCACGTACTTCGTGTGCTGGTCTCTATTGATCACAAATCAATGTTACGACGGACATTAAACTGTGTGACGACACGGACGTGATGACTGCGTTCGTCTGACGCTAGCCTAAACCAGACCTTGGGTATTGCAGGTGAACCAGTCTGTAACATTGAACATCTGGCTTTGGCTGGAATTCTGAAACAATGTTGAGGGTTTGTGTATGACTTTGTATGCCGTGCAAATTTTTCATAGATGCGTCCCCCGGCTTTAGTTTAGATAGCCAGTTACCCTGTATAGTGGGTTTTTCTGGTGTTAAGTGGCTATGACATAAGGAGGTTTTCAAGTTTGGGCCTCTTCTGTAACTACATGAGGCCTTAGGAGTGATGACAGTAGATAGATCTGTGTCATCCTGGAGAATGGGTTAATATGAGTCCAGAATTTCTTTCACATTTTCGTTAGCCATATCAAAATTCACAATAAGCCTAATTTGCCTGGTGTCAGTTTTTGGACGTTTGTCCCATAGTAGGGAGTTCCTATCTTTTCTCAGTACTCTGTGATATGCCCTCTTTCGGATGCTCTGGGGGTAACCATTTCCCTGGAATTTAGCCCTCAGTGATGCCGCTTGTGTGGTGAATTTGCTGAGACTAGAGCAGTTGCGTCTCAATCTGAGATATTACCCCATAGGTATTCCAGGTTTTAGTGGTCTTAGATGGAATCTTTCCCAGTGCAACAGGCTGTTGGTTTCCGATAGACCGTGGTGGCAATTCTACCCTGTTCATTATTTATTGTCAAATCTAGGAAATTCAGGGTGGACTCCTGAGTCTCCGAAGTAAATCTCAGATTGAGGTTGTTGCGGTTTATTTGTTCACGAGAAATTGTTGAATTCGATGCGACTGCCCAGCCATACAGTAAGAATGTCATCTATATAGCGGAACTAGAGATGGATTTTAGAGGTAAAGTTGGAAATTGTCTCATGGAAGACCTATTCCTGTTCCCAGTAACCTAAATACAGGTTGCCATAGGATGGGGCACTAGCCGTGCCCATGGCATTCCCCCGAAAATGTAAGTAGTACTTGTTGTTAAATAAAAAGAAGTTATGCATGAGAATGAACTCTAGGAGTCCCAGGAGAAAGGTTCTCCACTCCATTGATAATTGAATTTTGGTGTCTAAGAAATACTTGATGTGGTTTTTTTGTTTTTTTTAAATTCTTTATTTTTGAATTTTGCAAGAGTAATATATAGCCAATGCAAGCGAGAATGGCCTCGCAGGGCCAAGCCATGTCATCAAAACAACAGCATATATAGATAAAAACAAAAGACAACGGAGTATGGCAAAAAGACCGCATCGGTAAACATACAGTTGTGTTCAAAATTATTCAACCCCCAATGCTGTAAAGGGTTTTAGGGAATTTAGTGTACATTTGTAATTGTATTCAGAATGAAATCCTACAAGGACTTTTTTAAGAACCATATGCAACTACAATGACATCAATTGGTTTTGTAATACAGTAGTAAATGTTTCTTTTGTGAATTCTTCATTGACACAATTATTCAACCCCTTAAAGACTACCACTCTGAAGAACAGAGGTTCATTCAAGTGTTTTCAATCAGGTATTGAAAACACCTGTGGATGTCACGGAGCAGCAATAAAGCATAATAAGCACCAATTAGGCAGCTTTAAAATGACTGTGATACTCAGCTCCTTCTAGACATTTACTGGTGTGGTTACAAACATGGTGAAGTCAAGAGAATGGTCCAGGAAGACAAGAGAAGAGGTGATTACTCTTCACAGGAAGGGCAATGGCTATAAGAAGATTGCAAAGATGTTAAACATACCAAGAGAGACCATAGGAAGCATCATTCGCAAATTCAAGGCAAAGAGCACTGTTGAAACGCTACCTGGTCGTGGCAGAAAGAAGATGCTGAGTTCGACTGCTGTGCGCTACCTGAAGCGTAGAGTGGAGAAAAGTCCCCGTGTGACTGCTGAGGAACTGAGAAAAGATTTGTCAGATGTGGGTACTGAAGTTTCAGCTCAGACAATACGGCGCACACTGCGTAATAAAGGCCTCCATGCCAGAACTCCCAGGCGCACCCCCTTGCTGTCTCCAAAGAATAAGAAGAGTCGACTGCAGTATGCCAAAAGTCATGTGGACAAACCACAGAAGTTTTGGGATAGTGTTCTGTGGACTGATGAAACAAAATTAGAACTGTTTGGGCCCATGGATCAACGCTATGTTTGGAGGAGGAAGAACAAGGCCTATGAAGAAAAGAACACCTTGCCTACTGTGAAGCATGGCGGGGGGTCAATCATGCTTTGGGGCTGTTTTGCTTCTGCAGCTACAGGGAAGCTTCAGCGTGTGCAAGGTACCATGAATTCTCTTCAGTACCAGGAGATATTGGATGACAATGTGATGCAGTCCGTCACAAACCTGAGGCTTGGGAGACGTTGGACCTTTCAACAGGACAATGATCCCAAGCATACCTCCAAGTCCACTAGAGCATGGTTGCAGATTAAAGGCTGGAACATTTTGGAGTGGCCATCGCAGTCACCTGACTTAAATCCGATTGAGAACCTCTGGTGGGACTTAAAGAAAGCAGTTGCAGTGCGCAAGCCTAAGAATGTGACTGAACTGGAGGCTTTTGCCCATGACGAATGGGCGAAGATACCCGTAGATCGCTGCAAGACACTTGTGTCAAGCTATGCTTCACGTTTAAAAGCTGTTATAACTGTAAAAGGATGTTGTACTAAGTACTAAGATTGAATGTCACTTGGGGGTTGAATAAAACTGATAATGATGTGAGCACAGAAAAGACATTTGTGGTTATTTCATTATAAATGTTATGTTATATTTGTCTGACCTACACGTGCCTCTTTGATTTAATTGTAAGCAAGATGACTGAATGATCAAAATCAATGTCAAACTGGCCAAAACACTCAATTTCAGTGGGGGTTGAATAATTTTGAACACAACTGTATATCGAAAAGTCAGCAAATAATAAAGTCAGCTAAGAACATTAATATAAAAACATCTCCAGGTGGGGGGGTCTCATCGAGGTAGGAGAACTGAAACCCGTAAATAATAGCCGTCAACAACTTTAATTAAGTATCGGGGCGCACTGCATAGTAGGGGTACAGCCGAAGTAATCCAAGCTAAAAGGAGAGGGGGGTTAGGGAGAGAAAAAAAAGGGGGAGAGGAAAGAAACGGAGGGTTATGGCAGAGGCCCAAAATGTGCCGTCCTTGGCTTAATCCCAGAGTCCAAAGGACCGTGGGGGGCCAAGGGGACAATTGGCACTAGGCCCGGGCACTCGAGAGGCCATAATGGCGATCCGAGAAATCCACGATGCCAAAAAAGAAAAAATAAAGTAAAAAGTCTCTAACGTCACATCGACACTGCCGCAAGGAGAAAAAAGAAAAGAAAGACACATCAGCAAGGTGGGGGGAGAGATGAAAAACATGCCGGAGTCTGTCAGCGAAGCAGGACCAGTATCCTCAGCCTGTGTCCACCCATAAGGCACCGTGTACATTGCATCCCGGCCTCTTCCCTCTTAGCAGGCTGCGGTGTCCGACCATCATCAGTCCGTCGCCACCGAGGATACTATCCAGGCCTCGCCACGCCCCAATCGCTCCTCGACCTCCACCGCCAGTATTCTGGAACAGGACCACATGGTATGTCACTGTGCACATCCGCGCCGTCCCGACCAGCACCCGGGGGTCAAGTCCTCGTAGGGCCCGGGTCGAACCTTGAACTCCGCCGCCAGATCTCCCTCGTAAAGCTGCTCTGTATAACCGCTTGCGCTTCCGCGCCTTCCTGGCCGCCAACCGGGTGAAACCATCCATCTCCGCATGTCGAGGGGGCACCAACGCCACCGCCATCCGGGGTGCATCAAGAGCAGTCAGTCTCCAGTGCAGTAAGTCGGGTACTCTCTGGGGGCATGAGTCCTCCGATCCGAATCCACATTTCGGCCGCCATCCTCGTCGCCTCTCTCCTCGGCTGCAGTATCAAAAGGATCAGTCGCTGTGAGGCACGAGGACATGTCTGCTCCGATCTCGGTCGCCAGGTGTGTCTTCGGTTCACGGAAAAAACGTAGCGCGGCATGTAACCTGCGCCAAACCCCCTAGTGAGTGGGCCATCCACATCTTCCCCATCTAGGATAAGCAAGCAGGCATCCAGGCCGCACATAGTGGTCCCCGTATCTCTGGTGAGGGGCGGGGGTGTAGCACATCTTCGACCCGCGGGTCTGTCCGCCGCCCCCACAGACCTGTAATCCAAGGCGGCCAGGAGATTGGGGCCCTCCATCTCCATATTCTGCTGAGTAGATTCGGTCCGGGGAGTGCGGCCAGCACCTCGTGGTTACGAGGCATTCCACAGGGGTTAGGTCTCAAGATGGCCGCTGTCTTCTCGGGACAGCCACCCAGCTACAGTGGCCAGGGTTGTCTCTCGTCCGGAGGGGGGGACCAAACGGCCTCTGGACACTTCAGAACTGGTGGCCAGAAACTCAGACCCAGGTTCAATAAAAAGTAGGTACATAAAAGTCATCTAAAGGTCTCTAAAAGGAGCAGACACGCGGAGCTCCAGCAAAACACGTCTGCTCCTGTGAACAGCCAGCCACGCCCTCCCACTTGATGTGTTTTAAACCTTTTTCATGGGGAGTGGAGCTGTACAAGCTCTCAACGTCCAAGCTGCAAAGAAGGGCCTCTGGTGGGATGTTAAAATTGGTTATGGTGTTCATGGTATCCTTAGTGTCCCGCAAGTAGGAAGGCAGATCATTTACCGGGGTTTTAGAAATTTGTCGAGATACTTGCTCACATTCTCAGATTGTTATGTCCCGACACGATAAGCCTCCCCGGAGGGTCTACTGTGCTTTTATACATTTTTGGGAGACAGTAGAAAGTCGTCACCGTTGGTGCACCTGGTAAAAGTGACATTTTATCTTTTTCATTGAGTAGACTCTTATCACAGCCTACCTTTAATAGGGTCTGTAATTCTTTTTGGAATTTACAACTGGGATTTCGAGGTAGTATCTGATAAGTGGTATGGTCATTTAAAATGCATTCTGCCATATTGATATAATTTTGGCTTTCCATTAGAACGACATTCCCACTCTTATCTGAGGGTTAAATGATAATACTTTCATTATCACTCAATTCTTTCAGAGCTTGAGTCTCTGACATAGAAAGATTGTTTTAGTTGTGATTAAAGTTTGTGTTGGTATGTTGGATTGCGTTAATAGCGTCAACCACGATGTTGACAAATATCTCGATGTTGGTATAATCGCCTTTTTTTTTAAAACAAACCTTTAATTTTGGATTTTGCTAGAAAAATAGGACAAACAGAAAAGAAAATGGCCACACAGGGCCATAGCAAGTCATCCAACATTTCACATATGGAGTGAGAAATAAAAGTCATCTGAGAGAGAAAAACTCGGCAGAAAAAAACCAAAAATGTCCATGGAAAATATCACAAAAATGGGGGGAGACAAAAATGTATGTGAAAGATGTCACAAAAAATGGGGGAAGTCTCTGAGAAATAAAAGGTCACAGCTGGCGGGGAAAGAAAAAGGGGGAGGGGGAAGGCAAATATCGACATTGTCAGGGAGATCACTGGAAGTCAGACTGGGTGAGAAACTAGGGAGAGAAAAAATGGCTCTGGAGGGTGGAACAGGCTCCAGAGAGCGCACAACCGATTGCCAGCCACTCAGGGAACACAACAATTTCAAATGACTTTGGGGGGTCGCCAAAAACCCCCATTCATCGAGACCACAGATGGAGCTCCTGCAAAACGTGTCCTCTTCCCTTCACAGCCGGCCACGCCCCCTGATGTTGAGGGTCTACTCAAAAAGATAAAATGTCACTTTTACTAGCTGCAGCAATGGTGACAACTTTCTACTGTCTCCCAAAAATTCATAAAAGCATAGTAGACCATCCGGGGAGGCCTATCGTGTCGGGACATAACAATCTAACTGAGAACGTGAGCAAGTAAGATAATCTTTAATCGACAGGGTAAAGGTACTTCGATTATTGCATTTGATAGTATGTGAGGGGTCACTGGGATAATTTTCTTCCAGTAAGGCCACCATATCATTAATTGTGGACAATTCCTGTTCAGTTATATTGAGTTCCAGTGCATTTTTGTGTGTGAGGTTTAAATGAAATTTATGTAGGGCAGGTTTTCTGGCAAACAGATTGATGTCCTTTGCCCAGTCAAACTTATTCATGTTGGGCGTGGGAACAAATGATAGTCCCTTATGCAGGATGGATAGATGTGTATGTGCCAAAGTGACTGATGATAGAAGATGATAGTTTTAAAATAGTGAATCTATTTCCCCCTCCCTTCGCGGGGCGTCCTTTTGCCCCTGCTTTTCGAAGGTGGTTGGGTGGTGTTAAGTGCCCTGGTCTAAAAAAAGACACCTCTTTCCTTTTAAGGATACCGCATGTTTGGGGTGGAGAGTGTCTTTCTGGTTCAGAATCTGAGGTATCATATTCCATTGTAACGGTCAGGCCTGAATTCCATTACAGACGTCTCTTAAATCTATGATAAGCTAAACTGTTCTTGTAGTCTTTGAGATCTCTCTGAGAC